>CAWUFW010000677.1:3000000-3460000 GCA_963921515.1 Calotriton arnoldi
TCTGCTGTTCTCACAGTAGACCTGGTAGCACCAGTGACCAAAAGGAAAGTAATATCATTACCTTTCACGTTTCCTTCGACATATGGACCTGACTGATCTACCGGTAAGGATGCGCCAAGTACGCACTCCTTCTCCCCTCTCCTAGGCACCGTCATTGACTATATGGACAAAAGTCGTCCTGTAAAAGAAATTGTGAAGTTACATAATCATTCTTACCACTTCCTCCTTGATATCCGACGTCTGTACCGTGCTTTGCTCTGCTTACATTACCCTGTATAGGTGCAGGTGGCAACTGACTCTGAGGATTTACACCCTGTTGTGAGTCATTCTGCGTCTGTGGATTTAAATTTTGATTTGGGCCATTATTATTTCGAATCTTTTTACATTCATCCTTCCAATGCCCCAATTTTCCGCATCCATGACAAGGAAATTTCTTTTAGCCTCTTCTCTACTCATTCGTCCTCTCACTTTACCACCATTTCCTGCGTCACCATTCGTTCCAGAATCTTTTCCCTGATTATCAGCTGGATTATCCAAATTAATTCCCTGTCGCTCAGCCATTTTTACCTGAGCCCACATCACTTTCTCTTGCAGTTTCTTGTGCCTATCCTCAATGTCGTCTCCACAATATTTGGCATATTTCAAAATCTCATCAATCGGTTTCCCTTGCCAACACAGCATATGCTGCTTAATCATCTGACAAATCTCTGGTTTTAATCCATAAACAAATCGGTAAACAAACTGACTCATGTTTTTATCTCCAATATCCTCAAATCCACTATACTGCTTGAATACCTGCAATAAACGTTCATAATAGGCATGTACCGATTCACTGGCTTCTTGGGTAGTTCTGTCTATTTTCACCCAATCTGTTTCTTTTGGTGGTATTTTCCCTTTCAGGTAAGTTATTACCTGTTGATACTTTTTCATCACATCACTTGATGGGGCACCTGTCTTTGGATCTCTGGGATACTCTTCACTCGGCCAGTCAACTGTAATTTTACAATCTGTCCACAAATCGGCAGGTACCACTATGTCGAACAAACCATCCAAGTCCTTCAACAATACTTTTGACACTTTCACAAACCTCTCAACCTGTTTGTACCATTCAATTGGTTTTTCTCTCAATTTTGGAAAATCATTCGTAAATGACAAAATATCCTGTCTGCTCCATGGGACATGTACATATCCTCCTCTAGGAACTTCTCGCATCGGGTACATTTGATCTGCTTTCCCTGTTTCCTTCATTAAATATTCAGAAGTGGTTCTACTGTACCGTGCCTCTTCCTTTTTCTTTGTCCATCTAACTTTCCATTTATCTAGGTCTCCCAATTTCTGTAAAACTGTCATTAATTCCTTTACTTGTAATTTTCGACCAGAGGCATTCATGTTTTCCAAATACTTTGTCAGAAAAATCTGCTCTATAGGGTTTCTGTAGTACCTTTGACTTTCCTATTTCAATTCCCATCTGTAAGGCCAAATCTGATAATTTTTCATGAAATATTTTTACATTTCTAGTGATACTTCTGCATACGAACAATAATTCTTCTTCATCGTAAGTATTTAGACAATCTACCCCTACATTTCCTGCTATCATTTCTTCTAACTCGACTTTTAATTTGTAGATGTCCATGATCTTTGGGGGTGAACTCTGTCTGTCTGATCCTTGTGCCCACCTTTCTAAATCTTCTGGCGTTATACTGTGGCACTTTTGGTTCCAGATGAGGTTACTATATTTACATCTTTGGAGCAACCAGGGGTTATTCTTCGAGGAGTACTATTTATAGATTCTCGAATAGGTAAATCCATTAATGATATCATAGATTCACAATCACTGAATTGATCCTCAATTACTACAGGTTCAGGTTTTGAGATTTCTACAGATGTGGGCATTGCTAATGGTTTTGGATAATTTACCTTGTCTCCATATAAAGGGACCACTGGACCAATCGTTACAGGTGTGGTCAGGGAATCAGGATGTGCATTTAACTGTTTATTTTCTGTATCAATTCTGCTCTGTTTTTGTCTATAGCTTCCTTTTCCTTATCCTGAAGTACCCTATTAACTGGGGGATTATGCAATACTTGCGGTACCAATGGTGTCTTTAACGGTGGTGCACTTGGGGTGCATCCACTTGTCCCTTCCTGATATGGTGGCGGGTTCTTTAATATTTCTTCCATAAACTCATCTTCCGAATCCCCAAATCCTGTTACATGTTTTGTTTTCTCTGTGCATTTGCTCCCTGACGATTCTTCTGCCATTAATATTGGATATAAACCTTCTGTAAGCATCGCTCTTCTCCACTGTTTCATCTGACCATCCCTGGACTCATTTTGGTATCTGGGGAAAAATCCCCGATAACCCCTACTACTCCGGGATCGGTCACGTTCGAATGCCTCGGTTTCCCACTTCTAAGGCTTCGTACTGAGTTAATCTTGGTCTGGGGTTCTAAGTCATTCATCCTCAATCTCAAATTTTGAAGAATTCTCCCATTGAAAGTGCCATTTTCTGGGAACGCTAATATCCCATCATTTTTGGTATATTCTATCCAATTTTCTAACCATACGCAAGTATGATAACCTCTCTCCATCATCATGAATGAAGCGGGCGTTTTAGCTGGTGGAATGATAATTCCTTCTCTAGTTTTGATGGGTTTATCCTTCTTAAAATAATTCTTAACCTTTTGTAGAAATGACAATTTTCTCTTCTCCCCGTACATTTTGGGTAAATCTCGGTGTATAAAATTATATTCTGCAAAGCCTAGGAATCTCCTATCCGGACGAGTCCCTATTAAAGTTGGATCGCGTTTCAACATACAATCTCGACTATCCACTAGGATTTCGACTTCTATGGTAACAACCAATCAAATTCCAGCTAACTTTTGTCTCTGAACCAATCCTAGCGCGGCCTTTTTGTGACGTTTGTCTGCCAACCCCTCCTTAACAATCTGCGCTTCTCTGTCCCTCGCTATTTCGACCAATCCCAGCGCGGCACCTGTGACGTCAGTACTACTCCGGACTACTGACCCCTCCTTTACAAGAGTCGTTCCACGCCCGCTGTTTCAACCAATGCCAGCGCGGCGTTTTGTGACGTCAGCTTCCTCTCCGGCAGCTGACCCTCCCTTTACAAAATCGTACGCAAAACTTTAATTTCTCTACAATTCTTATTAAAATTCAGTAACATAAAACATTCGCTATCGTGTCAGTTTCGCTAATTTGAAAAAGATAATTTCATTCACACTTAGCAAACCCTTTCCGTTTACTAAACACACTACGAGTAAAGCCCTTCTGTTTACTCTTCACGTAAGCTTCAGAAATAGCTGCTACTTCTTCAATGTTACCCTTTCTAGGTGATATAACATCAAATTTTTACCAGCATATTCCTTTTGCTATTACTCACCCGCATAGAGTCCCTAACAAGTACTGATAGCCCTACTTAACTTTTCAGTACTATTTCTGCCTGACAGATAACCTCACTGCAGTATGGCTTCCACTTACCATCCGCTATTCAATTTTCCCCGGGGAATTCTGGACAACATAAAACAAACTTTTGAACAAACTGATGTTAGTTTATAAAAATAAAATACTCATTACCCAATTAACAAAGTACAACCATCCTCTAATTACCAGAAAACTGATCCAGCGGGTTACTAGCAACAAGCATTCATACACCAAATACTCACTTGGGCCCGTACATTCATACTATGCTAGCAATTTCCACTGGTGGGTCAGTTGTACTCTTTATCAAATCCCTGCTACCAATTGCCTTTCTGATTGAAGAGTAATGACTTACCAATGGACCCTTTGCTAATTGGGAAGTTTAAAATGAGTGACATTCATTACAATTCATGATCCTGAAATAATCACTGAGTCAGGAAGTTTTAAAATGTTTATCTAAAGATTTAGCAGAGTAAAATACAGAACCACATGATACTTAATCGTATATCAAGGATGAAGCATAATAATCAATCAATGACGGTCCCTCAGAAAGGAGGAGATAGAGACAGCAGCGCAACTAAGAGTTGCATTTATATTTACCTAAAGGTGCGAGAACCAAACCCCTTGGCCAAGGAGTTGGAAAGATAGGACCCAGGAAGGATGAAGAGCAAAGACCTCCTCCAGGTTCAGGACAGGACCGGTAACCTCTCTATCAATGACGCCTGCGTCGTTCCCCTCTCTGATACTTCGCTTCTCCTCGAATTCTCCTGTGTCTTCTTTCTAATGGACTCCGCCGCCCCCACCTCAGGACCTCTCTGGACAGCGGTTCAGTCTGCAATCGATCAGCTTGTATGTCTGGAGCTTATGCTATATCTAATTAGCTAATTCTGTATCTATTATACCCTTCTACGCCCATGTACCTCCCCTTAATGTTGCAGAATTATGGGCCCACTACTTCTGATTGGACGGGGACAGGGGTTGATCCTCGCACCATACCAATTTAGTTCAATTTCTTTAAGCCCATTGTCTTTAAAATACCGCCCATCACAATTAATACATTTGCTTTATTTCCCACCCGTTTCCCATTGATTCAGCAACAATTTTTATATACAATTGTATCGAGTGAAGGTACATCGAGGGTGAACTTGTGAACCAGGCTTCTGGACCTTGGAGGGCTTCCAAGTTGACTTTATCGTATTCTCTGGTCAGCCTTTCAGGGCGCATGTGCAGAACCAATGTCTCTCGAGGTGCAGTTCAACCAACCCAGGCCCATTTATGAACTAATAAAAGTCAAAGAAGGAAATATTAAAATCACAATATAAATGGTTTCACTGTATACCCACTTTATCTACTCTATTCCCACTTATTTATAAATCTATCCCGCATTAATAGCGTTAAAATACCACAGTTTAATTGCAACATATGAGCAGCTGTAGCGCGTGAAAATATTAAGCAGCCATTTTAATACACACTGCGCAGAAGCAAGGATTTCCCTCCAAGCAAAGAAAAGACGTCACACCACGTGATATGGTTGACACATGCGCAATAGGTTTCCCGCGCTTTAGCGGCCATTCTAGATTAGACAAGCGTTATTTGTTAGTTTAAACACATAGGCAAGCTTCCTTCTACTTGTATTCGTGTGTGTATTTGTTATTACAGACATTACAAAGTTTAGTAAGTTAATACTGTGAGAAGATTGCTTTTGAGCAAGTCTCATTGTGAGTCCTTGCTCCATCACCGTCATGCTCCGTGACTGAGGTGGGCGTGGCCGATTGCTGGCGGGCTTGTTCGACTGCGGGAAGGGGAAGGCAGCGGCGGTGGCTCTTGCTGAGCGATTCCATACGACTCTTTACAGGCTTCCTGATCAGCCCAGAATGTCCCAGACGTCCTGAGAGCACACTTGCGATCCTTCAGCACCCGAACCAGTGTCATCGGCTCGGACAGAATCTTTCCCGCACGTATGCTGGAAGGAAACGCTGGCTTCCTCGAGAGGACGAGGCTGAGGAGGAGGCGATAGGATTGGGAAATCCGGAGAGAACTCTGGCAGCAGTGCATCCACGGATATTTTTCACCTGAAAGGCAAAAAAAAAAAAAAAAAAGAAGGAAACTAAAAGGAAGAGGATGTTAGAGGCTGCGCTTGGGCTCATCGAGGATCGATGCTGCAGCGCTCTCTTCCCTCAGTACTTCAGGTGAGATTAAGATCAGCTCATTGAGAAGTGACTTATTGCACACCTAGTCTGGATACTTTCTTGCAGATAATTATTTTTGACTTGAGTGACATTAGAACGGGAGTGGGAGTGTGCTTGCTCTTTTGCTCTCTTTAGCTAAAGCTTTGTAACTCCATATGGTGCCGGCTACAGGGAGTTAAAGATTTCTGAGACTCTGAAGGCTAGCCGTATAGGGGGTTAAGGCACGGAAGCGGCTCGGCTAGACAGGGCTGGGCTGGGTGCGGCTTGTGCCTCCCTCATAAATATCTCTTTCATAAAGAACAGCATCAAGCCTGAAAGGCTAATTAATATGAAAAGAATCTCCCGGGATACTACGGTGAAACCTCGATTGATGGCAAATTCCGCAAGGGGTACGAGAACACGTCACAAGAGCAAGAGTCCATCCCTTAAAGAAGTGGAGCCGGGCTTGTTCAGTGGAACTGGCGGCCTACGCAAAGATTCATCTAAGAAGTCGGTAGGCTTGTTTGGTTTCGGAGCCGTGGGTCTTCAACAGAAGCTTGAGAAGCAGCAAGACATGAATGCCCCCCAAGGCAGCGAAGGCCTTCAAACAACAATGTTTCATTCAACATCCTTGGGAGATATGAGCCTTAGTGATAATCCTCCCCTCAGTTCAGCCAATCTTCCCCTCAGCACAGTCAATCTAGCTTTTCCTCAACCTAATGATAAGTCTTTATCAATATCACAAACATTAGCGACAAAGGTCCTTCCGGCGGGTAGACAACACATCTCTTGCCCGCCTAATAGTATGGGACACAACGCAAAGGCTCAGGCTCAGACCAATCTAGATAGCTTTATTCTACCTAAACCCAATTTTATTCCCGAGCTACAGGAAGTGGGGAGCTCCCAGCTGTTGGATACATCCCATTTCACTACAGCAATGGAAACCGCAACTGCAACACCAGATAAGATCTTGCTCCAAAATCCAACTACTCCAAAGGCTGGACTCAACGCCACTGGATTCAAGAAGCATGGCTGCTTCGGAGGATTCTACTCAAATCCTTCTTATTCAGATCTTAACTGAGCTTAAAAATATGAAACTTTCTCAAGATGAAGCTCAGAAAAGGACGGAGTCACAACTGAGCTCGATCCAGTCTCATGTTCAGCAGCTTACATCTCGAGTCACAGAAGCGGAACACCGTATATCTGGTCTTGAAGACTCTGCTCCTATGCAAACAGATCAGATAACTAAACTGCAGACCGAGCTAGCAAGTCTCCAGTTAAAAGTAGATGATGCGGAAAATCGGCCACGAAGATGCAACTTACGTATTACTGGGGTCACGGAAGGATTTGAAACAGGGCAACCAATGGATAAAGTTATCACGGACTTAATCACCAAATATGTATGCCCAGATGTTACTACCCAGAAGATGGATCTCACGATCTTGCGTGCACACCGAGTTCCGGCAGTTCAATATCCAAACGCCAAATATCCTAGAACAATTATCGTGAATTTTGGGGATTTTAGAATAAAGGAGAAAATTCTAGCCTGTGCAATTCGTGATAAAGGGTATCAGACCAGCGACAACTTTTTGTTTAAAATCTTTTCAGATCTGTCTGCCCATTCGGCTAGGCGGAGAAAAGAATTTAGAGGCATGATAAATGGTTTTCAACAAGCTGGGGCGCTTGCAGGACTAGTTAAACAATCAAAGCTGAAAGTGCTCCACAAAGGGAAAGTCCATATTTTCCAATCAGTTCAAGAGGCACAGGAGCTCCTCTACTCTCTGCAACATCCAGGGAAGGCGACTTTAAAATGACTTTCAGTTTGGCAATAGTATAAGTTCAATGAAATGTGAATGAATGAATGAATGAATGAATATTAAACTTGTAGAGCGCTAAACTTTGCCCAAGGGCGTCAAGGCGCTATTGCGGGACCAAATGTGCAAACAGAATGATATGCTCAGACTAGAATCTGTATAAAAAGCCAGGTCTTCAAGGCTTTACGGAAGAGAGAATGTGACACCTGACCAGAAAGATCTTCCGGGAGGGAGTTCCACAGCTTAGCCGCAGCAGTAGAGAAAGCTCTGTAGTCAAACTAGGGATTTTTTTTTTTCTTCTTCTTCCCTTTCGTAGTTTTCTATGTGTTCTTAGACCCCCAGCTATTGGCTACCACCTGGGTGCCATGTCACAGCACCCCAATGTTGGGAGGTGGGGGGGGTCACATGGGGGAGATGGGAGAGATGGGAGAGGTTCAGAAGCACTGGGGGGTTACCTCAGCGAGCCCCAGGCGGGGGAGGCTCCACGATCGAGGTGATCCATGGGAGTGGGGAGGAAGGGTTCACGAAGGAGGGGGTGGGAAGGGGGTGAGGGTCACGGAGGGCAGGGGGTGAAAATATAAAATGTAGCGAATTTTTGATAGAAATGCAGAGGATCAAGGAATTATATATTTTTTTGGTATTCCTATCCTTAAATGACTTCTAGACCATTAAAGATTATTTCCTGTAATGTGAACGGTTTTAATAATAGACTGAAGCGCCGCTCTATGCTGGCCTGGTTTAAGACTTTCCAAGCTGATATAATTTTTTTTACAGGACACTCATTACAAGGAGGGCACGCCTAGGGATAAAACCCCTGCTTTTGTTCAATATGAATTCTTTGCCTCTGCAAATGTGGCTATTAGAGGGGTAGCCATTTTGGTTAGTAAAAAGATACAGGGGGATATTATAATGGTTCAGAAGGACAATGACGCAAGATGGCTTTGGCTGCAAATGAAGATCTGCAACCAAATATTTAATTTTGTTAGTTTTTATGGCCCAATAGAAGACTCACCAGAGTCGCTCCAGTCATTATATGACTTTGCCACTGTTCAAGTAGGATATTTGGTCATTGGGGGGACTTTAATTTATTAATAAGTCCAGCTATTGACTCGTCATGACCCCAGAAAACTCAGTCTAAACCTAAATCCTTCAGGCTATGTCAAGATTTGATAAGTGACTTGAGATTGGTTGACTGCTGGCGTGACGAATTCCCCCAAGAGAGGCAGTTTACCTGCCACTCAAAGAGATATCATTCATCCTCACGAATTGACTTTTTCTTTCTCATATGCTCTCTTAAGCACCAAATCAGAGATTGTTGAAAATCCTTTTTCTGACCATGCATTCATTTCGGTTCAATTCTCAATTCAAACTCTAGCTCGAACCGAGTTCAGATGGTCATTGGATAAGTCTCTTTTAGTTGACGAGAAATGGGTGGCAGGTATGCGTTTGCTTCTAGAGGGTTTCTGGAAACGTAATAGAAACACATCTACGATTTTCGCAGTCTGGGGGCTTTGAAGGCCTTTTTTCGAGGGGAAGTAATTAATTATAATGCATACAAAAGAAGCAAAGAGAAGGAAGAAAAGTAGCAGCTTGAAAATCAGTTTTCTAATCTGACGGCTCAATATTTAGCAGCACCCTCCACGGAAAATAAAATTAAGCTGCTTCAGTCTAAGCATAATTTACAAGACTTTTTCGTTTCCAAAGAAATCCTGGCGCATGACGCAGTTCTACAGAAAAGATACGAAGAGAATGAGCATACAGGCAAATATTTAGCCTGGTCAGCAAAACGTCAGGTTAATCGGAATACTATTAAAAAGAAAAAGGACCCAGTTACTGGTAGATCTACTTCCCATCCCCAGGAAATTTCGGCCATCTTTTTGGAACACTATAAGAAGCTTTACTCTGATCCTCACAATAGCTCAGTAGAAGCAGCGGATGCCTGGCTTAACGATATTAACTGCACTTTATAATCGCAGGAGAATAAAGATAGCTTAATTAAAGAAATTACAGCAGAAGAAATAAATAACAGCGTGATGTCTTCACCCTCTGCGAAAGCATGTGGATGCGATGGGATCCCTATAGAGTTCTGTAAGTTTTTTTTTACCTCCGCTCAGCCCTGTTTTGAAGCTTTTATTTAATGGAATCTTGGAAGGCGAAACGGTCCCAGCTTCATTCACGCAAGCCGTGGTAGTTAGCTTTGTTAAAAAGGGCAAAGCAGAGGAGTAAGTTAATTCTTATCGACCAATAAGTCTGCTAAACAACAACGATAAGATCTTTTCAAAGATTCTGGCGAATCGTTTATCTCAAGTGTCTACCTTGCTTGTACATCACGACCAGAATGGGTTTATCCCAGGTAGACTTTTAGCTACTAACACTCACTATTTGTGCCAATCGATTGATTATTTTAACACCAACAGGACTAAGGCAGTCATTATGATGTTGGACGCAGAGAAAGCGTTCGACAGAGTTCAGTGGAACGTTCTTTTTGCAATCTTAAGTAGATTGGCGCTTTCATCTGAACTCTGTCGAGCGATTAAAAACCTATAGCTGGGTGCCCAGGCATCCATAATGATAAATGGTAATAGAGCTGGCACGATCTCTATTAGCCGGGGAAGCGGCAAGGCTGCCCCCTTTCTCCAATATTGTTCTCCTTTTTTGGGACGCCGCTAGCTTGTGCAATAAGGCAAGATCGCTCTATTTTACCCCCGATCCCAGGTGGTGCTAAAGTGAAGCTCTTCGCCGATGATATGGCTTTATATTTGGCAGCCGATGAAGACAATATCAGACTCGCTTTGGCTAAAATAAGCGAATTCACAGTTATTGGGGGCTATAAAATCAATCAAGCAAAATCGGAGGCACTACTTTTCAACTGTTCACCAGCTGTCTTACCTCCTTCGATGCAGGGACAGTATCTTAGGTCCCACTCTATAAGGTATCTGGGAATATTTGTCTCATCGTACTTGGAAGATCTGTTTTCGCTCAACTGTATCCCTACATTTAATAAAATGCGAATCTTGCTTTCTCAATGGAAGGATCTCCCTCTGACAATTATGGGCAGAGTAGCTCTTATTAAAATGAATATACTCCCCTTGTTTTTATTCTTATTTTCCAATGTGATGGTTAGAGTACCTCAGTCCTTTTTGAGCAAATTAATTCAGAATTGAGATCCTTTATTTGGCAGGGTAAAAAACCTAGATTAAAGTTAGAAACCTTGCAACTAGAAGTTATAGATGGGGTCTTATGCTTCCCAATTTACGATTATATTACTAAGCTTCACTGATTAACTGGTTAAATTATGACAGCTTGGAAGAAATGTCTTCCGCAAAATTTTTTCTTGAGTTAATGCTGAGGAAATGGAGATTGCTTTAGCACCTTTTTACGAATTCCTAAGCTTCCAAAGAGATCACGAATATAAATTTCCCAAAATAGTGGCTTCTCAATTCCAGAGGATTTGGGAGACATTTGATATTCCTCTGTTACATCCGCAGTTGAGATTAGTGGAATGCCTCCCCTTGGGTCTCCACGTGTCCACTCGGACTTGTGATCTCTGGGCTAAATTTGGATTCTCCAAACTTCAGGACTTTTTTAAATGGTAGATTTAGAACCTGGCAGGAAACTAGGTCACTGAATAGCAATATCAAGACGCTTCTCTTTTTTAGCCACTTTCAGATAAAGAAGTTCTGCTTGGGATTAAGGAACTTGGACAATTTCAAAGGGTTAGTATTAAGTAAAGCTCATTTTATACTTAAAACTAGGGGAATCGGGAATTGGTATAAACTGCTCAAATCTACCCAAAAAGATCAAATAGTCCTAACCCATTTGGAAAAACTTTTTCAATCAATTGACTGCCGTCTCAACCTCCAGCAATTGCGCATTTTCAATACAATGAGCAGCAAGGCAGTAAGAGCAGCTAACTTAAGGAGGATGGCTTTTTTTTAGCAAATGGCAGATTTATTTTACTCTGGCCAAACTTCATAAAATTTATCCTGCAGACAATCCTCGTTGTTTTAGATGCCATCAGGCCTTAGGATCCGCACTGCGAGATACGGAGGAAGGTCTTTTTCCTATATTGCTCCTGCCTCCTGGAATAAACTTCCCTGGAACTTACGTACTATCTCAGATCATAACTGCTTTCGCAAAAAGTTGAAAACATGGCTATTCGACAACTAAACGAGTACTCTATCAGAGCCGTCTGCAAGCGCCATGAGACTTCCGAGTGATATGTGCGCTGTACAAATGTCCCTGATTTGATTTGATTTGATTAGGAGACTGGCTACACGTGGGATTTACATGTACTAAGATTGCAAGCTTCTGGGAAAATGTTTTTTTCAGAAGTAAGAAGAATATTGGTAGTCGATCTCCCCCTCAAGGCTTCCATAGCACTTTTAGGTTTAGCTGAAGCTCAGAGTTTTTTAACACTATCGCAACGGCAATTTATTTTTATTGCTGCTCTGTTAGCAAGATCATTCATTTTGGCTAATTGGAAAACAGCAATAATTCCAACTCTTTCCCAATTGATAAATAAAATGAATAATAATTTTAATCGGGAAACCATGTATGCAAGGAGAGTGGGGTCGACAGTTAAATTAAATAGAATATGGAAAGAATGGGGAAAAAATGGAAATAATCAAGTCTGCTGAATGTGCAATTTTTTAAGAGTTATCTTTGTCTATTGTATCTATCATTTATAGTATGTATCTTGATTCTTATAAGTAATTTTGGGAATTTATGGAAGAAGCATTATTAAATGTTTTGTATGCTACACTCCAAAAAATTAATAATAATAATTATATTGAGCTGGTGACTGTCAATAAAGTCAGCTAATTCTACATCATGCTTGACTAGGGAGCTGGCATTTATAACAGTGCTCTGCATTTTGGCCGGTGAGATAACAGAGGCAGAAGGCAGACTTAACACCTGAGGACCTTGTTGTGTGGCAGGCAAATGTAGTTGGAAGCAAAAGACACACAATTGATGGACGGAATGTAGAACAAATCAAAACATTCACCCCCAGTCAACTGATCTGGGTTAAATCCATCATTCTTTTGCTCACCATGCCACCCCAGTTTAGACCAGGCCATATGCAAATCAGTCTTGACCCTGTGCCTCATGGGAACAGTCGAGCACGAACTGCCAAGCCAGGTCCTTCCTGGACCGGAAACAAGCATCCTAGGACTGGTTTCGGGGTTTCACCCCTCATCAGCCAGGATAGCTTGAATCCAGTGGCACAGTGAGCCCAGGACCCATGTCTGGGCATACTCGGCGCATGTAGTTGGAAGCTACAGTTAGTATAAGTAGTGACCATGCCGGGATAAACATTAGTCAAATCAAAGCAGGCATAGCTCGGTTCTACTGGTTTGAGAGACCGCATTATCTTACTGGAGTAACACATTCCGGTGACTTGGTATGGCTTAAAACTGGCAGGGGTTCTGGTGCACGGAATGATTCGCGCGCAGATGGGAGCAGACAGGCTTGCCTTTGGCGGATGCGCTGGTAAGGGATTTAAAAAAAAACTATATAAGGGGGCATGTCTGGCACGTCAGCACTAGGAGTGCGACAGACCTGAATAACAAGTGTCAAATTGAAATGGGGGCAAATCCAGAGCCTACGCTGATGACACCCAACTCCTCTTCCTGACGGACAAGACAACCACCACCAGAATTAACTTCATCAACTGCATGTCCATGGTAGCAGACTGGATATGAATCAACTTCCTGCAGCTCGACTCTGGCAAGACGGAAGTACTGGCTTGCAGCAATAAGACCACCCCATGGGACTCCACCTGGTGGTCGTCGGAGCTAGGACCAACACCCACAGACCACACAACAAATCTAAGGCTCATTCTAGACAACAAGCTCAACATAACAGATCAAGTAAACGCAGTGTGCACCTCCTGCTTCCACATCCTATGCATGCTGAAATGTTTTTTCAAACGGTTGCTTCAGAACATCAGATGGACTATCACGCATGCACTCATCACAAGCAGGCTGGACTACGGCAACAGTCTCTTTGCCAGAATCTCCAAACAACTCCTACACAGACTCCAGACCATCCAGAACACCGCTGCAAGACACATATTTGGCCTCCCATGCTACACCCACATCACACTGCACCTCACAAAGCTTCACTGACTCCCCATTCACAAGCGCAGCCAATTCAAACTTCTTACAAACACATATAAAGCCCTAATACAACACAGGATTGGAATACCTGCACAGCAGCGTACATTTTCACCAACCCACCAGACACCTATTCTCTGCCTCACTCTCACTCACACACATTCCCCGCATCTGCAAAAGCAAAACAGGAGGTAGCTCATTCTCCTACATCGCACCCAAGACATGGAACGACCTCCCTTAACCCATCAGAGCCTTCTCCTCACTTCTTGAGTTCCGCAAAAAGCTGAAGACCTGGCTCTTCGTATATATGGACCTTGGGGATCACATACCTACACACCTCCCCAAGCGCCTGAATACCCTCTTGGCTGAGTAGTGCCCTATACAACTCAACAAAACATAACATAACATAGCATAACATAACATAATATAACATAACATAAGTCAGAGTATAAACTTTCTACTGGGTCAAGCCTGGTCGCTTTATCCAGCCCACAGTTGGCCTTAAGTTTGGACCTGAACCCAGTCTAGCGCGACCAGATAACCGCGGTTGGTGCTTTGTGCTTATCGGCTCTATTTTTATTTCAAACTCTAAAAATTCTCATCTTTGATTCTACGGTTTGGAATTTTATTATTTTGGTGTCATTTTCTTTTTTTTAAATCACTCTTTTTTTCTAAATTGGGATTTTTACTTTCACTTTATTACTGTTTGTGTGATGCATAAATATTTTAAACCTTACCTCCAAGTTAAGCCTGGCTGTTTTGTGCCAAGCTAACAGAGAATTAGGCACAGGTTTATTTAGTGACTTTTGGTTTACCCTGAAAAAGATTGTGATTATTATTTGAGGTGGGTTCACACCCCCTTAAACTAATACTCCAATGTCTTACAGTCCCCAAAAATAAGTGCCGGTGGGTCCCACCTACATCCACTGACTCACATTAAGCATTGTATGTTTCTAATCTGTAACCCCCACATGTCTGGGATTCATTGAAGAACCTCTGTCTGTCTCTGGTGTACCTATATAACCCTTGAGATGTGATATCCACAACATAAAGATCTCCATTACACTTTCCTACACAGCTGGACAAAGTTTTCCTGAAGAAAAAGATGAAACCGGCACAAAACTCCAGGTGAAATCTGAACAACCAGACACAGTAAACTAGATGAAACATATACAATTGAAATGCACTTAACATAATTGTGTACTCCAGGTAAGGCAAGAAAATTCCAGATGCATGCTCACGTTTTGTCCTTGCGCAGAACAGTACCTTTTACTGCATTGCAAGAAGTGCAAAAAATGCAAAATTAAGACACTTGTCAAGTGAGTCCTATTACAGTTGTTGCACTTTAGCCTTCATTTTTTACAAAAATGGAAAATTGGGCACAAACACTCATGCGTTACCCAACAACTATTATTCAGCACTGGAGAGTTTTTGTGGCTGACTTTTTGTGCAGGCAACTAATGTAAACCCGAGAGTCTATCAATAAACAGAAATTGGTGGGCGTTTTCATAAGCATCATGTTATCCAAGTATACAACCATTTTCGCCACTCTCAGCGATCTTTATATAGAAACTACAGAACCTGCAGGCAAGCGGATAAGGACTCCCACAAATGTTTCAATCTCAGCTTAGTAAAGACACCCTGCACAATTTTATGAAAGGCATGTAGCTTTTTGCTTGTTTCTCCATCAGGGAATTTTTTTTTTTTTAAATGACTGTTGCTTACAAAAAAAGATGTACTTCTACTCATTTGACTTTGGTGGTGACGTCCTCAAGGAATTAGCAGTTGCCAGCATCAGCAGATGAACTGCCTTGTAATCATGGTTTTCTCCCTTGACCAAACACTGATCCTGGGCAAATCGCTGTATGTCCCTGAGCCTATGGGCCAGATGTACAAACAATAGTAATAGCGATTTTTTTGCGAACCGCTATTTTGTATTCACTATTATTAATGTACAAAGTGGTTACTTAGCCCCTATTCCTTAAATAATGATTCGTAGTGGGTCGCAAATAAACCTACCTCATGAATATTAATGTGGTGTGTCGCAATTTGTGACTCACTACGATTCACTGCCATCACAGGAATAGTGGCGTGCTGGGGTCAACAGACCACCATGTCTGTGATTGTTTTTAAATAAAGCAATCTTTTGTTTTAAAAGCACCCCGTTTTCCTTAAAGCAAAACTGGATGCATTTAAAAAGAAAAAAATGAAATGTTTAAGTTTCATTTTTTAGGAGGGACCACTGACTGTGATCCAAAAATATTTTTTAAAACATTCTCAAGGGGGAAGGGATCCCTTCCCATTTGCAAATGGGTTAACACCAACTTTGAGTTGGCGGTAAAGTGCGATGGTTTTGCGACCGCATTCTGGTTGCAGAACATTCTATTAGGAAGGGACACCCTACACAAGCCCCTTCCAAATACCGATTCGCAAACCGAAATTGCGATTCGGTAACAGCTTACCTAATCGCAATTAGGGCTTTGTACATTTGGAAATACCTTTTTGTGTTCGCAAACGGTTATTATGCAAATTGGCCGTTTCCGACCACAAAAAGGTTTTGTACATCTAGCCTAAGTTCCTATGTTTTCAATGACTGACAGTGCTGAGGAACAGGCTAACCGACGCGAGGTGATATTTGAATAAACAAAATAATTGAATTGTTACTCTTTCCCTTATTGGGATCAGATTACGTAATTCTTGTTGTGTAAAAAGAATCAGAGAAAATTGCCCTTTGTAGCACTTTCACTATTTGCATTAGTAGAAAATTAAGCAAACAGGTTTTGCTCTCGTTATTTCGCATACAAATGTTTGCACCAATGCAAATAAATTGACGAAAGGGATTGTGGAACGGTTCCAAAAATGAAAGGAACCTTTTTTTAAATATAACCTATCTTGAATATTTTTTCTTTCAAAATTTAGCTTCAACTTTCAAAGCCTACTACAGTGCTAATGTTTATCTAGTATGGACTGGCGCAAACCCCGTTTTGCTGAATTCGTTAAAAGGAACAACATCTGCACATAAAGCATATGCTCCATTTTCTAATCTTTATATACAGGAAAGCTAATTTTGGGCTTTAAAAAGAGTAAACAATTTCCTTTCTTTGCCAAGTTTTGTTTTAAAGCTATCACATTTACTTCAATATTCAGAGCTAGTGTTTGTTTCTATAAAGCATATACTACAAACTTGATCACTTACTGTAGCACCCAACGTGAACAGACAAGGAGTTTAAGTCATTTTTCCAAGATCACACAATTTGATCAACTAGGGCAGCTGCGAGTAGAACCTTGGTCTTCCGATCCCACCATCTGCATGCAAGTTAGCCACAAACCATAGAGTTGGGCAGATGTGTGGTATCCGGCAAAAATAGGCGGATGTCCCATCCTCCCTATTTACTAGCCCATAAGTCTATGAGTGACCTGACCTCGAACACTGACAGTTAAAAATAACCAGTGTTTCTACAGGTTTCTACTGGGCTCTCCATTGACAGTCTCACTCACAGTAAAATCTGGACACTACTACAAAAAATAAAACAAAATCTGACTGACAGGTTTCAATGTCAGGTAGTTTGGCCCTTCACTTCATTGGGCTAGCGCCATTAGGGGGGCTTCCTTTCTGGTTCTTCTGAGTGGCTTCACTACAGGTATCCATGCTCCTACTTCCCTAAATCTAGACGTGTTCCTAAAGTTTCTAATGTTTATCAGCATGTCTTCAATAAGGGTGGGCAACAAACTCCACTCCGCCAGCGGAGGTCGCAGAGTTTTGCCACTCCACACTCCGCTTGGAGCGTAGATTTCGATAAAAACTCTGCCAACCGCCATGGAGCAGAGTTTACCAGCACCAGCATGATGGGAAGACGGAACCACAACAGGCACAGAGGCCTTAGACACCCCAATCTATTGGAAGGCCTCCTGGTCACATGTACATGGTTTCACTTTCTACCATTTTCTGTGACCTTTTTACCTGGCGTTGCCATCTGGGAATATCCCATTATACAGCCTTAGCAGTCAGTGCTGCATGGCACAAATTTCCATGGTGAGAAGTGCCCTCACGGCCCCGGTGGCTGCTGAACATTTGGTTCCCCGAACACTGGCTCTTCCTCCTCCAGCCCGGAAGCGGTGGTAGAGGGTAGGGAAGCCAGGGACCGACAGCCATGACCACAATAAAAACCCAGAGCCCACTATGTATGCGGACTGTAGGCTGCTGCCGCTGGAGTGTGCCTAGTGGGGATGGCTGTCCGACCCTACCCGCTGCTCCTCAAGAGAGGCTTCGAAGACTGAAAACAGCTACCCGGCGAACTGAGGGGCCGTGCTAGGGAGCTTGGGAGCAACGGGCAGTCCCAACTGGGCTGTTTCTTTACTGCTGGGTGCAGCCTGGGAGTGGTGGTGGGTTGGCTGACCCGGCAGAGCAGGCTCCAGAGGTGGGATCCACCTGCGGAATGGTTCCCCTCTGCATCCATTCCTCTCTCATTCCAAGACTTTTTGTTTTTGTGTACGTTAAAGTGTGTGAGAGGCAAGGGGGTGGTCTGACGGCTCTCTTCTGCAGGGGAAGGATTTATCTGGAGCAACAATGAGGACGAAGACACTGACGGAAGGACCCCCTTACCAAGCCCCCCGAAACCTGGCCACCACGTGGGGGCTGAAGTAGGGAGCATGCTGGACTTGGTTATCTAGATATAGGAGTCTCTCGGACACACTTTCTCAAGGAAGGACCCGAACTTCTCTCGTCAATTTTGTGGGGCTGTGCTTTTGTGCTGAGCGTGTGTTTGAGGAGGGGAATATATACAGCAATGTGTTTGACAACAGAGTGAGGACCTTTTAGTTTTTTTAATGATGGATTGTTGGTACATTTCCTGGGTATGGGGTTGGTTGGTGAGGGACACATTATCAATACATGCTCATCTACCTGGGCTAGGTGGGTTATGAGGAGACTGGAGATCCCGAGAAGGAGGGGCACGGCTAGGCCACAGACACCTCAGCATGTCTTAAAAGAGTGCATGTTGCTGTTGTACATAGTGCGTGTTCTCTTGTTCTAAAGCCCCATATCTGCTCTTGCCTGGTCCTTCCACTGCTGCCTGGAGCTGGGCACACCAAAACATTGTTTGAGTTACAACAGTGTGCCGAGTGAGAGCGAGCGCGTGACGAGCACTGTGACTAACACAGTCAGGCCTCCTTGTGAAATAGTAATGAGCAATGCTCCTACGATATCTATTCAATCAGATCATATAGTCAGGCCTTTGCAGATATTTTGATAAATTCATTGATCCCCCTCCATTCTGGCAGTGCTGCTGAAGGCTGTGCAGCAGTTTGACGTCAGTAGGGGTGGCAGAGCAATACTTCGCCCCTTCGCAGAGCTCCACAGAATTTGGCTGAGTTTTTCGGACACTCCGCGGAATTCTGCAGAGTGCAACTGGGTGAGCTCCACCCAGGCCTAGTCTTCTATGCTCCAGTCTCTGACTCCCAATCACCTTGTTAACAGAAGCTACCCCTCTGAGGCACCTCTGGGCAGCCCAGTTTCATAGCGTATGCCATGGTCGTAGCAATAGTAGTGCAGTAGGTGCAGTGACATCGGGATGACAGCATCCTAATTGTGGGTGTCTTGCCACCCTATCATAATGGTGGTGTCCAATTTTGCTTGTTTGCAGTAGGGCCAATAGCAGCCTTGATAGACTACTGATGATACCTGCTGTTCAACTTTGTGCACCATTAAGTGGCAAACTGCAAAAACATGTATTTTTGAATTAATTTAGTCATAATAATAAGTTTTTAAATTATTGGCTGATATAAGTCACTTTGAGTTGTGTTGAGTGCCTCAGCAGATATGAATCTGAATGTTGGCTATCATTAGGGATGCAGGAGTTTGTCACCTGCATCTACACCCCTGCCACATCAAGCCTTACACATGCATAACACTGTTGAAGCAAATGCATGCTTATATGTATTTCACTAGTGATGCTGTTCTCAATAGCATATGCATTTTTCTATCTCAAACTTAGGGCCTGATGAATACAAAACCCAGCCAAACACCTTGCAACAGTTTTTGAGCTTTTGGTCTGAAACTTGTGCAGTACCCCGGAGTGAAAATATGTGCTTTATGTGGTTGCATATCTAGGATAGACTATTGCAATGTGTTATCTTTGGGAATCCAAAAACGTTTGCAATTGAAGCTTCAATCACTTCAAAATGAGGCCGCTCGTCTGCTCTTAAAGATACAAAAATTCAGATCCATCTCAAAGAGCATTTGTGACCTTCAATGGCTGCCTGCCAGTGAGAGAGTTAAATTCAAGGCCCTCTGTATTGTCCACAAGGCCTTGTATAGGGGGTCCCACCTATTTTCAGAGGACCTTCTTTTGGTATGCACCAAATCGTAACTTTAGATCTGGCTTTGCCAAAATGGTGACAGTAAATAAATAAAGAAAGCCTGATGGGGAGGGAGAAGTTTCTCCTTCCTAGCGTGTAAGCTCTGGAATACTATACCTCTTGCTCTGAGATCCCAATCAAATTGTTCACCTTTTAGAAAAATACTAAAAACCTGGCTTTTTCGATTCATACCAAGTAGATAGTCTGGCTACCTCAAGAAACGCTAATGCTAAGACGCCTTGGCATTCTCGCACTTTACAAGACTTTTACTACTTACTTACTTACTTACATTAAAACCACTCTTTTTCACTCTCTAGCTTTCAAGTCCTGTTGCATATACTTTGTATATGCTTTCTTTATAGGCTTTACAGCTTGCCCACTGCTTTTCATTTTTTGTTTCAGTGTCCTTCAAAATCCCTGCTTGCTAGTAGTCAATCCTTCTCTCTGTCCCTCCTTTTTGTCTTTTGATTGCTCCCACGGAGCAGGGATCAAGTACTGTATCTTTACGCTTTGGTTGTTTATCTGTTCATTTGGGGGATTATTTTTTTATTTATTTCCTGCTCGTGTTACACTGTGGGTGTGTGTTCAGCTTCAGCGCCTATATTTTATTGCATCTTCCCTCCCTCCCACCCCTTCCTTCCCCTGTTGTTGCTGCCAACCTTCCCGCAACTCCCACTCCATTGCTTGTTTCTGTTTTGATTACTGTGTTAATGGGATTTACGTGTTGTTTGTAGAGACTGAAAGTCAGCTGGTATTATTCTGCACTGATTGTGTGTTGTACATGGACACATAGACAGAAAATACCAGAGACATTTGCAATTCTGAGTTCACTTTTCATTCACAGTTGTTGTACACCCTGCGATGACAGTGCTGCCTGTGCGGAAGCAGATATTCATCACGCTGTGCAAACAATCGCTACCCTCTGAAACATTCTCTCTTGACAAATTTGTCTCAGTGGAATGAGCTGAGCGTGGCTCTGGTGTGACTCGGGATGAATGTTCGGCTTTTCACCTTGGGGACAGGCTTGAGAAAAGGAGCAAGACTGGCAAACCAGACACTACCTTTTCCCTCCCGAGTGCAGTGTTTTAAACACAAAAACTGTTGGGTGCAGGACAAAGCACAAGGATAAAACCCAAAAGAATGCTGTGATCAGACGGCCAATGTTACGACTGAAAATGACCCATACCGGGACCCCAGGGGCATGAGACTGAGGCAGGCTAATGTGCTAGGAGTTGAACAAGCCACACCCACGCTACCCTCCAGATGTGCTCACAGGCCGGCCGATTCAGCTAGAAGTGTGCATGACCAGGAAGCAGAGAAGGAAGTGGTACAGGACGAAGAGGACGCTAGACTGCGGGAAGAGAAAGAAGAGGAGAACAGTCAGGGAGTCAGAAAGAAGAGACCAGTGGAGAATGGTACGTACCATCACGAGTCGGGCGGACCGCCCGGGACCCATCAGTTGGAGCAGTCACAATAATCAGGAGAGACCGAGTACGTACTACAGGGATGTAGTCACACAACAGGCATGTACCAAAAGGGGGTCATCACCACATGGTTTCTTGGGCACTAACGTGGATCTCTCTTATGGGGGTTTGAGGATGGAGTTGGGTCAAGGAAATGGGAGTTAACCGGTGCTATATTAATCCGACCTTGGAGAACAGCAATTCACTGGGGTTGCAGGGCACACTGAATATTGGAATTCTTAGACACGGTGGGCTAGTTTTGCATGAGAATAGGACGGTAAATCTCCTTCATTTTTCGGGATCCAGAGCAACAGTCCCACAGTCTCCCCCACCTATTGTCTTCCAAGACCTTCACGGTGTGGTGGCGGTTCATTGATGCCCAAGTAGCCTGATATCTAAAATCTCTCCCTGAGGGCAATTACTGGAAGAGGTGTAGAGAAGAAGGAGAAGATGCCGACCTACCAAGACCATCCCGGGAGCTAACCAGGGAAAATGCAAACCAGGTTACACATTCCCCATTTGAAACTAAACTCACTCACTACCTCCGATGTTTATGCAAGAATAAACATACTTATACTAAGCACCACTGGTCTGGGTCATTACTGAAATCCCGTTACATGTCTATTTCAGCAGTTCAAATGCAGAGCACAAACGTGAAATTGTCTGCAGCTGAGCTCTGCCCCTCCATGTGTCTCACTGAAGACACAAAGGAGGAGATGTGACGTAACAGTCATGGCTGCAGTTATGAAATGAGACAATCAGCCTCTAGTCCTGGCATCTGCTAAACATCCTGTGATTCTTGCCAAATTACTCTCCCATGCCTATATAATTTTTTTTTAAGTAATCTAAACTTGTTTTATTTCACTCAGCATGAAAATAGCTTTGAGAAGAATTTCCAAATTTACAAGAATGTGCAGAAATGCCTCCATTTACTCATATTTTGTGTCAGCAAAGAAGTAAAATTATCCTTGAGTTGTAAATGTGCTCACACATATTACAGTAAGGCATTGTAGGGAAATGAATGATAAGCTTGGAGCGCACAGACACACAGCTTTGAGGTGAGATGTGACTTAGCTCCTGCAATTCTAAAACAATCTCTTTCTCCAAAAATGCAAACTGGTTTCCCTGAGGAATCCCTCGCACATCCGTCACAGTTTGGCACCAGGAAACTGCATGTGGTACTTGTGCATCAACTAACCAGGTTAGTTAAGAAATGCACACTAAATTCAATGTTCTTAGCTGTCCCCTGATTTGACAGTTGTCATTCCAAATGCGATTTTTTTTTACAGATTAGATACAGACCTTCCAAATCACACTGTGCCACAGTGTGTCACACAATATTGGCTCCCATTCCACAGTCACCCAGTGAGGAGCTGATATCCCATGGCGTAACACAATTAGCTGGAAAGCTCTGCAGAGAGCAGGTTTTCAGCAAATTATTTGGAGGTTCGATGTCCAGGTCGGTATGTAAATCCTCCACAGGACACTGATGGCAGACTGCAAAGCTTTGTTTTTTAGGTGTAGCCTAGACAGCACTTGCGCTGTCTCTCTGAAACATGCTGTATATACTTTGTGAGCTTACAGCCTGCCCACTGCTTTTCATTTGTTTATGTCAGTGTCCTTCAAAAATGCTTGCTTCTGAGTGGTTAATCTTTCCTCTCTTACCTTTTTTTCAATTGATTACTCCCATGGAGCAATGCCCTGGTACTTGTACTCTTCCACTTGTCCCATTTTGAAAAATGTAAAAGGGACTACTTTCTCCATTTTCAAGAGCACTGCACATGATCTTTTCAGTGCTTTAGTACTACGGCGCCCGCTTTCATGTGTCACCAACACAGCCACATCCATATAGCGCGATCTTGACCCGAAGGTATTCAAGTGCTTTATATGAGCACCCGGGGAGATTAAATGATTTGCCCAGAATGTTGCGCTGACCCTGAGACTCATACCTCGTTCCTTCAAATCCAAAGTCAGCAGCTCTGGCCGTTACACCACATCCTCTCCCCAATTATTACCTTGGGAGAAAATCATTTTAAGGTGAGGCAGATTATATGGGCAGCATACTATATTGTTTATTTGAGTGACTGAACATCAAAACATAAACATATTTAATTAGAAAATACTGCTGTAAAGATTATGTGAGGTTTAAATTATGATAACGTGCAAGAATGTAAATATCCATGAATGGCATTGATGGTAAAGTGGTCAGAAAAGTAATCACTTGTCCTTTATTTGTGTCAGCATGCATATCATGTGATGTAATTAACAGTCATGTCTTTCTTTTGTTTCAATGTTTGTATTGACATGCGCTGTCTGCCACCATTGCGGCCACATCATTACATAGCGCAATCTCAACCCGAAGGTATTCAAGTACTTTACATGAGTGCATGGGGAGATTAAATGATTTGCCCAGAATGTTGAGTCAACGCTGAGACTCAAACCTAAATCATTATATTGCGCAATCTTGACCCAAAGGTATTCAAGCTCTTTACATAAACGCATGGGAAGATTAAATGATTTGCCGAGAATGTTGAGATGATGCGGTCCATTTACACATGCGTTTGTGTAATTAACAATTGTTAAAAACTCTCAGTGTCCAGACTCCATATATAGGAGCAGGCATGCTTCTCACAAGGTGGCACCTGCCACAGTAACCTGGTGTGGCAAAAAAACAATGGCAAAACTAGTCGGTCTGCATTGGCATCCAAAATGCGAGACCTATTGGCTATGCCAATGCTTATTTGATAACTGCTGTACAATTGCATATTTCAAAAAAGTGGTTAAGCAATCATTCAACCAGTTCATCAACTTCAAAAGATAAGTCATTAAAGTTATCAGTCAGCCAGCTGCAGTGAAGTGTCACAACTGCAATTATCTTTTGAGAACATGTAACCTTGGACAGTCTCAAAATCCCACACCTGAATAGTAGCTTTGCGACCACTCTTTAAGTGCTGAAAGTACATTGCTACTAACTGTAAACAGCATCATCGACTGTGATAGCTCTCAATTCACAAAGCTTAAAATGTTGCTATTCTGTCTCACTGAAGTATACAAAAAAGTGATGGATGGAATGCTTGAATTAATCTGTATCCCTGGTAATTACTCAGGGCCGCATCTTAGTCCATCTATATTTCGCACACTATGCAGGTTGGACTCAGCCATATGCAAACCAGTCTTGACCCTGCTCCAGGGGAACAGTCCAGACCGAAATGACTGCCCAGGTCCTCCCTGAACTGGAACAAAAGCAACTCAAGACCAGTTTTGCCCGTGTTAGGGCTCATCATTTGGGTATAGCTTGGATACAATGGTGTAATGTGCACTACACCCACATCAGGCATGCCTGTCCTACTTAGGTTGGTACAGTGAAGGATGCAAAAAAAGATGGATGGAATGCTTGAATTAACCTCAATCACTTTCAATTAGTTGGGCCGCATCCCAGTCCATCATTATTTTGCACAGCATGTCACCTTAGTTTGTACCCAGCCATATGCAAATCAGTCTCGACCGTGCTCCAATGGGAACAGTCTACCCCAAACTGTCAGGCCAGTGTTGTTGCAGCTATTCTGTCTCAGTCATACAGTTCACCAATCACAAATTCTCATAACATTCCTGTTAAGTGGATGTTCCTCTTTCTTTCAGCAACATCATTAAAATTCAAATATTCCTTGTTTCTTTTTTTTACTGCGGTCTGGTAGTCTTTTTGGTGATATTTCATATTATAATGCATTAAATCTGCCTAAAAACTAGGTTTTATACTGCTGATCATTGACACCTCTTGGTTCAATGGAGTCCTATATAGGTATCCGGTATGTGCCTTTCTATCATATTTTTTTTAATCTGTTGATATCATATCTCTTATACAGAATTGTGAAACTGAGATAGAAAGGTATACAAAGGTATTTTGCAGTTGCAAAGCCCGCAATTCTGAAAACGCCAGGATTTGTGAGCGCTAAATATCTTTGTACTAGTTACCAAAGACCTTTTACGAGATGAACACTTGTTTTCCAACCGTAGAAGTCTGATCCTTAATCTTATCACCTTTCAATATTGCCAGTAAAGACTTGTGATCTGTTTTAACTGTAAACTTGGTTCCCCAAACATACAGATTGAATTTTTGAATTGCCCGCCAACAAGCTAACAACTCTTTTTCAATGGTGGAAAAGTGAGTATCATTCTCTCTGAGTACTCGCTACCCATATCCAATCGTATGTTCAATACTTCCATCATTTTGTGCAAGTACAGGCCAAGACCATACTTGTTGGTATCAACCGTGATGCAACATGGTGGCTTGAGATCAAAAGTTTTCAAAGTTTTACTCAAAAGATTGTGGGCATAACTCTTCACAAACAAAGACCAGAACATTGATGATCAAAAAGGTACCATTCATAAATACAGTATTTTGATTAGTACAATACTATCAAATGTGTTGTTAACCGCCAACAATTGTCAAAATGAAATCAAATATATTAAATTAGGTGGAACAATTGATAATAAGCAGCATCAAAATGCATATAAAGTGAAAGGTGCTTGCAGTGTGAGGTGTGCATAAAGTGCTCTGGATTGGGCACGATAAATAAAGGAAGACAAAATGGCAACAAGAGACCACAGTTCAATTATGTGCATGAAAAGGTTGTGGTGATTAACAATACATTTTATAGTATTGTACTAGTCCAAAATACTGTATTTACAAATTAAACCTTTAGGAAATTGTTGATGATGCCAGTTATACTCAAGTCCTTTTGAGCTTTGTGGATGTGTGTCTGGAGCATGTATGATAGAATTAACAATCCAGGTCTTGGTTCAATACCGTCAACAGAAACAATGTGACCTAGATATTCAACCTTTGCTTTAAAAAATTCACACTTCTCTTTCTTGAGTATCACTCCATTTTCCTTCATAATGTCCAAAATAATGTAATATCCTTTCGTGGGAGAAAAGAGCAACACATCATCTTGGAATACAACCGCTCTATCTATGACTTTGAACAGTTGGTACATGAGTCTCTGGAAAACAGAGGCAACTGAGGCCAGACCAAAAGGCATTCTGCAATATTGATATGTACCTATGGGTGAAATAAATGCTGTGTAATGCTTTGACTCAGGTTCTAAAATAACCTGATGATTTGCAGAAGGTAAGTCTAGACCCGGAAGCAAGAAAACCCCTTGGTTCACCAACGAACTCAAGGAATCCAAGAAGAACTGCCGCACTCCTCGTAGAAAGCCTGGCGACTCGACCAGACCACAGACAACAGGACCGCCCTCAAGCACGCCACCCGCAAACACCACCAGATGATCCGTGCCACCAAGAAGTCGGCACTCAAAGAACGACTGGACAACAACGCCCACGACAGCAAGGAACTTTTCAGCATCGTCAAAGAGTTCTCCAACCCCAGCGCCGGAAACAACGACATCACCCTCGCAAGACCTCTGCAACTCACTCGCCGCTGTTCTTCCACCGCAAGATCACCGACATACATAACAGCTTCGACGCACAGACCACGCACCCTACCGCCGAACCAACGCCCGCCACCACCACCCTCTGCAACTGGACCCCGATCAGCACCGAAGACACCACCCGCACGATGAACTCCATCCACTCCGGATCACCAACCGACCCCTGCCCACACCACGCCTTCAACAAAGCCGACGCCACCATCGCACCCCATCTCCGGGACATCATCAACTCCTCCTTCCACACCGCCACCTTCCCGGAGAGCTGAAGCACGCCGAGCTTACCGCCCTCCTGAAGAAACCAACGCGGACCCCACCGACCTCAAGAACTACCGTCCCATCTTCGCTCCTTCCGTTTCTCGGCCAAAGTCATCGAGAAGACCGTCAACAGACAGCTTGCCGCCTTCCTCGAGACGAATGGATCCTCGACCCTCGCAGTCCGGGTTTCGGGCCAACCACAGCACTGAGACCGCCCTTATCGCAGCCACCGACGACATCAGAACCCTAACCGACAACGGGGAAACAGCAGCCCTCATCCTCTTGGACCTCTCCGCGGCGTTCGACACCGTCTGCCACCGCACCCTAGTGAAGCGCCTCAGCAACATCGGAATCCGAGAGAAAGCACTGGAATGGATCATCTCGCTCCTCGCCGGAAGAACCCAGAGAGTCCGCCTCCCCCGTTCAGATCCGAGGCCACCGAAGTCATCTGCGGCGCTCCACAAGGATCTTCACTCAGTCCAACCCTCTTAACGCCTACATGAGCCCCCTCGCAGCCATCGCACACCAACACAACCTCAACATCATCTCTCTACGCCGACGACACCCAGCTGATCCTCTCCCTCACCAACGACTCCCACCCACCGCCAGAGCCAACCTACACGACGGGATGAGAGACGTCGCCGACTGGATGAGGAACAGCCGCCTAAACTGAACTCAGACAAGACGGAAGTCCTCATCCTGGGCTCATCACCCTCCGCCTGGGACGACTCTGGTGGCCCCCGGCCCTGGGCACCGCGCCCTGCCAACGGACCACGCACGCAACCTGGGCTTCATCCTGACTCCTCCCTGTCGATGACCAGACAAGTCAACGCCGTCTCATCTTCGTGCTTCAACACCCTGCGCATGCTCCGCAAGATCTTCAGATGGATCCCCACTGAAACCAGGAAGACCGTCACCCAGGCACTCGTCACCAGCCGACTGGACTATGGGAACACCCTCTACGCCGGAACCACAGCCAAACTTCAAAAAAGACTCCAGCGCATCCAGAACGCCTCCGCACGACTCATCCTGGACATCCCCGGCACAGCCACATCACCGGACACCTGAAAGACCTGCACTGGCTCCCCGTCAGCAAGAGAATCACGCTCAGACTCCTCTCCCACGCACACAAGGCCCTCCACGACCTGGGCCCCAAGTACCTCAACGACCGCATGACCTTCTACACGCCCACCCGCCAGCTACGATCAACCAGCCACGCCTCGCCACCGCACCACGCATCCGCAGAGCCACCGCCGGAGGAAGATCCTTCTCCTACCTGGCAGCCAAGACCTGAACTCCCTCCCACTCACCTTCGGCGAACCCAGGACCATCTCTCCTTCAGGAAGCAGCTCAAGACCTGGCTGTTCGAGCAGTAACTTACCCCTCCCCCAGCGCCTTGAGACCCTCCCGGGTGAGTAGCGCTCTATAAATGCCGTGATTGATTGATTGATTGATTGATTGATAGTTTGCTAAACTACTTAGATCCACTAACTAAAGTCAACAATTCCGAAATCTTTGGAAGAGGGTGTAAATCTATCCAGATGGCCTTGTTAAGGCTCATAAGGTAAACACAAACCCTGAGCTCACCACTGTTTGTGAGCTACCACCAATGGTGATAACCAAATGGGATTGCTCAATCAATGGGTTCAAATATACCCTTAAGGCATAGCACATTAGGGGCTAGATGTACGAAGCGTTACCAAATGGGTAACCATTCGCAAACTGGTTACCGACTGCAAAAATGGCATTTTAAAATGTATCAAAAGCATTCAGTGCGCTATTTTTTGGAACCAACAAGTTACTGAATCAGTATTTTAGCAACCAGAGTTTGTGAGTCACCGTTACCGATTCGCAAATTCTGTTTCGCAAATAGTATGTATCAACCATTCTCAAATACTGAATAGTCACAAAATGTGGATTTAGCATGTGCAAATTACCACCATCTCAGAGTGCAATCTATATAAAAAGGCCCAAAATGCATCTGGGTGTTCCACAATGGCAGCGCTACACATGATTGCAAGTAGGACGCAGATTCTCAATGAACTGCAGAGAAGGAGGAGGAGACAGGAACTGATATTCAGAGTGAGGCTGACACTCTTTCACCAAACAAAGGAGGACATTTTTGATAAATACAGGCTGAGTAGTGCAGTTATTTTAGACCTAATTGCAGAAATAAAGTCTCAGCTTGAGAGAAACACTCTCATAAGCAGCGCAGTTACTATGCATGTGCAGGTACTATGCTCACTCCATCTTTTAACCTCAGGGAATTACCAAGGTTTCATTGCTGCTGCATGTGGGGTATTATAGAGAGCCCTATGTAGGTGTTTTAATGATTTCCTGGATGCGATGGTACAGAGAATATGTCACCATATTAATGTTCCTAGCACAGAACAGGAGTTGCAGGTAGCAAAATTGAATTTTTACTGCATTGCCCAATTTCCCCATGTAATGTGGCTGTATTGATGGCACTCATGTACCCATATGTCCTCCCTCATACAATGAGTACATATTTAGAAATAGAAAAAACACCCATTCACTAAATATACAAGTGGTGTGTGATGCAAAACATATATTCACAGATCTTGTAGCAAAGTACCCTGGCAGTACACATGACTCTTTCATGTTCAGCCATAGCGGCATTTACTCATGTTTTCTCATAGGAGAGTTTGAAGATGGCTATATACTATGTATATGAAATAAATGTCCCAAATGTTTAAATGGTATATGGGAATCACGTTTCCCAAATGTTTTGTAGGTGACAGTGCATATGCCCTGAGGTCATCGAGATTAACACAAAATCTACAGCCAGCAAGCTAATGGGATGAATTTTATTTTTTTCGAAATTTTATATAGCGCGAACTTGACCCGAAATCAGGTGGTAGAGCGCTTTACATGAGCACCAGTTGCGTTACATGAAGACATATTCATTTTTGTTAGGCACGGGAAGATTAAGTGATTTGCCCAGAATCACAGGATGTTGAGCGTCGTTGCCGAGACTCAAACCTGGTTCCCCAGATTTGAAGTCAACCGATCTAACTGTTAGGTTACATCCTCTCCCCATCCATCCTCTCATCCTCTCTTGTATGCTACAATGCAGCACACAAATGGACCTGGTCTGTAATAGAAAGGACATTTAGTCTACTGAAGAGTAGATTTTGCTGTCTACACAAAAGTCGGGGTGCCTTACAATATTCCCCAGAGACAGGTTGCAAGATATTTGCTACTTGTGCAATTCTCCACAACGTTGCACTGCAGAGAGAATTGCCAGAGATAATGTCGGAGTCAGATTCCGATGAACAAGAACTACAAAACCCACCAGCACAAGGAACACAGGAAGGTACATTGGCAGCAGAAGGAAGAGCAAGACGTTACAGCCATTGCAAACAATGACTTCTATGGTATGTGAATGATGCTGTGTGTTACAGTTTGCACAAAGCTAAACACAAGAAGTGCTGTGAAGTGCGGTGTTAAACAAAATAACCTTTATTTCTCAGGTTGTAAAGGGAGTTGTAAAATACTTTTCACTCAGAATGTTCAAATGAAAGTACAACGTCAGTACACATTACTGAAATAGTAAAAAATGGCAAAATAATATGTGGTACAAATGTAAGACTTATTACTGTTTGGGTCGACTGCAAACTGAACTTTGTGGCACGGGTGTAGTGCAGCCGTTCTGCAGCAACAACACCACCTCGTGATCTACTACGATGCACACTCATTGCCTCATTCACAGAGACACTGCTTATACTCGTAGGTCCTCAATTTCAGCATGCCCAATGGCTCTGGTTCATGCTATTTGAGTGGTCTGTAAGCTCTCTACTGTAGTGGTCACTTGCACAAGGTCCCATGGGACATCGCCACTATAGTAGCCCATTACAACCTGCTGCACTACGGAGCGGCATAAGAGGGTTGATGTAGCCTGTGCAAGACGATTTATTGAGAGACTCAACATATGCATAAGTTGATTGCGAACTGAAATTTGTCGCACGGGTGTAGTGGAGTCTTTTGTAGCAACAACACCACCTCGTGACCTGCATATACTGAATAGGTGCTCGCTTTCAGCATGCCTAGATGCTACGCTTCATGCTATTTGAGTGGTCTGTAGTCTCTCTACTGCAGTGGTCCCTTGCACAAGGCCCTGTGTGACATCGCCACTACAGTGGCCCATGTCAACCTGCAGCCCTACAGCACGGCGTGAGAAGGTTGATATAGCCTGTGCAAGGCGATTTAATGAGCAACTCAACATATCCATGCGGGAGAATAGATGGTGTTAAGTACATCTGTGTGTTGTATTGTCCTCTCGCATTTGGCCACATAGATTGTTCAAAGCCTCTGTCATTGAGTCTACATTTGCCTCCAGAGATTTGTGGGAATCTTCAATGGTTGTTGGTACATGTTGGAAGCCAATTGAGATGCTTCTTTCTATTCCAGTTAATTTTTTTGTAATAATAAGCATTTGCTTGTTTTGTAGGTGCTGTACCTTCAACATGAAGGCTTCGAGACCAGCGAACACTTGTGAGAAAGCGCCCATAGCTTGTGTGGACCCTGACTTGGGATTAGACTGCCTGACCACACTGAGATGTCAGACACGTGTACCTCTGTGCAGTTGTTTGTGCCTCACTGCAGGTTCTCCTGGGACATTTGGACTCTGAATCATTCAGTTCCTCAATTAGAACTGTCTGACTGCCATGTTCAGGACTGCTACTTTGCCTCTGGCGTGATGTATGTGGAATTATATACTCATTACCTTCTTGACTGGGCATCTGTGTGTCTTCCTGATCCTCTCCTTCGGACCCATGTTCTGCTGGAACATCTTATAGAGATGCAATGTTTAAACATTTGTAAATAAATGTTGTCATGTTTACTTTTGTTTATATCAATTACAGTATTATAGGTTTGGTTTGTGCTATAGGTGTTCAGAATGCAGTACTACATATTCCATAATGCACTACTAGGGTATGACTAACACTTCTAATGGTGATTTTCTTATATTCTATCATAGCCAAACATTTTGCAGCCTATCATGGTTACAGTGTTACCTCACACATTACTGCAGACATGTTATTGTGAGACTGTAAGTGTATGTATCACTCTTACCTGCTAAACTTGAAGCAGCCTCTGAGGTGTCAATATTGCTGAGTCCAGACATAGTCTCTGGCTCCAGGGTGGACTCAATCATTTCCCCCAGAGGAGTTGGTGGTGGCTGGGTTTGAGGTGGTCCTCCTGTTGCCCGGGCCTCATTTCTACATGTTGCCATCTTTTCCTTTGTCCTGGCTCGGAGCTTGTACCACTTTTTGTGGATCTCTTCAGTGGATCTCTGTATGACCCCCACAGAGTTGATGCGCTCCTGGATTTTCAGCCAGATTTTCTTCTTCTGTGCTTCTGGCACAGAGAGGGATGTTTTCCCAAACAAGGCATTATAGTTTGCCACACACTCCTCAATGAGTATTTCTAATTCTTTTTTTGAGAGTTTCAATTTTCTCTTCCTCCCTCCAAGGTCTTTCCCCTTCTCAGTATTCTGCCTGGACATTTCCTGCTTTCCATGGGTGGATGGCTGTGACTGCTGCAGATCCCAATTGTATTGTGCTGGATTTCACCTGTCTCAAGGCTCTTCTGTGTTCTTATAGGCCTGCTGCTGCTCTACTTCCTGTTTTTGATGTCATCGCTCACTACAAGGTAAAAGTTCAGTATTTGTGACTTGATTTGCTAATTACCGAATCACTATTTGTAATTCCGTAAATAGCGATTTTGATTCGTTCCCAATCGGTAATGACCAGATGCTCACATTTGTACATGCCAAATACTGATTTACGAATAGGTAAAAATTTGCTTCGTACATCTAGCCCTAACTTCGTTCTGCGAGTCATCTCTGATTGAAAAGGTGTCATTAAGTAATTTGTGTTTGATGGGCACTGCTCTCTCCTTCACCTTGATTTTATGTTAAAAACCCTTAATAGTACCTAGACTTTTACTGTAAACTTCTAGAAACCTTCCAGCTAGTACATTCACCACAGACTCTCCCACCTCAGACACTTGATCTTTGTCCCTGATGGTCCACCCAAACATACAGAGCTCCTTTAACTGCAGCATACATTTTCCCAAAGATCTTCCTATCTCTGAAAATAAGATCATCTTCAAAGAATTCAAACAATTCAATTCTCCTATCCTCATATGTTACTGGGGCATGATCAAGTAGTTCTAACATTCTTCCTGGCCACAATTCATCAAACAACACATGTGTGATCATTGTAATCCTTACACCTGATTCAACTAACAGTCATATCGCCTTGTTTCCAACCAGCACATCAATATATGGATTGACACATTCTGAAGGATCACCATTGGGCAGCTCATTTTCACAATCATAACCATATCTTTCAGGTCATCTTGAATCTTGGCAAAACAATTGTCATTATCTTTTACATTATCTGTGATAGCATTAACCCCTTAATCCTTTTTTCACCACATATCATGTGACTCTGGCACACTTTGGCAAAATGGCCCAACTTATTACAACATCTACATGTAACAAACTTGATACATTTTACCTCCTTTGACATGAATAGCATTGCCACACCTGCAACACCGGTTGGATTGATTAAAGAATGCCTTTCCTGTACTTTTGAATTCCTTATCATCTTTGCTGTTGTTGCTATTTCTGTTCCCCCTGCAACGTATCACATTGACTGTATCAGAATGTTTTCCTTCAAGTTCTTTCCCCTCATATCCATGCCCCCAAAAATCTTGCACTTGTCTCCGGAAATCATAGCCATTCCCCTCACAGAGATTTTCAACACCATGTTCACATCAGGACGCTTTCCAATGGAGTGGAAGAAAGCCTCTATACTTCCTTTATTAAAAACATCTAATCTGGACGCTAAGGAGACTCTCAACTATAGACCTATATCGAGACTCCCCTTTCCCGCAAAAGTGATCGAGAAAGTCATTAATGATAATGCTATTCTAGATCCCCCCCAATTTGGATTTCGTACTCATCACAGCACAGAGCTGGCCCTTATCACGGTTACTGAGGAGCTCAGACAGACTTTAGATGGTGGGGGGAGCGCTGCCCTGATCTTTTTGGACTCATCAGCAGCTTTTGATACGGTTAATCATGAGTGCTGTTGGTCCGTCTAGCTTCCATCAGGATTAGGGATAAGGCACTCTCCCTGCTGGGCTCCTTCTTGCCCGAACGGTCTCCGGTGATTGTTTTGGGAAACTATGTCTCACCTTCCTTCTCGCTGCTGTGTGGAGTTCCTCAGTGATCTTCCTGAGCCCAACGCTTTTTAATCTTTATGTCGCACCCCTTACAAGATTAATAAAAAGCTATGGTTTTGCCCTTGTATCGTATGCAGACGATACACAGATTATTGTCTCTGTGAGCAGCTCATCTAGCCCCACAGCCATCAGCTTTCATGATTGTATGAGCCATATAGCCAATTTGATGACAGACAATTGTCTGAAGTTGAATTCATCCAAGACTGAGGTTTTGGTGTTTGGGAACAATCCCTCAATCTGGACAGATAGCTGGTGGCCGGTCCAACTTGGTCCTCTACCTAAACCAGTGCCTACAGCCAAAAACTTAGGAGTCAGCTTTGATACTAAGCTGTCTTTTGAAGAGCAAACCAACTTGGTCACCTCGGATTGCTTTTTTATCCTCAAATTTTTTAGAAAGATTCTTCCTTCTATACCTATGAATTTAAGGAAAACGGTGGTATCTGTGCTGATATCATCAAGCTTGCCCTTTTAACCAGCGTCCCCAGGCGCAGCATTCAAAAGCTGCAGACTGCTCAAAACGCAGGAGCAAGAGTACTCCTAGGAATCTCTAAATTCGACTCTGCCTCCATAGCTTTATTCCATCTGCACTGGTTGCCGGTAGCAAAACGGATCCAGTTTAAATCACTTTGCATTGCCTTTAAATCATTTAACAACTTGGGGCCAACGCAGCTGGCAAATTTTCTTAAGCCATATATTCCAGCAAGATTCCTTAGGTCAGCCGAACTTGGAAACCTAACTGTTCCTAGGGTTAGTTAGGGCTAGGATGGGGTGGCAGGAGCTTCACTACTGCAACAACTAAACTGTGGAACTCTTTGCCAACCTCGCTTAAAAAAGAGACTAGCCTGTTAAAATTTAGAAAGGGCTTAAAAACATGACTTTTTAAGGCATAGTTCTCATACTTAGTCCAGTCTGATCTGTATGTGCTAAGGGCAGCGCCTAGACACCCTAGGGTATTTGTCGCGCTTGATAAATTCCTCGTCATCATCTTAAACAGAAATTTGGGAGGTTTCTGTGCTTTTAGCAGTCCTCATGGTTTCCTCCAACAATGGATTCCCCATTGACAAAAAGTTTGCTGAATAGCTTTGCTATTACAATGACATATGAACTGGTCACAAACTAGTTGATCCGTAACATTTTTAGACTGCCAATCAAACAAGAAATTAAGCTCCTCAATGCTGAATCATAAGTATCAACATTTTCACTTGGGAGCAATTTCCTTAAAAAGAGCTTATGACAAAGTACTGCTAAGATAGGCTTTGCATCATAACTCAATTTCAGTTTCTTCACAACCTCCAAATATTTATCCGCCTCTTCTCCCTGCACCCCCTGAAACCTCAGGCAAGTGTTTAAGTATAGAATGCCCTTCAAAACCCAAACAATTTAATAAAAGATATTTCTTTCTTGCAGCTTGCTCTCAATCCAGACGCATTTATTGCTTCAAGATACATTTCAAAGGCGTCATACCATTTTTTCCATTGAATAGGTGGCTCCCCTGCCATTTCCAAGAATGGTGGAGAGGGATTTACAGGTTGCATTATTGAACGATTACTGTATATACCAACTTAAAAAAACATAAAGGTTCCAGCTGACAAAAATACTTTTAAGCAGGGCTACAGCGTCTAATTGATAGATTTCAACTTTTTTGCGACAATCGGGGATTGGTCATAAATGACGCCACAACCAAATTTATGGCCTTTAACTGCCACAGGCCATGCAGGAAAGGCCCTCTCCTGGGCAGGACTCCTCTCGAAAAGGTCGACACCTTTGATTATTTAGGTGTAAGACTTTCCGATAAAATGACCTGGAGACCCCACCTAGGTAAGATGCTGATGGCACACAAACGTGTGGCGGGAGCAATAGCGAAAGAACATCGCCTTTCCCATACAAGGCCTGTAGCTCCAGCCCTCCAGATATGACACAAAGGCGGTTAATGCTGCCCTTTACGGAGCAGAAGTCTGGGGATATGATAAACTAGATGAGCTCTGCAGATCAGAACACAAATTCGTAAGAGACCTAGTCACAGCACCTAAATATATTCCCCTCACCCTGTTTCTAATGGACATGGGCAGGCGGTCAATAGGGGACGTAGCTAGGCTACGCCCCTTACTTTTTTGGGCTTGCGTTAGGCGGACTCCTGAGCTCTCTCCCTATGCAGAAGCCCTCACTGAGATTATCAGCCTAGATACTGGGGGAAAAATAGGCTGGATACGTGACATTAAGAGAACGCTGTCAGCGATAGGACTTTGTGGCTGCTGGGCTAGCCAGGAACCCCCAAGGAGAGAGGACCTTAAACGCCTTTACTGGGAATGGGTGGACCAACGAGAGATCAGCAGACCCAACATGGGCAGACTGACAACAGAATTCTACTCTCACAAACAAACTAGATATTATGAGCCCTTCCTTGACTTAATCAAGGTACCAAGAGATAGAATACTGTATATGCACTTTAGGTATGGATCCCTTCCTGTTTGCGAAGTGACAGCAAAATGGTCGGCAAACAATGAGAAAAATTGTCCAAGCTGCAAGGCTGCGATAGAAAGCATTGCCCACCTACTGTTTGCTTGCCCGGCGTACAAAACACCACGGGCCAAATGGCTGAGACCGCTTTGCCCGGCAGCTTGGCACACGGGACCACTACATTGCACTACGTATCCTCATGTCCGATGCCAGACCTTTTTTCTCTTGCTGTGTAGCAAAGTTCTTTGGCCAAGCCTGGCTCATACGGTGGAAAGCACTTTCGAGATAGATACAGTTTTTATTGTACACAGGACAGCAGGGACTCTAAGGCCACATTAGTATTGATGCTAGAATTATTATGCATAAGCACTTTACTTTTTAAACTCTCGTTGCCAGACTAAGCAAATTGAAAGTCTTCTCAAGTACTGTATCACTGCTTGTTTTTAATGATGAAACATTGATTGTTTTTATAATGGTTTTTAGGAAAATTGTGTATATATCCACCTTTGTTACTTTTTTTAATCAATTTTTAATATGTCATATGTATTTTAGACTAAAGGTGTCAATCGATTAGCTGGCTGCACCAACGTCCATGCTAACCAAATATGTTGTACATTTGCACTCTTTTTTTAACAAAAATATAGTAATGTCACTTTTGTTTTGTAGCTTTTATGACATTTCTGTCGAAATAAAGCTTAAATACAGACAATAATAAAAAAGATATAATGGATGTGTCACTGACTGTTATATTTAATATATGCTACAGTCCATACACTTTGTAGATATTGTGCACATCACTGATGCTGACACCAGTAACATGCTAAAACCAAATTATGCAAATCACTGATTAGCATATGCTTCAGAGAATGACTAAAGTAACCAACAATCTAAAGTGTGCATGTCACTGTACTTGAATTGCTGAAGGTCTGTTAAATATACTTGACCTCCTTACATATGTCACCTACAAACAGAGGGGGATATTCTCAAGAACGTGCGATAATCATCGCCAAAATAGGTTAACGCAATTCTACACATCGCCGTCTATTGCGGGAAAATAATTCTGTGTTAACGTCTTATTCTCAACACGGCGGTAACATGCGATAGTTTCCCGATAACGCGTCAAATGTCCGCGATAAAATTACCAGGACGGCGATAAAAATCCAAAGCCTAACGCGACAAAAGTTGTGATGGGCCCAACCGCGATAAAAAAATCAGCGATAAGCTGCGCCAGGCCTGACAATTCACACACGTCAGGCGGGAAAATCACCATAAAAGCAGAAAAAAACCCACAAACAAAACCAAAACAACCGCAAAGCACAATGGAGGTAGCCGGAGCAAGTACAGAGGACAACCAGAACCCCACAAGCCCCACCGAGGACCAGCCTGGGACCTCGGGGTCAGGGAAGGGCAAGGAGAAGAAGAAGAAGAGGAAGACGCGGTTCAGTCCGCAGGAAAACAGGATCCTGATAACGGAGGTGATAGAACACCATTAACAACTGTTCGTCACCTCCACTGTGTCATTGGCAACAAAAATGCAATATGGCAGTCCATCGTGGGACAAGGTGAATGCAGTCGGAGTGCTGAGGAGGACAATGGAAGAGCTCAAGAGGCGCTGGAATGATGTGAAGCGCAAAACCAAGCAGAAACTCGGCAACAACCAGAAGGCAGCAATGCAGACTGTAGGTGGGAGTCCAGCGCCACAGGAGGAGCTGGATGAGATGGAGGAAATGGTGTCCACAGTCATCAGTGTGGAGACGGTGGCAGAAATTGGGGACCGGACACTGCTCAACATGACCTGACACAACAGCAACAGGATGAGTAACGACCAGGGGACTGGGGGACGGGAGGAGATGGGCACAATGGCACACATGCACAATTAAGTATAGGCACAGTGCACACCCACAATGACTCTGGGATCATGTCCCTGATCCCCTTGGCCACACTGCAGCACACCTAGAAACAGTAAGTATGCCCCTGTCGACTATGTGCCCAGAGGGGGCCCTTCCCACACATCACCAATCTCACAACCAACCCATGCACATGTGCGAAACCCAGCAAAGCGGCGTGTGTGTGAGCCACACTGACAATGCGAGTGACACTGCATGACGAATAGCATGGCTGCAGACAATATATCATGACATGTTGCACGCCACGACACTGAGGTGGCTGAGTGTGGACCACATCCGTAAAGGAGCAGGTCACACTCTGACACATCCACGTGCACAAACAACCCCTGACGTCAACAACACATCTGCGGACAAACCATGCCCCAGAGTCCCAACTCCCACCAAGAGCCAAATTTACCCAAGTATGCAACATCTCAGCACAGTAGTCAAAGGCACACCGCCTGAAAGGGATAAGGTGCAGCAAAATCAGAGCTGCAGGGGCAACTCTCCCAAAATGCAGCACACACACATAACATTCAGAGCACATCAACACTGACAACAATGTAGTACAAACTGCAACACGTTCACAACAGAACAGAGGACACAACTGGTGCCGCTTGTGTGTAGAAACTAGCCAATCACATTTGGCATAGCAGGAAAGGTGAGATCAAAATGTACAAGTACAAACACACATCCGTGATGTTGTCAAATGTCCACTGTCCCGCATCAAACTAGGCAGCTCCTCCCAAACAGTCACAATGTACATTGTCATGCAGTCTGTATGTAAACTTGTACAATGCGTCAACATACATGTGAACACAATGTTAAACTGCATCTCCCCTTCACATTGCAGAGGGAGAATCAACACCTCCTGCAGAGCAGACCGAACATCTCTACACTGATGACGAAGAGGACCTCCCCACCTTTGACACCGACGCCCTCCAAGAGCTCATGGACAGCTTCGGCAGCTCAACTCCAGGAGCAGGGCAGCCCAGCTGCATCGAGGAGACCTCACCCCCTGCACAGACCACACAGCAGGAAGCACCCACCACCCCAGCTGTCTCCCAGGACCCCATTGAACAGACACATGGCCTTCCAATGCCATGTGTTAGGGGGCCAGGAGAGAGATGACTGATCAGGTGCGTGTGGGGTTCGACCTCATGGCAGCCAAACTAGATGCCATACGTGGGTGTCTAAGTCCCATCAGGGACCACTTACAGACCCTAACGGACACCCACAGTCCGCTCCATGCTCTCCAATGATCCATGGCTGACATCGCTGGAGTCCTGACTCTGAGACAAGAACAACTGTCTAGTCAGAGTGGCTCCAGCGATGTCAGCCGGGAGTTGGGACACATGCGGAGGATCATGGAGAACAGGGAGCGGATGTAAGTAAAAAAAAATATGTAAGTCCGTTTTTATATAGCGCAGCTACTCACCCTTATGGGTCTCAAGGCGCTGGGGGCCGTAGTGGAAATTAAGTGAGCTATTGCCCAGAGTCACATGGTGCTGAGCTGAGCTGCCGCCGGAGCCGGGGATCGAACCGTGAACCCTGTGCTCCGAAGTCAGCTGCCCTGGCCGCTGCACCACACTTCTCCACTGAGAGAATGGCTGCCACGGCTGCACACCAGCGAGATGTAGCTGGGATCTTCCATGCCCTGCAGACCCTCATCATGGCATTGCTGCCACAAGGCCTGGTGCCGATGAATGCTGCTGCTGCTTCTACATCCACATCTCCGCCCCCTGATGTGTCAGTGCCTCACAGTGCGGCAAACAATCCACCTCCGGCCCCTGATGTGTCACTGCCACACAGTGCGACAGACATTCCACCTCCAGCCCCTGATGTGTCAGTGCCACACAGTGATGCAGACAAAACACCACCACCCACATGTGAGGCACATGAAACATCAGAAGACGAAGATGCGGATGATTCTGCCTTAGTGGTAAGAAGGAAGCGGTAGCATTCATCTCCGCCATATGGCCTGTTTCTGCTTGGTTCTGCCCTCTGCATCATCACCTTCCACTGTCCCCCGATACACTCTGCGACACTCACCTTGGACCTCGACATGGACTGCCATATTCTGTTTGCTTACCAATGACACAGCAATCAGACTGCAGACTGCAGACTGAACTCTTCCTCTTCCGATGAAGTTGTCATTCCCAGAAAGGACTCTGGCTGGCCCTCCACGGGGCAACAATGTAAAGTGGGGTTTGCATGGCCCTGTACTGCTCCAGCTTCAACACTCCACTGAATGTGAATTTAACATTCAAATTCACACAGATGTGTCATGTCTATGATCATTCAGGTATAAAAGTATGGATGAATGTAGGGTCAGTGATTCCCCCTTACGTCCATGTTGCCCATGTTGTGGGACTTGAGTCACAGGGTGCAACATTGCCGATTGCGGTCCGGGTGGCGCCAACACTACAACAGAGACACACGCATTAGTTACTTTCTTGTCCAGCCAGAACTGAACCACGCCCAGAGCCCCCGGCTCATTGGTCACACCCCTACGCTGGACTGGCATACGCCAGCCCAGCCCACTCCGCTTACGCTTACAGGGGGGACGACAAAGCTACATGTCCCAGGTCTTCCCTGTAGTGATCTGCTGATCACTGGTCTAGTTGTCAGCATGCCACAGCCACTCCCTGAGGGCTGGTTTACACCCACACCACACCCATCCAGCACAGGCATCACAGGACATGTGACCCTGCCAATAAAATGGGCCTACCACATCACATTCCCCACTGCCGGAGGTGACATGATGGCGTCCGCAACACGAGACTCAATCATAAAGGATCCATGACTTGTGGCGCACAGAGTTGGTGGCACCAGAAGCACTGCGGCCGGCACGGGCCTACCGCCACGGGACGATGACTTACGGTGCACAGAGTTGGTGGCACCCGATGCACTGCGGCCGGCACGGGCCTACCGCCACGGGATGATGACTTGCGGTGCACTGAGGTAGGGGCACCTGAAGAGCTGAGCGGGTGTGCAGCCTGCGATGATGCGTAGACCTCGATACGCCGTCCTGCAAATCAAGATTCGATTCGAATTGAGAGCCCTGCTGGACCGCAGTGTACGCCGAAGGCAGCAGTCAGCACACACATGACTCCGCGGTGCGGTGCCGCAGGGTGCGCTGGGGGCCTGTGGCACGGAATCCAGCGATCGGCTGAGGAGGTTGCACCGGCATGTGGTGGGACCTCTTGGAGAAACGCTGGTGGCGGCAGGTGAGCATTGAGGCCTGGGTGCGCAGGGGCGGCCAGTCATCGCTGGGCGGTGGACCGGTCTGGGGACCAGGGCTGGGGTGCAGCAGGTGCAAAGGATCGCGCAGGCACCACCGGTCACGGCGGCGGCCTCGTGGCTGGGTGGGGGGCGCCGCACTGGCAGACACGACCCTGCATGCGATGGCGAGATGTGCGTGGGTTGACTTGGGACGTAGCCACCTCGTCTCCAGTGTTAATCTGGCCATTGAAGGTGGTCGGCCACGTGTGTGTAGGCCTATGGACAGGATATGGAGGACACAGAGACACACGCAGTAGTTACTTTGGTGGCCATCCCAGAACTGAACCACGCCCAGGGCCCTGGGCTATTTATTCACGACATATGCCGGCCAAGGCCACTCCGCTCACGGTTACAGGGGGGGGGAGGGGACAAAGCTACATGTCCAAGGTCTTCCACACTGCCTGGGAAGTTTGCGAAGACATTCGTGAACAGGCCCCGGTGGTCCACTTTTGCCTGCACATTGATGGAATGCATGTGGTTTCTGTTGCGGTTATTGTGTGCAGTGTCGGCAGGGGGCACAAGTAGTACATGTTGTGCAGTCAATTGCCCCCAACACGTGCGGGAAGCCAGCTATGGCGTAGTTCCCTTGCTTGGTCTCCAGCTGTTACTGCGCAGTGTGGGAGAAGTGAAGGTGCAGGGATATCAAGCTGATACAAACCGTGATGCTTACAGGTATGATTAATCCTGCATAATGAGACCGTAACAGAAGTTTGTGTGGTCGTAACCTTCCTTTTCTTTCCTACGAAGGTTACGACTACACGAAATTCTGTTACGGTCTTTTTGTGCAGGATTTATCATACCTGTTAGCATTCCGGTTTGTTCAAGTGCAATACACTGTGCCAGATTATGACTATACGGACGCTTGACCATTGTCACCATTTATCCAAAAGGTTTCTGAATACTGACTTTCGGAATATGGAATTGTATTGGGGAGTTCCCGCAGCATATGCAGTTAATTGAATCCACACGTTGCCCTGATGAGGTTCCCCGTTGGGAATGGAACGCGTTGGCTGAGCTTTTCGTATTGTTGATTTATGTATTTGTAATAAAGAACTGTTTTTACACTACTGTTGACTACTGGACTTCATGACCTGGCACACCCCCATTTCAGTAACGACAATCTTGGATCTGGAGCACAGAGGTGTCAAGCACCGGCTGTCGTTGGGGTTGGTTGCGCAGAAACACTACGAATTGGAACTAGCGTGTGGTGCGGATACAGGGGCCCGCCGTTGCTTTTGTGAACATGCATCCAAGACAGGTGTGAGGAACTTTGATAGGGCTGGCTGTGAGACTCCTCCGACTCTGGCAGTTGTTGGTTGGAAGGTACCAGAGGCCAACAGGTGCAGCACAGCCAGCAGCTTTGTCTGCGGAGGGATGTTGGTTCTCCGCTGTGTTGGTACCGTCAGCCTGTGGGCAATGTGGGTCAGGATGCGGAGGATGGTTGTCCTTTTGAGCCTGTAGTGGGAAATGGCTGGTGCGTTTTAGGAACGTCCGCTGTCTTCTTCTGCACTGCCTAGGTGGTAGTCTGGGGGGGGTGGTCTGGAGGGGGGTCCTGGGGGTGGGGGCGGTGGGTGTTGTGGCCCTCTTGGGTCTCCAAGCTGCATGATCATTGGCTCCATGCCATCTGTTGGTCTTCAGATGTGGCTCTGGGCTGGGCTCCCTTTCTACTGCAGGTTGTCGTCCTGCTTAACACCAGTAAGAGGCAGGTGTTAAATCCCTGCTGCTAACGCGCCTTATCGCCTGTTTTTGGATCGCTTCGCCGATCTGGCTGGCCGTTGAGAATATCGCGAAGTGGTGTTTTCGTGTGTTTTTGCATGGGAACGCCTACTCTGCATATCATTAGCGTTAGTTGTCGCTCTCATCCGTGGCGATGTTTTTTGCGGCAGCTATCGCAGGAAAACTGGCGATATCGGCAGTTTGCACCAGCTTGAGAATAGGGCGAAAAATCTATCGCCACTTTTGCGGCGCTAAAGTGCCAATAAATTGGCGATAAGTCCTTGAGAATATGCCCCAGAATCTTCTTAATTAATAATGGAGGACTACTTGGTCTCAGTAGTAAAATACGATGAATGTGCATGACAAAGATTTCTGCTCCATTTCCAATAAGACTCTAGGGGGCAGATTTACAAGCCTCTTGCGCCACTTTTGCGTCACTTTTCCCATGTTAAAAATGACCCAAAAGTGGCGCAAGGGCCTTGTAAATAAGCCCCCAGGAGACCAAGCTTCCTGATACAAAATGGCTGACACGCGCTGATAAACATGTGTGACGAAATTTGCAGCTCTGTTTCCACTAAGACTCGGTAGACTCAGCTCCTCAATGCAAGATGGCCGACATGCACTGACTACTAAACACTGTATGTGCATGATGGAGATCAGTGCTGCTATCAGGTGACATTCGCAGATTGCTGATTCAAACAGTGTGAGTGAGCCCAAGATGCTGATGTGCGAATGTGTGAAGGGAGAAGAATTGCACTAGTCAATCCCAAAACCGGGACAATATTTTTGTCAGTGAACACTCCAATAAGATGAATTGTATGACTTGATATAAGGTGCAATCCACACAGAATTCCTCATAAAAATAACATTGGACAAACAGTCAGTTGTGTTGCCAGCATTGACAGCTCCACTCATCGCCAACAAAATAATGTTATGAAAGACACCAATGACTGGCTTCATGCTGTATTGTTTAATTAAATTACATCAGAATGAAGAGCTGCCAGAGTGCGGACATCAACCTTCCTTCTCCTCCAACATCAGTCATCCCCTGGACACACAAGACACAGAGGGCCTCGTTCACAAAGGTAAACCTAGACCTAGGGCCGTATTATGATAATAGAAGTGCCGCAGATGCGCAACAGGCATTTGCCCCTGCTTTGCGCGCCCTGGGGCACTTTGGTAATACAGAAGGGGCTGCAGATGCTTGTGAATCCCCTTCTATAATACCGATGGCGCACATTAAATTAAGCGCCAGTGCTATCTTCAGAGGTCGTTCTCTCATTTGCATGGGGGCGTGGCAATCCCTTTGCCTCTGCACCCGCACCATATTACAAACGCGGGCGCAGAGGCAAAGAAGCTGTCAGGAGGTGCAGCGACAGTGCGCCACCTAAAAGGTCGAGAAAGTCTCCCTGGATACATTGCAGTTTTTGAAGATGAATATTTATACAGTATTAGGTAAGTAAAGCACCATAGTCTCCTTGACATTGGGGAAGAGGAAAGAGAGAGAGAGAGAGAAAAAGAGAGAGAGAGAGAGAGAGTTATACTGTGCCACACCAGTAGCTGAGCATACTTCTGAGGCTTTTGAGATGCAGATAGTTCAACACTTAGTAAAAGGGTACTAAATGTGAAATTTGATGTGGAAGTATTTAAATGCAATGTGGGCCTTAATTTGGTAGGCAGTCTTTCCAAGGAATTTCTTGCAAGGAGTAGAGGTGTGCATAACTTGCGTAATTTTCTGTAGCTTAATTGCGTGGAATTACTGCAAAATGATGCAGAATTACACAAGGAGCATAATCCAGCATTTAGGGCAATTTTTGTAGTGCAAAATGCATCCTTGCATCCAAAATGGACCCGAGGATGAATTCTGCGCTATTAAAATAGTGTTACATGCAAAAGAAAACAAGCAGCAGCAGCCGCTCATGCCTAGTTCATTGTTCCTATGCTTCTGTGGTAGAATTTTGCCCCAAATTACTCTTAATACAAGCGAATGTAATTGTGTAATTTAGTTAATTTTGTATCACATGAGTATCGTGGAATTACCAAAATCACTGTGATTACTCTGGCATAATAACAAATTTTGGCCAGGCCTACTGGGGAGTGGGTGTGAGTGGAGAGTAACAATCAGTCAGCCATATGAATTAGAACAAAATGACTATAGTCCAATATAGAAATCATGGAATCTTTGATTTTAGAGCGAAAGCAGAAAGGTGAGACAGGATTTTATCAGCATATGAGATGTAGCTAGAAACAACATGATTTGGACGTTTTATTTATGTATGCAAAACCTATGTGTAGGACCAAGGGCTAATATTAATAAAAGAGGGTGAACACATTAGGAAAGTGCTGAGCTTGGCCCTCCCTGCAGGGTCACCCCCAAACCTTGAGCTTTCACCACTTCTGTTTTCTGAACCTGTTTTTGTTGGCTTTAAGGACTTTGTGCACTTTACCACTGCTAACCAGTGCTAAAGTGCTTGTGCTTTCTCCTTTAAACATGGTAAAATTAGCTTACACCCAATTGGCACATTTTATTTACTTGTAAGCCCCTAGAAAAGTGGTGCTACATGTACTCAGGGCCTGTAAATTAAATGCTACCAGTGGTCCTGTAGCACTTATTGTGCCACCAACTTAAGTAGCCTTTTAAAACATGTCTCAGGCCTGGCATTTCAGCCGGTGTGCGCAGTTTTAAACTGCCAATTTGGTCTGGCAAAATAAACCCTTTGCAAGACCTAAACTTTCCTTTTTAATAACTATAAGTCTCTCCCAGGAAAGGCCCCAAACAGCCCATAAGGCAGGGTGCATTATATTTTCTCTATTGCAAGGCCTACCTCTCCCATAGGATAATATTGGGTTACCTTATCACATTTAATAAGTGTTAACGTTTGATTGGTAGCAGGTAGGAATATCAAGTTTGATGCCTGAGGAATTGAAATTTATAACCCTCTTTAATGGTAACGTCGGACTTTAAGATTTTAAGACTCAATTCAAAAAATTACACTTTTAGTATGATGGCACTTTCTTGTCCTGAGCATTTGGTGACTGCAGCCTGTTCCTGGGTTACATGACTTGGGTATTCCTCCCAGAAAGCATCACAATAGAAGGTCTGGATTTAGGAAGAATGGGCCATCTCTGAATTGTTAGACCCCCCACCACACCTGCCTTTCAAAGGCACTGGCTCAGTTCACACAGAAAGGACTTCACACCAGTGGCAGCCGACATTATTCGTGGTTGGCAGGGTGGGAGCGGGCAAGGGGGGGCCGTGAGGGAAAACGGTAAAGAAAAAAAAAAGCAACACTTACCTTGCCACGTCGGTCCCGCTTCTCTGCTCCTGCTGTCCTCATCAGACCGAGGCACAGAAAGCATAGAAAAGGCTCCCCTGACCAATCACAATGCTTCAATGCAGTGTTGTGAATGGTAAGCACCCAGGCTCCCCTGACCAATCACAACACTGCAATGCAGCGTTGTGATTGGTTTTGAGCGTCCTGGTTCGACGATCAACCAGGGAATGGGGGCCTGGGCTTGTTCTCCACACAGGCTGTAATGCAGCCTGCATGGTGAACGGGGAAAGTGCGCATGACTGGTTTGGGCGGCCCAAGAGGGCCGACCAAACAGTCATTGCGCACTTAGGAGTGGGCAAACCACTCCTCCCCTACCCTGCTCTGAGAGCAGAGCAGCCTCGCCCACCCGCCCACACACAAAGGAAACATAAAATGATAATAACTTAAAGTTATTGTCATTTTATATTTCCTGTACTTCACTGCTCAAAAACAGTGGGGCGACGCTCCTCCGTCATAGCGAAGGAGCCGCCCCTGCTTCACACTAGCCTTTTGTGCCCCCAGACAGACTGGGACCCAGGCAGGGAGGCATGAAATTGAAGACACCTCTGTAGGGGGAAACTCCAGAAGATTCTCCCACTTCAAATCTGGCACCAGGTATAAATCAGACCCAATTCTTCAGTACACTTCTGTGAAAGACTCAGAAGATGGACTACTGTGCTGCTCTGCTGCAAGAAGGACTGCAATGCTGTCTTGCTGCTTTGCTACTCTGCTGTACAGCTGTCTCAGTGAGAAGGACTGGACCTGCATCTTGAACCCAGGACCACCATTGTGACTCCAAGGCTGGTTGGCTCGCCTCCTGATCAGTGCTTAAAGGACAGAAAAAGATCTAACCATTTTGACCCCGCACCTGGAGTCTGCCTGCTGTGAGTCCTAACCTCCCAAGCGGTGCCCACTGTCAATACTGAGATGCTCTATTACCTGTCAGTGAGCACCACAACGTTGCAGAGACAATATGGACCCACCTCCTAGTGCCCTACCAGTAGTTCAGGATGCTTTAGAGGCCACCGCGAATTACTGATAAAGCGCAGGGAGGAGCACCTTCCAGGATGTCGTCCATCCGATTCCTTGCCTATTGACGTCCTTAAAAGTAAGAAATAAAATTACTTAAATCTCCTAGATGTCTATCCAGCCTACCAATCACTCACAGTACCTGTGTATCTAACGCTAAGGGAGATACCTGCGAGCAACTGGAAGGGCGTTCTAAAGGGGAATGGAATGGATGTGTATGGAGCAAGACCTCTGACCTCCTGGTCAGGGACCTGCTCTCTCCCCCTGCAGCTCCGCTGCTAAGTGCCGCTGCCCTGCGGTGCCTCGCTCTGTCCTGACAGGGGTTTGTGGCCCTGTATTGCGCCCGTCTTTCTGCTCAGGTTCTGCTCAGGTTTGTCTTGTGTCTTCTATTGCTGCATTGTGCCCGTTTTTCTCTACTCTTCCATTGCTGTATTGTGCCAGTTTTTCTTTTCTGTTCTGTACTGTGCCTGTTCCTTCTGGTTTTTTCCCCGTTTGTTCTGCTTGTTTTCACTTCCCATTCCCTCCCCGCCACTGCTGCCCCTGTGGCCCCTCCCCCGCCAATTCCCCGCTCCCGCCTCTCAGCTGCGACTCCCTCCCCTACTTAATGGCAGCTGCTGCGAGGGAGCACGAGCAAGACCTCTGACCTCCTGGTCAGGGACCTGCTCTCTCCCCCTGCAGCTCCGCTGCTAAGTGCCGCTGCCCTGCGGTGCCTCGCTCTGTCCTGACAGGGGTTCGAGGCCCTGTATTGCGCCCATCTTTCTGCTCAGGTTCTGCTCAGGTTTGTCTTGTGTCTTCTATTGCTGCATTGTGCCCGTTTTTCTCTACTCTTCTATTGCTGTATTGGGCCAGTTTTTCTTTTCTATACTGTACTGTGCCCGTTTCTTCTGTTTTTTGCCCCTTTTTTTCTGCTTGTTTCCACTTCCCATTCCCTTCCCGCCGCTGCTGCCCCCACGGCCCCTCCTCCGCCGATTCCCTGCTCCCGCCTCCCAGCTGTGACTCCCTCCCCCCTCCCCTACTTAATGGCGGCCGCTGCGCCGCCGGTCCGCCAAAGGCAAGCCCATCTGCGCCTGTGCGTGACCAGACCGCGGCCAGCGCCAGGATCCCTGGATCTGCGACCTCCCACCTCTACACCTCCAATGCCCTCCTCGCACTCAACCCCGGAAGGAACAACAACTGCCAGTGATCGACGCCGAACACCACCCATGCCAGTTCTCCTGCCGTCACTGCTGCCTATCCTTCACCTCCGACCGCACCCCCACGGCCCCCGCACCGAACGCAAACAACACCGAAGCCCTGAAGTGCATCCTCCTCAACGTGCGCTCCCTGCACAGACACGCCGTAGAGATCTGGGACCTCCTCGACACCCTCTCGCCAGACGTCGCCTTCTTTACAGAAACCTGGACCAACGCCTCCTCCGCCCCCGACATCGCCACCGCCATCCCCGACGGATACAAGATCCAGAGGGAGGACCGCCCAGGAGGAGGACTCGCCATCGTATACAAGAGCTCCCTCCGACTCTCCACCTCCACCACAAAGGACTCCTTCCTCACCACCGAACACCTTCACTTCCAGATCCAGACCAGCCCCAGAACCACACTCCGTGGCACCCTCGCCTACAGACCCCCCAGACCCCGCGCTTCGTTCGCCACTACCGTCGCCAACCTCATCGCACCCCACGCCATCGCCTCCATGGACTACATAATAATGGGAGACCTGAACTTCCACCTCGACAACCCTGTGACCCCAACTCCGCCGCCCTCCTGGACAACCTCGCCAACATCAGCCTGAAACAGCTCATCACCACGCACAAGGCAGGACACACCCTCGACCCCATCGTCGCAGGAGGTAACAACATCCACTTCAGCCACATGCGCAACCCCAATGGACAGACCACCACTGCGTACACTTCCACGTCGACAAACCCACGCTGCCCTAACCTGCACCGCACCCCCCACGAAGGAACTGGTGCAAAGTCACTGAGGAACAACTCAACTCCACCCTCAACTGCGACGCCCCTACCACGTCGACCGACGCCAACCTCGCAGCCAAAGTACTCCACAGATGGATCTCCAGCTGCGCAGACAAGCCTGCACCACTGCGCAACCCCGACAGACAACACCCCAGGAAAGCCACCTGGTTCACCACCGACCTCTAAGAATCCAGACGCACCTGCAGACGTCTTGAGAAGAACTGGAGAAACAGCAAAATGCCAGAAGATCGCACCACCTACAAAAAAGCCATGACGGAATACCACCAACGCATCAGATCCACCAAATGACCTTCATCCAAAACAAGATCCTCGCCAACGCCGGCAACTCCAAACAACTCTTCAGCATCATCCAGGAATTCACCAAGCCCCCCTGCGAAACCACGGACATCACCCCTTCCTAGGACCTCTGCGACAAGCTCGGATCCTACTTCCATCTAAAAATCAAGGCACTCTACGACAACTTCAACGACCAGACACCCAACTCCGAAACCACTTCCTGCTCCAGCAATGCTATCCAGCCCACCATCTCCTCCTGGACCCCAGTCACCACCAATGACACCACTTCGACCATGAAAGGCATTCACTCAGGGGCCCCCAGAGACCTCTGCCCCCCACACTTTTTCCACAGAGCCACCACAGCCATCGCTCCCGAACTACGACACACCATTAACACCACCTTCAAGACCGGCATCTTTCCCGATGACTGGAAACGTGCAGAAGTCAGACCCCTGCTCAAGAAGCCCTCAGCAGACACCAAAGACCTCAAGAACTACCGACCCATCTCCCTCCTCCCCTTCGCGGCCAAAGTCACAGAGAAGACCGTCAATGCACAACTAACCAAATTCATCGAAAAAAACTCCATCTTCGACCTCTCCCAATCCGGATTCCACAGCAACCACAGCACCGAAACCCCTCTTCTCACTGCCACAGATGACATCCGCACCCTCCTCGACCAAGGACACACCGCGGCCCTGATCCTACTCGACTTCTCTGCAGCATTCAACACCGTCTCCCACTGCACACTCACCGCCAGACTCCACGACGCCAGCATACAAGGAACCGCCCTCGACCGGATCCGCTCGTTCCTCACCGACAGAACCCAAAGAATCAGACTCCCACCTTTCCTCTCTGAACCCACGGAAATCAACTGCGGAGTGCCCCAAGGATCATCGCTCAGCACCACGCTCTTCAACATCTACATCGCCCCCCTCGCCGCCAGCGTCAGACAGCACGGACTCAGCATAGTATCCTACGCTACGACACCCAGCTCATCCTCTCCCTCACCAAGGACCCAATCACCACCAGACTCAACTTCCAGGAAGGAATGAAGGACGTTGAATTCTGGATGAGCAGAAACAGCCTGAAGCTCAACTCGGAGAAGACAGAAGTCCTCATCCTCGGACCCTCCCCCTCGGCAAGGGACAACACTTGGTGGCCTACCACCCTCGGCAGCCCCCCCACACCCATGAACCATGCCTGAAACCTCGGCATCGTACTCGACTCCTCCCTCTCCATGACCCGACAGGTCGACACCGTCGCCTCCAGCTGTTTCAACACCCTCCAAATCTTCAGAAAGACCTTCAAGTGGATCCCCCCGAATCAAGGAAGGCCATCACCCACGCACTCATAACCAGCAGACTGGACTACGGAAGCGCCCTCTACACCGGAAACAACAAGTCTCTGCTCCGCAAGCTCCAGACCATACAGAACACCGCAGCCAGACTCGTCCTCAGCATTCCTCGACACGAACACACCACCCAACACCTACGGAACCTCCACTGGCTTCCCGTTGAGAAGAGATTCACTTTAAAGATACTCACCCACGCCTACAAATCCCTCCACAACACCGGACCCCAATACCTCAACGAGAGAATCTCCTTCCACGTACCCAAGAGAAACCTCCGATCCACCGACCTCGCCGAAATCCCGTGCATCCACAGAGCCAGAACAGATGGAAGAACCTTCTCCTACATCGCAGCCAAGACCTGGAAGGAGCTCTCGCTCAACCTCAGACACGCCCCCTCCCTGAGCATCTTCAGGAAGATGCTCAAGACCTGGCTCTTCGACTGAACGGAGCTGCTTACTCCCCCTCCCCCCCCAGCGCCTTGAGACCCTCACGGGTGAGTAGCACGCTTTACAATTTTCCTGATTGATTGATTGTTGCTCTCAGAGTGGTTTACTGTAATAGAAGCAAATAGAAATAAACCATCTGGATACCAGACAACTGAAGTAAATATAAACCTAAATACAATAACACTTACGTGGTGACATCTCTGGATTGTGTATACAAATAAACTGGTAGAGAATGAAGCACTCCTACAACCAATTGGCTATACACGTCCTGCGCTCACATAGTCAATGTTCTGTAGGAATCTGGTGATTTTTGGTATAGATCAATGATACAAACTTTACTGTGGTGAAATACAAGAGACAATGCGTTTTGGCTAAGCTCTTTAGTCGTTGTATGAGGACGTAGCTTTTCTGATGTGTACTGTCAAATTCTCCAGCAGTTACTAATAACATTTTTATCAGGGGTTAATACTAATGTCCATTAGTTACACTCAATAATTAACTGTTCGTGCCTTGTTACAATAAAGAACTAACCGCGCAGTGCTGCACATTACCTCTATGACATGCAGGTGACTGCTTTACTGTTCCTACCAAACAAGCACAGCTGCGACAACAAGGAGTTCGGAGAGCGAGACCGGAAACCACTGCTGAGACTCGCCACACGTGGAACTCTGCCAGCGGGCATCCGCAACCACGGAGACCCAGAACACTGATGTGATCTCTCTGGAGTCTTTTTTAAAAAAAAAATGTTATTTTTATTTTTTTATTGAGAGTTCATAGAGCTGACACACATACAATAATCTTATGTACAAATACATATTTCAAAATATTGAGGATCGAAAATAATTAACTTAGAGCTAAAGTGCAAAGTGCAGAATTTTTTTACAGATACTCATTTCAACCAATACTTAGATATACAATCAAATTGTTCCTAAAATACCATAAAAAAAAAAAAAAAAAGGGGATCCTATTAAATTCATGTACCAGATAATAATTTTAACATTAAAACATACAAATAAAATACAGTGGTACTGAGACCGGATAGGTACATACATATCTTTTCTATCCTTTTACACAAAGTACCACCTATTCCCTTATGCTTTAAACACACTCCAATATTTCTCATACTTTCTCAATGCTCCTGATCTTATTGCATATTTTCTTTCTAGTTCTTGTATTTTGGATAATTTTACCCTCCAATCATTGAAAGTGGGCACCTTCTCTGTTCTCCAGAGTTGCAGGATTAATGATCTTGCTATTAATGCTGCTATAAACAGGCATTCTTCATACTCGATGATGTCAGGAGAACATCCCAAAACTGCAATAGATTCATCGAGTGAAATATGGGGGTCTATTGTAAATCTGAGATATTTCTCGATCTCCTCCCAAAACTTCTTAATTTTTGGGCACTTCCAAATAATATGCGTCCAAGTACCTTTCTCTGTGCAACGAAAGCATTTATCTTCTGTTTGCGGATATATTTTATGAAGAAAGGAGGGTGTTCTATATATCAGCCATTTCGAATAATATTGCATGCGTTTAAAATTCGCCCTCTAAATAGATATACATTAAACTTGTTTAACTTATTCCACATTGATTTAAGAATCTGTATATCTTCCACTTTCTTCCATCTATCTCTAACTTTTTCATATAATAAGGAAGATTTGTTCTGGTCGAATATCTTAACCCAATCACTGATCCTCCTTTGTATAGGACAATTAAGAGCTTGACTAATCCTAATTTTATCGCACAGATTTTCTATATTTAACTTTTCCAATATAGATTTTAATCTAATAAATGACCATTTTAGAATTGTGTTGGAATGGAGGAGGCCCAATTCAATTTCCGTCCAAGTTTTCCAACAGTTCCCCTTGATGAAATCTTGGATTTGGACATATCCACTTTCTTCCCACAGCCTTAGTATATTATTCTCTAAGATGCCTATTTCCCCGTGTACATGTTCGAAAGTCTAGTTGAGTTATTAATTCTTAAAATATCGTAATGAGCTAAAAGCTGGGTTTTTGTTTGAATAACCACTGTAAAGTCTTATACCGAACCTTCTTAGGGTACTTAGTAACTCTTGTAGGATCGATGATATTATATTCCTTTAGGATCTTTTCATAAAAAATTATCTGCATCTTGAGGATCTGAAAAAAAAATCTAAAACTATAATGTGCAAATGTCGCATAATAATAATTTCTAATATTCGGAAGGGATAAACCTCCTTCTAAAACAGAATAGTTTAAAGTGCTGAGTGCTAATCTTGGTACCTTATATGCCCATAGAAAAGAGGAGATCATACTATCTAACTCTTTAAAAAAAGAAGTCTGTATTGCACAGGGAGCTGCACTAAAAAGAAAATTAAACATTGGTAAAATAGACATTCGAATTAATGCAACTCGTCCTATTATTGATAATGGGAGCTGATTCCACCGTATTAACTGAGAGCTCACCTTTTTCAATAATGGAGTATAATTTAAGGAAAAAAGATCTTCTACTCTCTCCGTAACAACAATCCCTAAATATCTCTTTGGGCGAGTATTGTATATCTGCCTAAATTCTGATAATAAGGAATTCACACCACAGTTGCACAAAATAATTTCTGTTTTGGTCTTATTGATTTTGTAGCCTCCCATTTCTTGGAAGTCTGCAAAAACTTTTATCACTTCCACCTGGGTGTCTATATTTGAGTCCAAAAAGAGCACAATGTCATCAGCGTAAAGTTTTATATTCGTCATTCCTTGCACCGGAACTGTGTGTGCTCTTTTTTCCCTGATTGCAATTACTAATGGCTCTATAAAAAGTGCAAATAAAATCGGAGAAAGGGGGCAGCCTTGTCTTGTACCTCTATTTATTTGGCATATTCCTATCTTAACAGAGTTGATTAAAATTTGCGCCTGGGAGTTTGTATAAAGTTGTTTTAATAAAAATATAAACTCCTTTGGGAAGCCAAACTTTGCTAAGATCGTAAAAAGACAATTCCAAGAAACAAGGTCAAATGCCTTTTCGGCATCTAAAAACCATATCTGTGCCTGAACTTTATTAATATTAAAAAAATCCAAAGCCTCTAATAGAAAATGTGTATTAGTATGGAGGTGTCTCCCTGCTATAAAACCGCATTGATCCATCCCGATGAGTGACCCCACCATCTTATTTAATCTATTGGCCAAAAGTTTTGTAAAAATTTTGTAGTCAGTGTTTAAAAGACTTATTGGCCTGTACGAGTTCACATTTTCACTATCTTTATCTTTCTTTAAGATACAGACCACTACTGCAATGCGGAAGGATGCGGGCGGGTCCCCTCCTTCTAATAAAGAGTTTGCGAGCCTTAAAAATTCAGGACATAGTATTGTAGAAAATGTTTTAAAAAATTCCGCGGGGATGCCATCCTCCCGGTGGCTTTACAGTTGGGCAAAGAGCTGATAACCACATCTAGTTCATCCTTCAGTAAATTCGGCTAGCAGCAGCTCTTTAAAATTATTTCCCAAAATTGGAATAGGCAATTCCTGCAAGAATTCATCAATTGTTTCTACAGGGATCTGATGAGGTGTCTGATATATATCTTTATAATGTTTAAGGAAAACCTCACCTATTAAAGACGTGGTATTTACGTGGGTTTTAGTTACTTTATCCTGAATACATTCGACTCTATTTTGAACTTGCTTCTCCTTTGCTTGCCAAGCTAATAATCTTCCAGTATACTCACTATGTTCATAACTAGCCTGAAGATATAGCCTACTTGTCATATCCCCTAGTTCATAATAGAATTCCCTCATTCTCTTTTTTTGCATTCAGTACTTCTTGTCTAGTAACTGGGGTCCTATTTCTAAAATATTCTTGATTTGCCTGGGCCAGACTGTTTTCTATCGTCATTCTCTCCTCCTTCTTAGCCTTCTGTTTTGGAATCTCTTTTGAGGTGATAATACCTCTCAGAGTGGCTTTAAACGCGTCCCATATTAAATCGGTGCAGAATCCTTATTTATATAAAAAAAGAAGCTAATCTCCTTTTCTATTTCTGCACACCATTGTTTCTCAGCTAAATTGAGTCTATTAAAATACCATCTTCTTGGTAATTCATCCTCTAGCTTATCTAGGATAATTTCAAGCTTAATGAGGGCATGATCTGAGAAGGGATTTACTATATGTTCATATGTATTAACTTCAAGATTATGGGAAGTAAAAAAAAAAGTCTAGCCTGGATGAAGAGTCATATTTTGCCGAGTAACAAGAATATTCATGTTTAGCCGGGTTATTAAGACGCCAATTATCCAGAATATCTAAATCCGACTTACAGCTCAGCAGAGCGGTGGCAACTTGTGGTTTATTTTGTCTTCGGTCTTTTTAATTGAATCCACCGCAGGATTTTGTAAAAATTAAAGTCCCCACCCCATATAATCTGACCAGGTATGCCAGATAATGCTTGCTTTAACTGTAAGATAGGAAGTGGGTCATCAATAACTGGTGCATAAATTGTAGCCAGAATAAGATTTATCTGATTAATTTTCCCATGTAAAAAGTCCATCTACCACTCGTGTCTGAATGTGAGGCTTCGACATGGAATTGAACATGCTTGCCTATAAAAATACTCACACCTCTCTGGGCTGCCCCAGATACAGATGAACAATAAAACCCTGCCCAATTTTTTAACATTTTACTCGCGCTTGTTAGAGCACGAAAATGTGTCTCTTGTATAAAGATCACATCCGGGTAATAACCTTTTAGCCAGCTTTCTATCGCACTAGTTTTACGTCTATTATTTAAACCGTTAGCATTTAAAGACAAAATCAACAATTTCTTCCTATTCATACGGGGAATTCCTATCTAAGGTGAAATTATGCAGAGTATACCAAATGCGCATATGCGCCATGTTTTACAATACGGCTTTTCTTTTTCCCAATAATAGAATATTCTACTCTTTCTATACACCACCATACATGTGTTATCAATTGTACAAAATATGCATGAAACATAGCCACTAGGCAAAAATACTATAATGCCGAATATATTAAATATATATAAAATATATATAAAATATAATAAAATGCAATCATACACGCATTGGACTAAGACACTACAGTACAAATGAAGTAACCAACAGTGCAAATAAGCATTAAAGTGCAAATCACGCAACTGATAAAAACAATACAATACAGCAGTACAATATAGTGCAAATAGCAAATATTGTGCAAAATATGCATTAAAGTGCATTACGTTGCAATAAAGTGCAATAGAGTGCAGCCTTCCCTGTGCAATATATAATTTCTGTTGTATAGTACCACAACTTACTTCTAAGCCTGTCAAATAATTACTATACGCATTGCTTAATCTCCTCTTAATAAAAACATTCAAACACATTTTTCCGTCTATGAACTCTCTTTTTTTTAACTGCTTCACCCCCACCACCACCCGTCCAACCCACCCTCTCCAGGAGAAGGAAAGACCCAACCTTCCCCACTAGCTTCCCCTCCTTTTCCCTCCTTTTAATGGATGCCATCTTGTTGCATCCTGTTACAACTCCTGATTCACCTTGCAACTGCCTCAAAAAAATAAACTAAAAAAAAAAATATTTCATAGCAGAACGCGAATATAACTGATTAAATATTCAACAATTTTACAAATACATAATCCCCTTTTCCTTATATAGTGTTGAGGCCATCCAGGAGGTTTTGGGCTTCTACAATATCTGTGAGGATAAAGAATTTTCCTTTAACTAGGACCTTTAACTTAGATTGTTGCACAATCATTGCCTGTGCCCTTTTGCTTTGAAAGGGTCAATCATTTTAACAAAGTTCTTACGTCTAAGGGCAGATGCTGCTGACATATTAGAGAAGATTTTAAAATTTTTAATTTCATCAGTTGTAAATGTTCTCCTTGATATTGCTGTGTTTAGGATTCGCTCCTTGATTCTGTAGTCTGAAAAATGTATTAAAATTGTTCGTGGGTATTTAGCATTCACAGGCTTATGCGCAGGAACCCTGTGGGCTCTAGTAATTGTGAGATCCCCTTGTAGTTCAGGTATTGCTTTTTTCAACAGGGACTCTGTCCATTTTACCATTTCCGCCCCCTCCAGCCCCTCGGATACTCCCACCAAGCGTAAATTAGATCTCCTGTTGTAATTCTCAAGGTCTTGTAACTTCGAATCCATCTGATATTTGTTTTTACTCAACACCTGCAATTCCTCTTGCATAACAATGATTTTATCCTCAAGACCTGAAACACAAATCTCCAATTCCGCAACCCTTACTGGTAGATTGCCCAGTTTTTCCTCCATCTTTAATAACCTATCATGCAGCTGTGATATTTCATATACTTGCGACGTCTTCAGATCTCTTACCTCTTGTAGGATAGTTAAAAACATTTCTTGTACAGAGGTATTATGTTCAGCATTTTTATCCCCCTTTTCTTGTCCCAGATTTTCAGCAATTCTCTTAAACTTAGGGGCTATTCCTTTTTCCTTATCCTTATCCTTACCCTTTTTCCTCCTTTTCCCCTGTTCCGTTTCCAGTTCTGGTTCTGAATCTGCTTCTGAATCGGATATGAACATCAAATCCAGCTCGTCTGGGTTATCTACCAATCCCTGACTCCCGTTCTCCTTTTGTACAGTCTGAGAGGGCACTTGACCCTCTAGGGACAGTGGCTGGCTAGTCAAAGATGTCTCCTCATGACTTACTGTATTTATTTCTGCCGGGGCTGGGACAGCATGCAGTTTGAGCTGCGGCTGCGGCTGTGGATGTGCTGTATATACTGTAGAGGAGTGCGCAGGGGTATGGGTGTGCGGCATTTCCTGACCCATTGGATGTTCCACACTTTGCTCCTCCCTATTTAGAACAGGAGTACTGGTGGGTAAGACCCATGTAGCAAGGGTATTACCAAAAGAGGATACTGTTTAGTTTTCACCACTTTATCATCTACCTTCAATCTGTCCCCTGCTGCTTCACCCCCTTTCCTGCCTCTTCTTCACCTCCCACAGCCAGCATGCTCAGATCCGCTGGAGAGGTCAGACAAACTCTGCTCTCCTTCGAAGGTTTTATCAGTAGCGTCCTGATCGATCTGAATGCTCTTCTCTGCCAGAGCCAGGTTTTTAGCTTTAAAGTCCAATCTCTGCTGAGCATTTCTTCTCCCTCTTCTAACTTCCTTGGGTGGTATCACAGGTGTTGCTGGTGACTGACCAGATCTTAGAAACTCTTTCTCAGCCGCTGCTTTAGATTGTTTATTTCGCATTATTATTATTTTTTTTATGGGCCTGTTGATCGACAAGTTGTGCTCTAAGAGGTCTCGCAGCGAGGCAGCACGGCGCCCTTTCTCCACCTCTATCTCTGCACTCCCCTTCAGGGATCCAGGAGGCCAGGTTCGTTTTTTCTAACCAGCTCTGTGTAATGGCTATCGACTTCTTGCCGAGCACTACGGTGCTGGAGTGGGGAACTACTGTCCGTTACTAGCGCAGTACACCAAAAAGCCCCAAACGCTTACCGCCGTACAGCCCCAAGGTCTACCGAGATCTACCACCTTCTACTGCTCCGGCGCTATTGGTCTCTCCTGTGCTTCACGTCTCATCGCGTCGTGTTGGTCGCTCCCGCTACTACTGCTGCACAGAGTCAAGCAGAACCAGCCTCCAGCAAAGAAACCCACCAGCGAGGAAAACCCACCAGGGCGGAGAGCCGCCAGCCTCCGCAAAACGACCGCAATTATTCCTCCAAAAACGGGGGAGACAACGGCATCGGCAACGAACACGAACACGGCGGGACGGCAATCACTCCATCACAGCTCCTCTCGTGGGCGTGGCATCGGCGAATCAGGAGACGTAACGGCGACGTGCGTGGGTCACGTCTGCCGCATCTTTCAAATCCCATCTCTCTGGAGTCTTGACATGAAGAGTGAGGCAGTGGTCGGGCCTGATTTAAGTAGACCATGCCCAAGTGTTTGCTCAAAGTGCCGTTGGCCCATTGCATTGACCCTTATGCGCAGTTTACATACAACAACTATTGCGCGACTCTTCTGAACCAGGAAACAGTGTACCATGTTAGCGTTCCTCTGCAATGGAGTGTCATACAAAATAGCGCTGATACACTACTAAGGGTACACAGCAATGGAATCAAGGTTCATAGAATAATGCAGTGCAACACAAACCAAACGTAGCTCTTCTCAGTGCATTTTTGGAACCGATGCAGCATGACGCAGCCTCAAGGCCAGCCCACATTACAGCTCTCACAGCTCATTGGAACTGCCGCTGCACGACGCTTTCTTGAAACAGACATCGCAGCTGTTCATCAGAACTGATGCAGTGCAATGCATTCTTGACACAAGTCCCCATCACTGCCCTTGCAACTCATTGGAGCTGCTGCTGTGCGACACATCCTCAACAGGGCCACTGTGTGGCGTCACGCTCCGCCTTCCGGATATCGTTTACATTTCTCAGCAGGACTAACTTGGCCCCTGCATTCGGCCCACACTCCATCGTGGTTGTTCTCAAGTTGTAACTTTATCCCAGTCTGGTGCGACCAGATAACCAAAGTTGTCACTTTATGCTGCTAAGCACTGTTTTAGCCTAAACCTTAAAAATTGCATAACTCCAGTTCTACTGATTGGAGTTTTTGTATTTAGGAGTCAAATGCGTTATTCAATTTTACTTTATTTTTATAATTTGGTGTGGTATCTTTCTTGTGTTGTTTATTCTCTTTATTACTGTTTGAGTGCTGCATAAATACTTTACACATTGTCTCTAAGTTAAGCTTGACTGCTTTGTGCCAAGCTACCAGGGGGTTAAGCACAGGTTAATTTGGGGTTTGCTTCTGTTTTACCCTGACAAGAATTGTGGGTGCTGCTTGAGTAAGGATTCACCCCCCCTCATCTAGTAACCCAAGTTCCCCCAGAGAGTCATAAAAGCAGAATTGCAGAGCTGGTCAGTATGTGAGAGGAAGGCATAGGAAGGAATTCAAGTGAGCCGTGAAAACACAGAACCAGATCAGGAGGACGAGCGTTCTCTTACATCCTTCCTAAAGCATGGACCTAACTCCCTCTCCACATCAGAGCCTCCTCCTCTCTTGAATTGTGCAAGACCTGGCTTTTTAATTAACCAACCTACCATAGGCATACACACATACTCAGCGGCAGGATATCCTTGTGGGTGATAGTGCACTTTACAAATACATAACATAACATGACAAGACATAACATGACGGGATTGGGGTTTATAAAGTTGAGAAAAATACATGTAAGAAACTGGTTTTATTCATGGTCATCCCAGATTTCTCACCTTTTTCTGGTCACCTTTTGGGTGGTATTTAGAACTCTCTGCATTGCTACCCCAGCTAAATACGAGTAAATTGCCTATGCTCCCTTTATACATGGTTAAATTGAATTATCCTTTCGTAAGCATGGACCCAGTTCTGAAAACCAACAAAATAGAGCCAAAGTCCTTTTACATTATTTCTAGCTGAAGTATTCAGACAACTGGTCTGCTTTGTACATTCAAATTTTTTCAAAGTAAACGATTCGGAACCTATGGACACTCAGTCAAGAGCATCAAGAGGGCGCTAACAGGCAGGGCCTGGGACAGGCGGTAGCTCGCCTTGCATCGGATATCCAGCTCAATACCAAGATCCAACTATGAGCGTTTTAACTGTAGCAACTTTACTATACTCTATTGGTGCTGGAACTACGGCAACTGCTGGCACCAGATTTACCCCCCAATGGATCCTTGTTAAATGATTTAAAATGTACTCATTCTAATTAAAGGGCCTCGAAAGAGTCCTGTATCTTATTTTCCGTCACAACCTCTCCGTGCATATGCTACTGGCAGGATCAAACAGGTAGTGGCACCTGGAGATTCTGCAGGCTGGGTTATCAGAGCCTGGCTTCAGGTACTGGGCTATGGGGGCCTCATGGAGCTCTGATCCAGAGCCTTGGCAGAACTTCTTGTCTCGGCTCAACAGGGGAGACCTCCTGGTGCCTGTAGGGCAGTTTCCTCCTAGGTACTTTGAGACATGGCATGCTGGAGAATGGTGTCCAGGACCAGGGGATTCCACCACAAGGCCAGCTGCAGCTCTGACCCAGGGCCTGGTCATGGCTTCTTAACCCTGCCAAGCTGGAGAGCCCTCTAAGAACTAATGGGAACTCAACACAAGCATTTGAGATATGGTGGGCTGTAGAACGGAGCCCCGGCCTGATCTCTTCCAATCCATGAACAGCGAGAGCTCTGACCCAGGGCCTGGTCATAGCTTCTTAACCTGTCTAAGCAGGGGTGGACCTCAAGGGCCTCCGGGACCCCATCCTGGGCTCCAATTGAGATGGTGGACTGGAGAACAGTGCCCAGAACCTTCCACCCAAGGGACAGCCGGAGCTCTGACCCATGGCCTGGTCATAGCTTCTTAACCCTACCAATCAACCCTACACAGCACCGCATGCCACAATGCTGGGAATGGAGGATGCCACCGCCACGGTGGCGGTGGCATCCTAATCGCTGGTGCGGGACCGCCGCACCACTGGCGGCCGGTCCCAGCACCGCTAGGGTGGCGGGCGGACGAAAGTCCGCCCGCCATCCTAATAGGCCCCTAAGTGTATGAGGCTATAGCATTAGAGGAGGGCACACTTTGGATCTTATATATCTTTCCAATACAAAAGTGGGAAATTCTGGAGGCTATTTTAATAGAATGGGAAATGGAGGGGTTATGAACGGAATTAATACTACTTTTCGTTTACTTGAAAGAGTTTCTTTTGATTGATTGAGGTCAGGGATTATTCACTTTTGCAGTGATGGGGATTTCACTTGTGTGGAATCTTTGTTGTACCTCCGTTTCTTTACCAGAGTGTAGGGATGTGTTGAAAGCTGTGCTTACTCAAGTACTTTTGCAGTAAGTGAACTTCTATTTAGTTTGATGTCATTGATGAACTAAGGGCGCCAACAACCATTATTGAGCAAGTTACATGACTGATTAACTGGCCTTATTGTAGGTGGCAACAAGAAAGACAGTATCTAAGTGTGGGCCAAAAGGTGGAAGGCAAAAGATGGTTTGAAACTGGGGTTTTGGTTGGCTAAGTTGGCTGGGGAGTGGCCAAAGAACTGAGTTCATTGTGAGCTAAAGGAACAGGCATAAAAGAAGTTGGGTATTTTAATGGCATAGGATAGTGGTCGGACCAACTGAAGAAGATGAATGATGAACTCAAGAATGTTTCTAGCTTATTCGGTTTGGAGGGTAATGTGGTGAGCAAAGCTTCCTGGAGCTGAGACAGTGTGAAATTGACACAGTAAAGTTGTTTTATTTGAAGAACTGGTTTGTGTTAGTTGTTGCATGTGTTGGACCTGAATAACAGCATTGCAATTAATATATGGTCTACTGAACATAATTTTGGAGCTACTTTTGAAGCCTGCCTTCCTCTATCCTGAACCACAAGTGTGACTCGAGGTAGTGCACTGAATTACAAAAGTGAGATAGTGTTGCTCAGGTACCTTGTTAGATGGTGTGTTAGGTTTCCCCTAAATATCAATATTGAAGGGAACAGAAAAATAAAGTCAATTTATGTTAGTAAAATGAATGCTAATGTCAACAGGCCCACCAGCAATCACACTAGGGATTTCTAGGCTCAGCTATTTGGGTGAATGTTGCCAGGGAGAAGTCATGACGTAGTCCAGAGAAGGCAGCGATCGCCCTGAGATTAATAATAGGATGGAACAGACGTAAATTTCTTTGTAATAAAGATTGAGTGAATAACTGATCTTTGACCTTGAAGATTCTTGTGAAGTTGTTGAATTATTGTCACATTGGAAACAGACCTCTGCAAAGCAGTGATTGTCCTGAATGGTCATCTTTTCTTTTCTTTTCTGTTCTTCTCTCTTCTTTTCTTTTCCTTTCTTTTCTTCCTTGTTATACCTGGCATCTTTTGGCATGATCCCACCTGTCTTTATGCTTCTGACCTCCTGTTTTTTGACTGTGTGCTGCATATCACTTTTGCTGGTTTAAGTATTCTGGGCACTTTATCATTGCTTACCAGTGCTAAAGTGCAAGTGCTCCCTGTGTAAATTGTATTGGTGATTGGTTTATCCATACTTGGCATATTTGATTTACTAATAAGTCCGTAGAAAAGTGCACCAGTTGTGCCCATGGCCTGTAAATCAAATGCTATTAGTCAGCCTGCAGCACTGATTGTGCCACCTACATGAGTAGCCCTGCAAACATGTCTCAGACCTGCCACTACAGTGTCTGTGTATGCAGTCTTAAACTGCCATTTCGACCTGGCAAGTGCGCCCACCTGCCAGGCCCAAACCTTCCCTTTTACTACATGTAAGTCACCCCTAAGGTAGGCCCAAGGCAGCCCTATGGGCAGTATGTGGTGTATTCAAAAGGTAGGACATGTAGGGGTCGATTCCGAATCGGGCCGGAAAAAGCACCGACCGACTCGGAGCCGGAATTTATTCCGACCGACACGTACCTGTGGCGCCCGACACGCCAAGTACGATGCAAGGCGTGCAAAATCCGACCGACACGTACTGAACCCAAGCCCGAGCGACCGAGCCGCACGGAAAACAGCAATCCGGCCGGAAAAACACGCGAATCGAACCGACCGACACGCACCCGGAACAAATCCAACCGAAACGTACACGCAAACTCCAAACCGCTAAGTACGATGCAAGGCGCGAAAACCACGACCGAGTCGAACGGAGGACAAGCCGTACGACCGACACGCATACAAAACCGAGCCGAAGTAACACAAAACACCGCGACCGACGCGTACGCAGCATAGAAAACTGCACAAACACAGCGTGAACGAAACGGAGAAGACCGTACGAGACAAATGCAGGGTCCGACTCGGTCACAAGAACGTTTCCAACATGCACAGAAAGTACTAAGGAAAAATACACAAAAAAAGGCCAAACAAGCAATTACAAAGCCAATAAATACTGGGGGGTGGGGACAGAGAACAAAGACACACCCACAACTCCACCCATATAAAGGACACAAATCCCAACCATGATCCTTTGCAAATGCTATTCTACTGCCAGCACTCAACAGACAGCAACCACACACCCACAGCTCATCCCTCACACAAGCCACACACCATCAGCACACCAACAAATAGCTACCTCACATACACCCAGCAAAACACACACTCACACACCCTCACCTGCACACCAACACACACATCACTCACCATCACCACCATGCCCCCAAGAAGAATCACAAGTTCCTAGATTGTGAATTGGAAGTCCTGGTAGACGAGATCCTCAGGGTAGAGCCACAGCTGTTTGGCACACTGGTCCAACAGACACCCATCTCCCAGAAAACCAAGATGTGGGAGAGGATCATCAACAGGGTGAACGCACAATCACCATGTCTGCGCACAAAGACTGACATCCAGAACAGGTGGTATGACGTGCGCAGGAGGGTACGGGAGCTGCTCAAGAAGGACTACCTCCTGAGCCAATACACCGGCAGTGGCCCTCCTGCCAAGCCAGTATACCTCAGGCCCTGGGAGGAGAAGGTGCGGGCCATCCTTCCGCCAGTGAGCGTCTATGGACTAGAGAACATCCCAGAGCCTGGTGAGTACACAACAAATGTACACAATATTCTGCCACAATACACACACACATCACTGTCAAGGGGAGAGTCAAACCATGCACTCATAGCAATTACACAGCAACCAGAACAGAATCATCCCAAAATGTGTATGTCAGTCAGATAAACACAACACATGCCATCTCAAAGTTACATTTAACCGTGTCATCACATGTACAAACACAACTACAACTACAGCTAGGCAGTGGCACAAATAGAACTAACAAACACATCCAGACATGTAGCCACCACTACAACACCAACACACAGTGAAGACCACTGAAAGGAAGGAATTCTGTGTATGCTGGGCAAGTCAGTGTAGCCAATAGCATCATGGGAGTCGTAGTCACACATATTGCTCACCCCCACAACTGTCCCATCAACACCACCTTGAACCATGCGCACATCACAGGGAGTGGAAAAGGACTCACAAGATGGCTGACACTGGCTACTGCTGTGGGGAGCACAAGGCCCTGCTGGCAACTGTGCAACAACGAACAGCAGGACACCACTGACTGACATCCTGAGAGACAACTTCCACTCCCTGCAATGGAAGCACGTTCCATGGTGGGATATCTGGCTGGGTGGGAAGGAGGACTCGCAGCACTGACCATAGTCACAAGCACCTCCCTCACACACCCCTCAACACAAACTCCACAGAACCCACCTGGGAGAATGCAATGCCTCACATCCTAACTCAAGATCCCACAAAGAACCTCCACCTAGGTAATGTTGTGTGAAGCACAGGGACACTCTTGGGACTTTTAGCCAAACAACTGCCAGGACAACACTCCCAGCCATCCTGTCAGCACAGGCAGCCCACCCCACAGGGAAGCAGAGTCAAAAGGAAGGAAGCATGGGCATGCTGGGAAGGGGGTGGAGGCAATAGCATGATGGGAGTAGTAGGCACAGATATCGCCCAGCCTCACAACTGGCCCATCAACACCACCCTGAACCATGCTCACATCGCAGGGAGTGGATAAGGACTCACAAGATGGCTGACACTGGCTACTGCTGTGGGGAGCACAAGGCCCTGCTGGGAACTGTGCACCAACAAACAGCACAACACCACTGACTGACATCCTGAGAGACAACTTCCACTCCATGCAATGGAAGCACGTTCCATGGTGGGATATCTGGCTGGGTGGGAAGGAGGACTCGCAGCACTGACCATAGTCACAAGCACCTCCCTCACACACCCCTCAACACAAACTCCACAGAACCCACCTGGGAGAATGCAATGCCTCACATCCTAACTCAAGATCCCACAAAGAACCTCCACCCTGGGTAATGTTGTGTGAAGCACAGGGACACTCTTGGTTCTTTTAGCCAAACAACTGCCAGGACAACACTCCCAGCCATCCTGTCAGCACAGGCAGCCCACCCCACAGGGAAGCAGAGTCAAAAGGAAGGAAGCATGGGCATGCTGGGAAGGGGGGTGGAGGCAATAGCATGATGGGAGTCGTAGGCACAGCTCTACATCCCCCACCACATGGCCCAGCAAGCTCACACTCACGCATGCACATCCCACAGAGAGTGGAAAGGCCCATCAAAGATGTCTGACACTGTTGCTGTGTCGTGGGGAGCACAAGGCCCTGCTGGGAACTGCACACCAACAAACAGCAGGACACCACTGTCAGCCATCTTGCCATTGCTCTCACACCCACACACACTGAACTCCCCACAAAAGCAAGTAAGTATGGGAATGCTGGGAAGTGGGGTGGAGGCAATAGCATGATGGGACTCATAGTCACAGACATAGCTCACCCCCACAACTGTCCCATCAACACCACCCTGAACCATGCTCACATCACAGGGAGTGGAAAACAACTGACAAGATGGCTGAAACTGGCTACTGCTGTGGGGAGCACAAGGCCCTGCTGGGAACTGTGCACCAACAAACAGCAGGACACCACTGTCAGCCATCTTGCCATTGCTCTCACACCCACACACACTGAACTCCCCACAAAAGCAAGTAAGTATGGGAATGCTGGGAAGTGGGGTGGAGGCAATAGCATGATGGGAGTCATAGTCACAGACATAGCTCACCCCCACAACTGTCCCATCAACACCACCCTGAACCATGCTCACATCACAGGGAGTGGAAAACAACTGACAAGATGGCTGACACTGGCTACTGCTGTGGTGAGCACAAGGCACTGCTGGGAACTGTGCACCAACAAACAGCAGGACACCACTGTCAGCCATCTTGCCATTGCTCTCACACCCACACACACTGAACTCCCCACAAAAGCAAGTAAGTATGGGAATGCTGGGAAGTGGGGTGGAGGCAATAGCATGATGGGAGTCATAGTCACAGACATAGCTCACCCCCACAACTGTCCCATCAACACCACCCTGAACCATGCTCACATCACAGGGAGTGGATAAGGACTGACAAGATGGATGACACTGGCTACTGCTGTGGGGAGCACAAGGCCCTGCTGGGAACTGTGCACCAACAAACAGCACAACACCACTGCCTGACATCCTGAAAGCCAACTTGCACTCTCTGCAATGCAAGCACGTTCCATGGTGGGATATCTGGCTGGGTGGGAAGGAGGACTTGCAGCACTGACCATAGTCACAAGCACCTCCCCTCACACACCCCTCAACACATACTCCACATAACCCACCTGGGAGAATGCAATGCCTCACATCCTAACTCAAGATCCCACAAAGAACCTCCACCCTGGGTAATGTTGTGTGAAGCACAGGGACACTCTTGGGACTTTTAGCCAAACAACTGCCAGGACAACACTCCCAGCCATCCTGTCAGCACAGGCAGCCCACCCCACAGGGAAGCAGAGTCAAAAGGAAGGAAGCATGGGCATGCTGGGAAGGGGCGTGTAGGCAATAGCATGATGGGAGTCGTAGGCACAGCTCTACATCCCCCACCACATGGCCCAGCAAGCTCACACTCACGCATGCACATCCCACAGAGAGTGGAAAGGCCCATCAAAGATGTCTGACACTGTTGCTGTGTCGTGGGGAGCACAAGGGCATGCTGGGAACTGCACACCAACCAACAGCAGGACACCACTGTCAGCCATCTTGCCATTGCTCTCACACCCACACACACTGAACTCCCCACAAAAGCAAGTAAGTATGGGCATGCTGGGAAGGGGGTGGAGGCAATAGCATGATGGGAGTAGTAGGCACAGATATTGCTCAGCCTCACAACTGGCCCATCAACACCACCCTGAACCATGCTCACATCACAGGGAGTGGAAAACGACTGACAAGATGGCTGACACTGGCTACTGCTGTGGGGAGCACAAGGCCCTGCTGGCAACTGTGCAACAACCAACAGCAGGACACCACTGACTGACATCCTGAAAGACAACTTGCACTCCCTGCAATGCAAGCACAGTCCATGGTGGGATAACTGACTGGCTGTGTGGGAAGGAGGGCCGGCTGTCAACCAAAGACAACCAATGCAGACCATGTTCACACCCCAACAAATACATAGAAATGCCCAAATAATGCAGGACAATGTGCTACACCAATATCAACCCCTGACTGTGACAACTTAGGACAATGCAATGTACAGGCCCGCACCCAGAGGCACAGTCACAACTGTCAGGTGTGTCAACCATTGATGCCTGCAGAAACATAACATACGTTGTGTGTGTCTCCCAAAAACAGGTGATGATGGGGACACAGCAGCAGACGCTGAGGAGGCCCAGTCCCAGGCTCAAGAGGATGCGGAGCTCACTGGTGTCGTACAGCCTCTGCCCTCCTCGGACGAAGAAGACCAACCTGGCACATCCGGTGCAAGTCAACATGCAGCACCAGCAGGACCACCAGCTGCAGCACCAGCAGGACCACCAGCTGCACCCACCCCTCCAACGACTGTCACCACAAATACCATCCCTGCCGACATGGACAGAACAAGGAGCACCACCAGCACAGGGACCCTGGACCAACGTGGGGCCAAGACACCACCACCACCACCAACCCCCAAGGGGGACCAGGGTCATCTGTGCTTGCCACTGCACGCACTGCACATGTTGGCAGGGGTGGTGGGAGGGGTGGGAGACAGAGGTCGCTGCTTGCAGAGGTTGCTGGTGTGCATGATGACCCACAACTGGTACGCATAGCCGATGCGTACCAGTCCAGCACCGGAGATCTCAGCCAGGTAGTGGGGCTCCTCAGAGACATGAAACAGCAACAGGCTGCCCATCATGCCCGCTTGGACTCACACATGTCCCGCGTGGAGTCCAAGTGGGACGCACTGCAAGAGATGACGGCGGTGCACAGGGACATATTACAATGCCTCCGCCAGATGAACAGCAACCAGTCCACACCTCCCTGTGTGTCAACAACATCTGGTGCTGAACAAACTGCAACTGCCACAGGGAGGGGGGATGACTCTGGCAGAGAGTCCCCTGCACCGCAGCAGCCTGTACTTGAGGGGCCCCCCCAAAGAAGAGGGGTCGTCCGAGGAGGGGCAAGTGAGAGGCCGATGGCCAAGTGCAACCCCCAGGAAGCCTGAACCTGTTCTGGATGTTCACCTTTGTTCACATACTGTTCACCCTGTTGACGGCAACATAACTCCCACACATGACATGGGGAGTACAAGTTGGACCAATGTCTCAGACAACTGTGGCCCCGATACTGGGGATTTTGTCTACCAGGACTTTCAATTCACCTAGGAACTTCTGATTGCAATATATATGTACAGCACTAACCATCCTATGCACTATTCACACAAATGTATCACAATAAACACACTAATACACCATACTTGCCTCTGTTGTGATTCCAACGTGGGTGCTGTCATGGGGATGATGAACTGCAAAATTACACTGTGTATGCGAACTGCAACAGCAAGTACAACACAGGCATGTGAGTAAAGGCAACGTGACACATATGAGGGAGACACACCACCAGGGCTACACAACACATACACACCTAGGCCATCTGACTCATTGCCTACACTGATGTTGCCAGGGAAGACGGTGCAATGCACAGACACCACACCTATTCCCAGTTGTAGTCAAGTAGCCCACAGGTGCAGTAAGCAAATGGCAGTCAAATGTGTGACCACAGACAACGCACATCACAAAGTGAAGCACAGGTTTATTACACAGTTGCAACATGTCGTAACCACTACAGATGCAAGGTAATCCCACCTGGCAGCGGGCACACAGTCAACAACTGTAGAAGGAAGGAAGTCCATGGGTGTGGCGCACATCACCTGTAGGGACACAACAGCTACCACCCTGGAAGTACAATCACGTCGTCGGTGGACACAGTTGACCAAACGAATCTGAAAGTACCCTGTGAAGGACAGAAATGACACACAGTCAAAAGCAATGGAGAACAGGACAGAACAGCAAAACTCATGCACAATACATGTTACAAGATACCCACCCAGAACCAAGTTAGCATGTCAACACTGTTGGGGAGTACAGACCACCTGTAAGCACACATCGCTACACACATCCAGTCAAGTAGCCCATGGACACACTCCAACAGCACCAGAGCACCACCTACACATATCATGCCAACTCACATCATTGACATGACACCTCAGGATACTCACATTCAGCTAAAGAAGTTGGTGATGAGCTGTGTGCGGACATCACCCTCATCATCATCACTGGCATCGTGGTCCAGGCCAGGTTCCTCCACAGGTGGCGGATGTTGGTCATTGTCATCCTGGATGAGAGGCAACTCCTTCCGCACTGCCAGGTTGTGGAGCATGCAGCAGACGATGATAATCTTGCACACCTTCGCTGGGGCATATGGGAGGGACCCTCCTGTCTTGTCGAGGCAGCGGAAGCGGCTCTTCAGGAGACCAAATGTCCGCCCAATCACTCTCCTGGTCCGACCATGTGCCTCATTGTAGCGCATCTGTGCTGGTGTCACAGGGTTCCTGAGGGGTGTCAGCAACCACGGCATGTTGGGGTATCCTGAGTCACCTATGGACAGACAAGTGCACATTAGCTGACTTGGAAAAGTGGGCGGAATACTACAGATCAGATCACAAACAATGGCACAAAGTCAGTACACACCGACAAGCCAGGCACGCTGGTTCTGCATCTGTGCCATCATCCTGGGGATGCGACTACTCCTCATCACAAAGGCATCGTGTGCTGAGCCAGGGAAACGGGCACACACGTGTGTGATGGTCATATCTGCAAGACACACCACCAGTGCATTGACCTAGTGGTAGTGCTTGCGGTTACGGTAGGCCTGCTCCTGGGCCTGTGGTGGTACCAAAGCCACATGTGTCCCATCAATGGAGCCAATGACATGCGGCATCCTCCCCAGGGCATAGAAGTCACTCTTCACATCAGTGAGTCGTTGCAGTCTAGGGAAATAGATGTACCGGTTCAGGAATAGCAACATTGCCTCCAAAACATCGCGGAGCACACAGCTCAACATGGTCTGTGACATCCCACCAGCAGTCGCCACAGTATGTTGGAAGGTACCGGTGGCAAAGAAGTGTAGGGCTGCCATCACCTTCACCTTGGGGGTCAGCGCTGTAGGATACGGCCGGCCAGGCTGCAAATGTGGGGCCAACTGCACTGCCAAATCCTCAATCAGCTGCCTGGTGAAGCGGTACCGTCGGATGCTGTCCCATTCCACCATCGTTGCCAGGTCTGGGAATGGTCTATGGACAGCAGGAGCCCTGCAGTGCAGAGGAGAAGAAAGCAAGATTGTCAGTCACCCCACATATGCGGCATTGAACACACTCAATATCACAACATACATCATTATGAGGCACAACTACATGAAGTGTGCAGTTCCGTAAGGACATGTATGGTACATACATGGCCAACATCTGTCATCACGGTTCAACAAGTGGCATCAATAAGTCCCAGGTTGGCCCATTGGATATCATGAGGCCGTGTCACAGTTCCCATCTCCTGCTGCCGTGTCACAATCACCCCCCACAGTGACATGTGAGGACAGATGTGCCCCAGGCATCACAGCTCAACGACAGGTACATTCCCAGGGACCCTGTATTGCCACATGGACACTGGCATTACATGGAGTATCATGTATACACCACAGCAAAACAACCATGACACACACACGCACAACATCAAAGTCTATGCACACACAACGTGGATGTGGAGACTGTCTCCCATTGTGCACATGAAATCAGAGACATTGTAAACACTACATGCACACAGACTGTGGAGGACCATCACTATTGTGCCACTGGGACACCCTGGCTCAAACATACCGTCCCACATGGGACTCAGGGGGTATGCGACATGACATACACATACACCACCGTGAAATGTGACCATGGCACATGCACAGATATGAACAGTTGCACATCACAGTGGTCATGTACACGTAACACCCAGGATCCTGTCCCCATGAACACGTGCACAGCCTGGGGGTGGCTGCCCCCAGGTGACACCCACAGGACAACATGTACACCAACATACACACAATAGGAAATGCAGCCTTACATGCCTTATGATACAGTTTGGACAGGCTGTCGTGTTGTAGGTGTGCCCCATACTCCCTGGGAGCTATCTGTGGCTGGCATATGTTCATCTGAGACAGGCATGGTGACATATGCCAGTCACTTGTACAGGGATGCGTTGAACAGCAATGGACCGATCGGTGCCCCCGGCCGGCCCATTGCATTCAATGTGTGCGGGTACGCGTTGTACCCCTGTACGCGTTGAACAGCAATGGACCGATCGGTGCCCCGGCCGCCCATTGCATTCAATGTGTGCGGGCACGAGTTGTACCCCTGTACGCGTTGAACAGCAATGGACCGATCGGTGCCCCGGCCGGCCCATTGCATTCAATGTGTGCGGCACGCGTTGTACCCCTCTACGCGTTAGTACCGCAATGGACCGATCGGTGCCCCGGCCGGCCCATTGCATACAATGTGTGCGCGTCACGCGTTGTACCCCTGTACGCGTTGTACACGCAATGGACCGATCGGTGCCCCGGCCGGCCCATTGCATTCAATGTGTGCGGGTACGCGTTGTACCCCTGTACGCAGTTGTACCGCAATGGACCGATCGGTGCCCCGGCCGGCCCATTGCATTCAATGTGTGCGGTGCACGCGTTGTACCCCTGTACGCAGCATTGTACCGCAATGGACCGATCGGTGCCCCGGCCGGCCCATTGCATTCAATGTGTGCGGGTACGCGTTGTACCCCTGTATGTGTTGAACAGCAATGGACCGATCGGTGCCCCGGCCGGCCCATTGCATTCAATGTGTGCGGGTACGCGTTGTACCCCTGTACGCGTTGTACACGCAATGGACCGATCGGTGCCCCCGGACGGCCCATTGCATTCAATGTGTGCGGTGCGCGTTGTACCCCTGTACGCGTTGAACCGCAATGGACCGATCGGTGCCCCGGCCGGCCCATTGCATTCAATGTGTGCGGGTACGCGTTGTACCCCTATGCAGCGTTGTACCGCAATGGACCGATCAGTGCCCCGGCCGGCCCATTGCATTCAATGTGTGCAGGCATGCGTTGTACCCCTGTACGCGTTGAACAGCAATGGACCGATCGGTGCCCCGGCCGGACCATTGCATTTAATGTGTGCGGGTACGCGTTGTACCCCTGTACGCGTTGTACCGCAATGGACCGATCGGTGCCCCGGCCGGCCCATTGCATTCAATGTGTGCGGGTGCGCGTTGTACCCCTGTACGCGTTGAACAGCAATGGACCGATCGGTGCCCCGGCCGGCTCATTGCATTCAATGTGTGCGGGTACGCGTTGTACCCCTGTACGCGTTGAACAGCAATGGACCGATCGGTGCGCACCCATTGACAATGGCCTAGCCTGGCAACGGACGCGTTTTCGAAATTCGAACGAGTCGGTTGCTGGAAATTCAGTTGGTCACCCACAACAATGTTGCAAAATCATGTATGTCATGAAGTTGAAGATTTGAAGGATGCTGTGGGCGTGTATTGGTGCTGCTATTCCATGGATTGGCCAGATTCAGAAGATGCAAACGACTTGCACCTATCACTTTGGACACATGGGACAGTATCTGCCTCTCCAGCACATATATATTGCTGGCTGTTCCCCTGAGAGCTCACTTGCCTGCACTACATGCTCCAGGACGACATCTGCCACTGCACTGCTGCTGTCTCTGCCCCTCTGGACCCTGCAATGGCACATACTGTGGAGAGAGCCCCAGCCTTCAGTCTTGAGGAGAACCAGGCCCTGCTGGACAGCCTACTTCCACAGTACAGCAAGCTGTATGGGACACCAGGGGAGCAGGTGAGTGTTCTGTGCACTGCCTTTCTGAATGTGCATTTTGTCTGACTAGCAAGGCTGAAAGTCTGCACGCCACTGGCTAGCAGGCTCACTGAGTAGTTGTCACCCCCATAGTGTGTAGTGACATGCACTGGACAGGTATGGTGCAGTGACAGTGCATTTGAACAAGGTTTTACTTCCCATGCAATGATACCATGTAGTGACTTCTGGCAAACTGTCCATGGTCAGCGTTGCACTGCCTGTGTACATCATGTGCCCCTGTGATTGAGACATGTATATACAACTGTGTCATGCACGGATATGTTGCATGTGTAGTAATGGCCTTTTCACTTTGTCATCCTGACAGGTTAATGCCCATCGGAAGCAGGAGATCTGGAAGGACATCGTCCGGGCTGTCCGGTCCGTGGGGGTCTACAAGCGCCGGATCCGCAACTGCCAGAAGAGGTGGCAGGACCTTCGGGGCTGGACCCGGAGGATTGCACGGGTCCAGCTGAAGCTGTCGCCTCCTCGCAGGAGGGGCGGAACACGGACCCTGAACCCCCACATGCTCCAGATCCTGGCGGTGGTGTTTCCAGACCTGGATGGGCAGCTGAAGGCCAGACAGCAGCAAGGAGGGGTGAGTCAAAGACTGCACTGTGAACTCTGTATTACATGCTATGTGCCCTCCTCTGGCCTGGTTAAACTGCCACAGTACAGCAGTCATGTTGTCCAGGAGCCATGTCCCTCTATTGTGCACTGCCCACTCCTCATCTGATACCCAGGTGTGGCCCTTACATTCAGGGAATTGTGTCACTTGGGACTGTGTCCTTGCAGTTTGCTTCACTAAAGGTGGGGGACAGCATCTGTTTCCCTAACTCTGTTGTGGGCATCATGGGTGGGTCCATTGTTCACACAACGCCTGTGTTCGGACATGTAATCTGCGTGTTGCTTTGATATGCGGTCCACTTGCTGAGCTGAGCCACCACATGTGCCTGGGGTATCTGGCACACACCCATGCAGCGGGTGGGAACAATGTTTGGGCCCCAGGAGTGTGCAGATTACGTGTGTCACACATACATAGCCAGCTATCCACTGTCCAGGGCTCATCCCTCATTCATGTGGGGCAGGACAGTCATGCCTACTCCAGGCCATGCAATGCACTCTGTACTCCCACTCCCGTGTATCAGCTGACACATTGTGCGCAGTGATTTGACCCCTCAGGTGTCTGCCTCTGTGTCAGTGTGCTGTGGATTTGTTGCCAGGACTGCTGGGGTGTTTCTCGGTAGGGGCTCAGCATGCCACTGGAGATGTGACCATAGGAGACGATACTTGTGTGTCACATAGGTGTTTGATCAGCTGCCCGTGCAGACTGGGGTATGCGAATGTGAAGTTCAGGCAGCTGTTTCCCATTCACAGCAGATTGTGAGGGGCTCAGGTTCAGAGGGTAGTGTCACAGGTCTCCCATATGTCCAATCAGTATGACCTGGACAGATGAGGGTTAAGATGATGTGTTGTGTGGGGGATGTACATGTGCACTTGTGCAGCTCCAGGACTTGCATTCCCCATGACCTACTATTGTGACACAGTGCAGAGTGTTGTTGTCTGGCTGCCAAGTCATACATCACTGAGACAGTGATGTATGACTTAGCAGTCATGCCTCCGCCATGGCATGTGTCTACTTATTGGTGATCCTGCAGGGGAGTGACATGTGCTACATGCACACCATTGTGGCGATGGCTATCAGGACATGGGTGCATCATGGTGTCTGTCGCTGGTATGCATCACATGCATTTCCTATTTGACTCTGGGCATCCCTTTCATCCGGAAACCTGTACTGACTCAGTGGCAAGAGTTGTGATGTGTGCATGTCCACATGCTACACCGTGTCCTCTGCACTGTCCAACTACTGTGTAGGTGGTGCATGTGTCCACACTGGGGTGTTGCTATCCAACAGACACCAGACAGATGGGTGCAAGGCCATGTGGGATGTGAGTGCCATGGTTGGCATCAGACTGACAATTGGCTTCTCCTGTTCAGTTAGGGCACTTTTAGCAATGTTCAACTAATGATGCCAGGGCTTGCTCTGTAATGTGCTGTGCTCACAGTGGTGTGTGCGTTTGGTGCAGGTGACTGATGTCTGTCTGTTTCCCCATTGTTTGCAGATACATCCACGGCCACGGAAGGGGACAGCTCCACGGACCAGGAGAAGCCGGAGAGCCAGACTGGGTCAGCAGCCGAGGAGTGGTCGGAGGGACCCAGTGGCACGGAGGGCGAGGGGAGCCACACCGAGGAGTCCTCAGCACCATCCACCTCAGCTGAGGACCACAGTAGCTCGGAGGATGACTCCCTTATAGAGGCGGGTGTCAGCAGCCACCACACCCCAGCTAGTGTTGCTGTCCCCACCACCACCAGCACCACCACCGCCCTCCCATCGGCTCCCATTCCCCAGGTCCGAGGAGGCTCCCATGTTCGGGAGCGTGTCTCCTTTGGGCCAGGCACCGCACCCCCTGCCCCTGTGTCCCCTGCTGCCCTGAGTGAGGAGTCTGTGTACCTCCTTCGCCAGCTCCATGTAGGGCAGACAGCCATGCTGAGTGTCCTCCATGCGCACACCGCTCTGTTTACTCAGCTGGTGTCGTTCATGGAGGGCATCTCATCGGGCATGTCTGACCTACAGAGGGGCAATAGGTCCATGGACTCCTCCCGGACGGCAGCAGTGTCCCTCCTCAGACAGTCCCTCACCCCTCCTGCCTCTGCTCCATCCACACTCCCCAGCACCTTACCCGTCCCAAGCACACACACACCGGCACAGGCACACACCAGCACACACACGTCCAGCACACAGACACACACGCCACAAACAAAACGCACACGCACGCACAGTCAGGGGACTGAAACCAGACTCACAGGGGATGGGGCCCTGGAACACACACACGCATCCACGAGCACTGCGCAGTCCTCAGTTGCCTCTCCCTCCAAAGCACCCTCCCTTGCCTCACCTGCAACCCCAAAGACCCAGCGGCTCTTCCTCAGGGGGAAGAGGAAGCCCACCCACACGGAGCAGAGTGCCCCTCGCCCCCGGACACCCTCCCCCAGGCGCAGACAGACTGAGGCCCCCACCAGCAAGTCCCCCCGGAGTCATAAGAGCAAGACCCCGCCGCCGCCCTGCAGCTCAGGCACCAGGTCTCCTTCCTCCATCCCTCAGGCCCCCACTCCACAGGTGCCCCCACCACACCCTGCCCCAGGTTCCCCCACCCACAGATATACCATCCCCAAGAGGATCCGGCCTTCTCCCCCTGCCACTTGCTCTCCCGGTACCACACCCCCGCTGCGCTTGTCTGTGCCACTGATGTGGTGAGGGTGTCCTCCCCCTCTGTCCAGCCCACCTTGCCTGTCCCCCATTCTCCTCCCCTGGTGGTAGGCACTGCAGTGGAGTCCACTACCACCCTTTCTGACTTGGACCCTCAGTGGCGGACCTGTCCACTCCATCTGCAGGGTCCACTGCAGTCGTGCCGGCACCCACAACATCTGAGTCATGCCCCCCAGTTGTGCCGGCACACACCATGTCAGACACCTCCACTGCAGTTGTCAGTGGCTCTCCAGCACCCACCACCCCTTCCCTGCCTCCTCCTGGTGAGCCCTGATCCTGTCCCTGCGGTGCCTGGCCTGCCCCCGGTTGCCCCTCCTAGTGGATTGTCCCTGGTTTTGTGCAGTGCAGGCATGCGTAGGGTGACATCTGCCACTGTCACCCTGTTTGGACTTTGACAATGGACTGGCCATTGGCCTTTGTGGTTTTTCTGGACTTTCACTTTTCAATACACACATATGCTGAATAAAGCAACTTTCTGTTCTCTAGTGCTTATGCTTCTGATGTACATGTTGTTGATGATGATGCTAACCATGCCCTTGCTGCAGTGATGGTGATATTTGGTCTCATGATAATGAAGTGTTACTGTGCAGGAACCCATGTGGTCCAGGGGGAATGTGTCCTATCCTGTGGTGTATCCATGTCATCCATAGCAGCATCTGAGGGTGTCATGTGTTCAGTATTTGGCAATGGGATTTCCTACTTACATTAGCAATTTCACATCTGTGGCTTCCACCCCTGCACATCTGTTGTGCCTGCCATTGTTCAATTCGTCTACTTCCCTGACCGTGTGGCCATCTCCACTGGACATGCAGGTTTGGGCATCAATGGGGAAGGACTCATCTGTGTTGTCAGTGCAACATTGCTATACAAGTGTGTTGGATCTGTGCTGATGACTTCGTTGGCACTTCCATGACCAGGCTGATGTGACAGGAGCCTTCATTTGGTGCTAATTGTTGATTGTGTGACCAAGTGCTCAGCTGACATGATGGGGCCCTACTGAGGCAACATATGGCACAGCTTTCCTCACACAGGAGTGGAGTCCCCTCATGGCAGTGTGTACTCCTGTGACATTGCCTGCGCCCAAGGTGTGTGTTGTATGAGCATGTCTGTGTGTTCACTTCCGTTTAGCTGTGCATGCTGTGATCCCTAGTGTTGTACCTGTTTGTGATGCTTGCTGAGTTGACCTATGTTCCCCCAAAGTCTTCTCCCTGGGTTCTCTGTGATGTGGGTGCATGGCACATTACTGGTCATCAGGGTGTCACCCATAGGTGTGTTTGCTGTCAGGGCTGAGTTTGTGTGCAGACGCAGATGGGTCACAGTCAGGTTTCCCTTGGCACTTGTTGTTTGCCCCTGTCATGTGATTTCCAGTTTGTGTTATCTTTCAGTGATTGTGACACGTTGTGTGTGTGACTGCTGGCACTCCTCAGGGTCCGGGCTGCAATGTTGGTTGTTGTCTATGTGTGTTCTTTGTGGGTGACCTTGGCTTCTTCATTGGTGTGTGACTGTGGCTGGGATCCCATTGGTTGGTGTGGTATTGCCGTCATGTCCATGTACAGCGTAGTGTGCAGTGTGTCAGACATTCAGGAGTCTTGTTGAGTGGCCATGTGTGATGTGTTTCTGCACCTTGGTTCCCACCCACCACCCTGGAATAGTCATGGGTGCATGTGCAATGTCACCAGTGCATGTGTGCTTCACTGCTGCACATTGTTGGAGGTCGAGGTGTGTGGTGTTGAGTGTGTGCAGATGAGAGTTGTTGCCCGGCTAGACCCCTGCCTCCATGTTGGCCTTGGCTTACTGGCCGTGCTGATTGATTTGTGCTTGTGTAGGTGTGATGGTAGTTTGTTGCTCAGGACACATGACTGTGGTTCACAGTGTGAACGACATTTAGCTTTGTCATCACAGTGGGATTGTAATGCAGCCCAGGGTCACCACATTGTGGGGGCCCTGGGGGTAGTGCTGTGGTGTGTCTGTGTCTTGCTGTGTCAGTTGCTGTTCCTACGTGCCTGTGTGACATGTGTGATTTGTGCTCCCTCTCATCTGACAATGCCTGCTTGCCCACATAGGGGATTTGGATCCATGAGTTACCTTTGTGTGGCACTGTATGCACATCTGTATGATTGGTATTCAGGCCTCCTCATGTGTTGTGTGGTTGCCTGGGGACACTGGCACCCCCCTCACCTGTTGTGTATGATGTGCAGTGTGGGTCTGCCTGTTTGTGTTTGTGCATCTGCACCACTGCATTGGCATATCTTGGGTGTGCCATTGGCTGTATGTAGTTTGGTGGGTTTCCCCTGCTGTCCCTGGGACTCCTAGGTCATCGGTCAGCACAATGATCATGGTTTGTGTGTCTCATTGCTGCCATGGTATGGTATCTGTTCACCTCACATCTACAGTCTCCACAGGGTATCTGCATTTGTGTGCCCATTGGTGCAAATATGTGGGTCGGCATTCTGATGGTCACTTCTGTCATTGTGTCATTGATGAATGTTGACAGTGTCAGCCCCCATGGGTGTTGTTTGTCTGCACATGGCCAAAGGTATGTCTTATTTGCACTGCAGTATTTGCCTCCCCCAATTTATGTTGCAATGGGACACATGCACTACTTTGCCACTGATGTGTTTTATGTTCTGTGACCAGGAATAATCCATGCAGTTTGGCAGTTGCAGCTTTTTCTTTGTCAATACTTACATTTTGGTCACTGTGATGATGGGGGTTTGGACCCCATTGCCACAATGTTCAAAATGTGCTTCAAATATGGACCCCACACTTACATTTTGGTCACTGTGATGATGGGGGTTTGGACCCCATTGCCACACTGTTCAAAATGTGCTTCAGCTATGGACCCCACACTTACATTTTGGTCACTGTGATGATGGGGTTTGGACCCCATTGCCACAATGTTCAAAATGTGCTTCAGCTATGGACCCCACACTTACCTTTTGGTCACTGTGATGATGGGGGTTTGGACCCCATTGCCACACTGTTCAAAATGTGCTTCAGCTATGGACCCCACCCTTACATTTTGGTCACTGTGATGATGGGGGTTTGGACCCCATTGCCACAATGTTCAAAATGTGCTTCAGCTATGGACCCCACACTTACATTTTGGTCACTGTGATGATGGGGGTTTGGACCCCATTGCCACAATGTTCAAAATGTGCTTCAGATATGGACCCCACACTTACATTTTGGTCACTGTGATGATGGGGGTTTGGACCCCATTGCCACAATGTTCAAAATGTGCTTCAGATATGGACCCCACACTTACATTTTGGTCACTGTGATGATGGGGGTTTGGACCCCATTGCCACACTGTTCAAAATGTGCTTCAGCTATGGACCCCACACTTACATTTTGGTCACTGTGATGATGGGGGTTTGGACCCCATTGCCACAATGTTCAAAATGTGCTTCAGCTATGGACCCCACACTTACATTTTGGTCACTGTGATGATGGGGGTTTGGACCCCATTGCCACAATGGTCATGGCCTGCCTGCATTGTGGGGGCCACACACATATATGTGTGGCACATGTGATAGGGGGTCACATTGTATGTTCAAAGTCATGTTCAGTGTTGTAGGCATTTGACACAGTCTACACACGCTTGTCATGGTGTTGGGGGATGTCTTTTTCTTGCATTCCCTAGGTTGTGGTGTGCTGGTTGTGTCATGCATTGTCCATCCTATGAGTGGGGGTGGTGTTGGTGGTAGGCATCCAGCCCCCCATGGGCAGAGGTGGTAGTAGTGACAGGCATCCAGCCCCCTGGGTAAGGGTGGTAGTAGTGGTAGGCATCTGGCACCCCCATGGCTAAGGGTGGTAGTAGTGGTAGGCATCCAGCCCCCTGGCTTAGGGTGGTAGTAGTGGTAGGCATCTGGCACCCCCATGGCTAAGGGTGGTAGTAGTGGTAGGCATCCAGCCCCCCTGGGTAAGGGTGGTAGTGGTGGTAGGCATCTGGCACCCCACTGGCTAAGGGTGGTAGTAGTGGTAGGCATCCAGCCCCCTGGGTGAGGGTGGTAGTGGTGGTGGGCATCTGGCACCCCCTGGCTAAGGGTGGTAGTAGTGGTAGGCATCCAGCCCCCTGGGTAAGGGTGGTAGTAGTGGTAGGCATCTGGCACCCCCTGGCTAAGGGTGGTAGTAGTGGTAGGCATCCAGCCCCCTGGCTAAGGGTGGTAGTAGTGGTAGGCATCCAGCCCCCTGGGTAAGGGTGGTAGTGGTGGTGGGCATCTGGCACCCCTGGCTAAGGGTGGTAGTAGTGGTAGGCATCCAGCCCCCTGGGTAAGGGTGGTAGTGGTGGTGGGCATCTGGCACCCCCTGGCTAAGGGTGGTAGTAGTGGTAGGCATCCAGCCCCCTGGCTTAGGGTGGTAGTAGTGGTAGGCATCTGGCACCCCATTGCTAAGGGTGGTAGTAGTGGTAGGCATCCAGCCCCCTGGGTAAGGGTGGTAGTGGTGGTGGGCATCTGGCACCCCCTGGCTAAGGGTGGTAGTAGTGGTAGGCATCCAGCCCCCCCTGGGTAAGGGTGGTGGTTGTGGTAGGCATCCAGCCCCCCCTGGCTAAGGGTGGAAGTAGTGGTAGGCATCCAGCCCCCTGGGTGAGGGTGGTAGTGGTGGTGGGCATCTGGAACCCCTGGCTAAGGGTGGTAGTAGTGGTAGGCATCCAGCCCCCTGGCTAAGGGTGGTAGTAGTGGTAGGCATCCAGCCCCCTGGGTAAGGGTGGTAGTAGTGGTAGGCATCTGGCACCCCCATGGCTAAGGGTGGTAGTAGTGGTAGGCATCCAGCCCCCTGGCTTAGGGTGGTAGTAGCGGTAGGGCATCTGGCACCCCCATGGCTAAGGGTGGTAGTAGTGGTAGGCATCCAGCCCCCTGGGTAAGGGTGGTAGTAGTGGTAGGCATCTGGCACCCCCTGGCTAAGGGTGGTAGTAGTGGTAGGCATCCAGCCCCTGGCTAAGGGTGGTAGTAGTGGTAGGCATCTGGCACCCCCATGGCTAAGGGTGGTAGTAGTGGTAGGCATCCAGCCCCCTGGGTAAGGGTGGTAGTGGTGGTGGGCATCTGGCACCCCCTGGCTAAGGGTGGTAGTAGTGGTAGGCATCCAGCAGCCCTGGGTAAGGGTGGAAGTGGTGGTGGGCATCTGGCACCCCTGGCTAAGGGTGGTAGTAGTGGTAGGCATCCAGCCCCCTGGCTTAGGGTGGTAGTAGTGGTAGGCATCTGGCACCCCCATGGCTAAGGGTGGTAGTTGTGGTAGGCATCCAGCCCCCTGGGTAAGGGTGGTAGTGGTGGTGGGCATCTGGCACCCCTGGCTAAGGGTGGTAGTAGTGGTAGGCATCCAGCCCCCTGGGTAAGGGTGGTGGTTGTGGTAGGCATCCAGCCCCCTGGGTAAGGGTGGTAGTTGTGGTAGGCATCCGGCCCCCCTGGGTAGGGGTGGTGGTGGGCATCTGGCACCCCCTGGCTAAGGGTGGTAGTAGTGGTAGGCATCCAGCCCCTGGGTAAGGGTGGTAGTGGTGGTGGGCATCTGGCACCCCCTGGCTAAGGGTGGTAGTGGTGGTTGGCATCCGGCCCCCTGGGTAAGGGTGGTGGTGCGCATTCAGGCCCCTGTGTGCATATGTGGCATTGGTGATGGGCATCCCGCCCCTATGGTGCTGCTGTTGCTGGTGTAGGTAAATTCTGCATCCCTCTGTGTGTGTGTGATGTGTCGTGTACGTGTTGTATGTGTTTTGTGATTGGTGTCTGACTTACCTTCTGCGCCGTACGCGTCCGTGCCTGTTCCGGTAGTAAATGTAGAATATTGGTATGATCGGGACGAAGGGATTCATAGTTGGTTCGTGTCGTTCGTCTATCTCGTCGCTTCGCGTCGTCCTCGTCGCTGGCGTGTTCGCCTCGTAGCCGTGGATCGTGTTGTGGCGCGAATCGGAGCTTATGTGCGCCTCTCCCGGATGCTTTGACGTGCCGTGCGTAGCGACGGGTTCGGTGCGTACTGAAAGCGCATCGTACTTGTTCGGCCGGTCGGGGCTGCATTTTCCCTTCCGTGCGACTCGATTCTGCGTTTCCGGATTTGCCTCGGTCGGAGAACAGGACCTGGATTGGGTGAGTACGACTCGGCCGGATTCTGTGCTGTTGTGCGCATCGTACTTACTCGTTCGGTTTGCTGTACGGATCGGTCGGGAAACAGGCATTCGCATGGCTTTTTTCCCGACCGAATGGTATTGGGTGCGCCTCTGACCGAGATCGGAATCGGCCCCGTAGTGTTTACATGTCCTAATAGTGAAATACTGCTAATTTCATTTTTCTCTATTGTAAGGACTATCTATCCCATAGGGCAACATGGGTATCGCATTGAAATATTTTTTAAGTGTAATTTCCCATTTTATTTTATTTATAAAGTTTTATATAGCGCAAACTAGACCTGTGAGGGTATCAGACCGCTTTACAAGGGGGGAGAGGGGTGGAGAGGACACATCGGTGAAAGACAGTAATAAAGTGCATTTAAGAACATAGGATATAAACATAGAAGAGCATCAAATCTGGAGCGCTAACTCTTTCAGCAACCAGACGGGGGAGGACGTGAACAGCGAAAAGAGAGTTCAACAAGTAAGTTCCATCAATAGCTCATGTGGAGACGGCTTTTAGTCTAACCACTTATACATTAGTAATGATTTCACTTCTGATTTGAAGGAGGCGGAAGAGTGAATCAGACGGATTTCCTTCGGCAGAGAATTCCAGATTTTTGGTGCGATGCCAGAGAAAGCTCTATAGCACGTTTTTTTCTTGCAGAAAATCTGTGGTTTCAGCAGCATGGAGCTGTTGCTACGCGATGTCCTACAGTCGCCCCATGGTTCCAATTTTTGAGCAAGGTAACTTGGGGTGTTGAAATGTAAAGCTTTATGGGTCATGCAAGCGATTTTTAGATAAATTCGTGCTTCATACGGTAGCCAGTTTAATGATTTCAGGTCAGGGGAGTTGTGATTATTTCTTTTTGTTCTGGTGATGAGTCTGGCCGCCGCGTTAAGGGAGGCCCGTAGGGTGGCCAGCTTGTATTGGGGAAGGCCGCTGAGTGTGGCAATTCCGTAGTCCAGCCTCGGGAGGACTAGTGCTTGAACCGCCGATTTAAGAGCTTTCTGGGGGAGGAAGGGTTTCAGTTTCCTTAGAATGCTCATCTGGTGCCTCCTTTGGTGGCATTGCTGATATGTTTCTGCATGTGCAGGTGTTTGTCTAGAATAATTCCCAGAGATCTCGCAGAGTCTACAAAGTGAGGAGTACAGTTGAGGGCAGTTAAATGTTTCATCCAATGATCGATCTTCAGATTTTGTTTGGGTGGGGTAATGAGGAGGAATTCGGTTTTGGTGGTATTAAGTTTGAGATTGTTGCGCGTAAGCCAGGTCTGAGTATTCTGTAGGATCGTGTTGAGGGTAATGAGGTAATTGGGAGAGGAGATTTTCAGGGACAGTTGTGTGTCATCAGCATACATATGGTGATGAATGTTGGAGGATGCTAAGGAATCTGCTAAAGGTTCCATGAATAAGTTGAAGAGAATGGGGGAGAGGGCAGAACCCTGTGGGACTCCCAGAGTGACCATAGAGGGCTTTGACAGAGAGTGGTTGACCTTGATTCTTTGGGTTCTTTTCTGGAGGAATGAAGTAAACCAGTGGAGGACGATCCCAGAGAGACCCATCCTTCTCACAAGTAGGTATAGAAGGTTGTCGTGTTTCACAGTATCAAATGCAGAAGATAGATCAAGGAGGATAAGGAGACACGCTTCATTCTGATCAAGCATTGATAGGGCGTCATCTATTATGAGAGTGAGTGCTGTTTCGGTGCAGGGAAGGTGCCCTGGAGGAGAGAGGCATTTACGACCTTAGTCCATAGAGGAAGGATAGACAGTTTGACCTCCTTAAAGGTAGATGGCGGTAGAGGGTCGATGAAGTAATTCGATGGTTTCAGCAGTGTGAGCAAGTAGTGAATGTCACTTTCCTTGAGAGGGGTGAATGTGTGCCAAGAGGCATTGTTTTTGGGGGAGAGCTCAGGGTGGTTGATCAGGATAGCGGACTGTAATGGAAGATTAGAGGAGGGGGAGTTAGATGGTAACAACTCCCTCATAGACTGTAGCTCTTGTTCAATAATGACCGTTTTTTCCATGAAGAATGAGGCAAATTCTTTGCAATTTGGAGGCTTTTTGGAGCTGTTACCAAGGTGGGGTTGGTTGTTGGATTGTTGCTTGACAATTTCAAAAAGCTTTTTAGGTCGATTTCTGGCTTGGTCCAGTTGGGTTCTAAAGAAATTGGCTTTCGAGATCCTGATGCTTTTGTTGTAGGTGTTTCTCACTGCTCGTAGCCTTTCCAGGGTTTCCATGGAAGGTAAGGATCTCAAGGCTCCCTCAGCTAGTCTCAAATTGCGTATTTCAATGTTGAGATTTTCGTTGAACCAGGGTGTAGACATTTTTGTGGATACGTTTTTTAGTTGTAATGGAGCGATCGAGTCCAGGACGTTCAAGATGGAGTTTTTGTAATGCTCTATTAGGTCGTGGACGTCCACCATATCCAATTGAGGGGTTAGGTAGTTGAGGCTAAGGGCCGATAGATCATTGAGGTTTATGTTCTGTAGGTTTCGTTTCCAATGTTTTTTTTTTTTTACTTGAGCTTTTTTAGGAGTCACATTGGCATTGATGAGGAAGGTAATACGAAAGTGGTCTGTCCAATCGCAGTGTAGAATGGACTCCAATGTCGTGGAGCCTCGATCTGCGATGATTAGGTCTAGGGTCTCGCCTTTATTGTGAGTGGGGCGATCACAGATTTGGGTCAGTTCGAGGTCTGACAGGAAGTCTTTGAAGGTGTTGACTAGTTGGTCATTTAGGTCATTCCAGTGAAGGTTGAAGTCTCCAAGGAAGATCTGACTGATTTGTTAGCCAGCGTTGTTAGAGATTACTTCCATGAGTTGTTCGATGAAAGGTGCGTTGTTTCCGGGCGGATGGTAAATTAGATGAAGTTTGCAAGTAGGTCTGTCATTGCTAATGATATTGATGCAAAGGTATTCTTCTGTAGGAAGGGCATCTGAGGCAGCCTGGATTACCTCTAGGGTATTACGGTAAATGCATGCGACTCCCCCACCAGTTGTGTGAGTTCTGTCTAGTCTAATAATGCTGTGACTAGGTGAGACTAGCAGGTCTAAAATAGGGGCTGAGGAGATATTTAGCCAAGTTTCTGTCAGGATAACGAGGTCGAGCTCCTGAGTGCGGGTGAGGTCATAGATGTCGGAAGCGTGGCTGACAGCTGATCCGCAATTAATGAGCATACATTTCAGGGGGGTATTGGAATGAGCTGTGACAGGCCAATTGAGGTTGATGGGCTTGAGATTAGCTTTGTTAATCCCTCTGGGGTTGTGAGATGCTACTCTGTATGGATTACTTTGGACAGTTTGGATTTGCTCAGGGTAAGGCTTGGGGTTGTGATCATTAGGGGTATAGGAAAGGAGCAGTGCGTGGATGTCGCTATCTGAGAGGCAATTTGTCGATCTCCTGGGACGAGAGGGGGAGCTATGGGGAAGGGAGTTTCAATTGAAGTGAGGTGTATGAGGTTTGCTGTTGGGGAATGGGATGATCTGGGAGCCGGCTTGCTTCACAAGCAGACAGTTCTGCCTTTGGTTGAGCAACACTTCAGTGGTTAAGGAGGTGAGTCTTAGAATATCTTCCTTGAGTTGTAGCAGGTTAAGTGAGATCTCCTCGAGTCGAGATTCTGAGGAGGCGAGGGGGCAGATGATAGTGGGTTGGGCGAGGGAGTCAGTTTGGGAAGAAGAGTTAAGAGTGGGTGAGGAAAGAGTTTGAAGGTCAGATGGATCCTGCGGAGGGATTGTCCGAGAGGGAGGAGCGATAGCTTGAGGGTGTCGGATGGGGGAGGAAGTATGTTGATTGAGGGGTCTGGAGGGAGTATGGGAATATGTATGGGAGTAGATGGAGATTTGGAGTTTGGGGTCACTGAACTCACAATTTAAAAATACAGCTTTTGGTGAAGTTGGGTATTAAATTGCATGCTTGAAAATTCCACTTTTAGAAAGTGGGCCTTATCTTGCTTAGCCATTCTGTGCCTCTGCCCTTCTGTAGAATACACGTGTGGGATGGCTGAAAGTTGGGCTCTTGTGTCTTCGTCTCTAGATACTCACACTAAGGGAGCTGAAGTGTGCCTTGCATATCAGGATGGACCATCAACAGGCTGATGGGCCTTCCTGAGCAAGAGTAGTGGGAGGAGTTGTCACTGACACCTCAATAGAGCTGTGCCTGTCCTCACACAAAGCTCTCTCCACCCCCTATAGAGCGTCTGGAGCCAGGTCAGGGATAGGCAGGGTCTTGTGCACTACAAAGACTTTCCTTTGAAGATTGCCTACTTCAAGGGCAGAAAGGGGTATAAGCATTGGGCCTCTGAAACCCCAAAATCAGAACACTTCTGGACTGAGGACTTTCTGCCAGGAAGAAGAGCTGGCTGCTGTAGGAGGGATTGCCACTCTGCCTGTTTATTTGTTGTGCTGGCCTGTTGCCTGCTGCTTCTGTTCTGGTAGCGAAAGGAGTGGATTTTGCTTTCTACATCCTGCTTCCAAGGTTCTCCAAGAGCTAGTGCGTGCTTGCCTTCTGTTAAGAAGTTTCAGGGTCATCAAAGACTTAACCTACCAGTGCCTGGGATCTTCTGCTGAAAGCCCTGACTTGCCAAGTGGTGTCAAATCCAGTTCCTGGGCCCTTGGAAGTGTAACCTGGTGAGAAAATCCACGCATTGACTCTCAGTGCCTGTTTTCTTGATGCAGCACCTACTTTGGGGCTGAAAAATTGCCGCAGCATGAGTCCCGAGCACTGTGTCAACGATGTCCATGGTACCCACTCTGACTTCAAAGAAACCCCTGCTTCGCCGCTGAAGAATCGATGCAGCAACTGCTTCGCAGCTGTGAAATTGATGCAGCACCTACATCGCCAACGTCGCATGGATGCTGCGTGCTGGATTTTCGCCGCTTAATCCCTCGACGCCGACTCTTCATTGATGTTGCACCGCAGTAAGGAACCAAGGCCATGTGTCCAGAGATCGACGCATCACGTCCCTTTCCAGAAAGGAACCAACTCATCACCTCCCCTGACAATAAGGAACCAACACATCACCTCCCCTGCTAGCAGTAAGGACCCGACACTGCTCCTCCCCTGGCAGTAAGGAACCAACACATCACCTCCCCTGTGGAGTAAAGAACCAACACATTGCTTTTCTTTTCCGGTGCTTCACCTGCTTCGTCTTTGATTTTTGTGACCTCCAAGGTACTTTGTGTTAAAAGTAACACATCCATTGATTCTATGAATTAAACTTGCTTAATCTTTGAAAAGTGATATCTTGACTTATGAATATTTGATTTTTGTCATTTTGGCCTTGTTTTATTCAGATAAATCTAGGCTATTTTTCTATACTTGTGTGGACTCCTTTTTAGTGTTTTCACTGTGTTACTCTGTGTGTTTGTGTGTGTGTGTGTACAAATGCTTTACATATTACATCTGAGATAAGCCTGACTGCTCGTGCCAAGCTACCAATGGGGTGAGCAGGGATTATTTTAGCTGTGTGACTCCCTTACCCTGACTAGAGTGAGGGTCCCTACTTGTAGAGGGTGCAAACCACTGCCAACTAGAGACCACATTTCTAACATTCTTTATGTGGCATTTTGTTGGAAAAGAGTGGATTTTGTTTATGACAAATTAGATTTGAATTGTTTGCTATATATTTCTTGAACTGAATTGTTGAAGTACTGTTACCCCATACTATGTACTCCCTGCAATTCCCAAAATTGCAGGGTTTCTGCTTAGTCCTGGATACCAAATGTGATTCTAACAATATGTGTGTGTCGATCCACCTGACAAGTTGGGATGGGAGCACTGTCACAGCTCACATGATTGTGGCTTCTTTTTCTCCCTTGGTTTGCCAGATGCATTCCACTCAGTCTCATGCTACATTGAGCAAACACATGTAGCAAGTGAGCCCAACCATTTAAGATTATGTGGCAGTGGTATCTAAGGATAGGAAAAAAAGGTCTGAATAGTGCATTTGCAACATAATGTTCCAAATATATACTGATAAAAAAGCTAAAAAGCTGTGGAATGTATAGGTAGCTCTTAAGTCGAATTCAAAATAATCCAATTCTACAAGTTCTTTAACATCAGGAAAGAGAATTAATTCTCTGCAGTAGGAATTAAGGGGCATATTTATCAAACTTTCACGCAGTGCAGCGCAGCAAGCCATCTAGCTGTGCTGTGTGAAAGGGAAGGGCAGGAATGCACCCTATTTAACAGTATAGAGTGTATTCATTTCATTTCCTTGAGCTGACACCCTTTTGACTGCCCAACGCCAATGCAGGCATCCTTGCACCACGGTGCAAGCATGATTGTTTTGCACAGACAGAGGCAACTTTCTGCACAAAAACAATCCTCAGAAGCATCTTCCTCATTCTAAGTGTGCTGCAGAACACCCACGCTCCACTCATGGAAGGCCTTCCTGGGGCAAAGTAACACAACGCAGCACTTTGTGCTGTGTTGCTCTACTCCAGATTTATCAAGCCATGCAGGGGAACACAAGGTGGCCTTGCGTAGCGTGATAAATATTACTTTAGTGTCACGTCGCCCTTTTGGCCCCCTTGCTTGGCACAAGTGCGACACAAAATATTGATAAATATGCTACTAAGTATTTATCCATGCTTAGATCTTTTAAAGGACACATCACAATATTATTATAAATATAACAGTCATAGTTTAAAAAGAATTAGAATCAAATTACAATAAACACAGCAATAGTTGCTTAAAAAGCAAAAAAAATTACAAGAGGCCTATTTAACAAGAACTTAATTTTAAAGGATATTAGCATTTCTAGTTAATCCTTACATAAATATTAAACTAAAAACCCAGCACCTATATCCATACATCTCAAGGAATAAAATCATCTAAAAACCATCATACAATATTGAACAAGAGAAAGGGGTCGCTCAATACATACATATAGGAGTGTAAACTGGTGTGAAAAGCCAAGATGCAATTCTAAGTCTATTAAAAAGATCACCCGATACACTTCTTGCATCTAATTCATAGGGCCAACAAAAATTTGGCTAAGCCAAACACCACAACTCTCCAATTGTCAGCACTAAGGATTCGAAGAACCTCAAGATAGTGTCTAGAACCAAGGCACCTACATAAGGAGACAATCCACTTAGACCTCAGATTTTTGGAAAAAGGAGAGAAAAATAATAAAGGAGCCAGGGATTCAGATCCTCCTTTGCATGCTGGACACTGATCACCAAGTAATGCTTGGGATTCCCATCTCCTGCAAAACGCCCTGGTCAGAAGGGTCTTATATCGGAATTGGAGAAAATTTCCGCGCCATGGCTGCGACTATCTCATCAATAGTAGATTTGTTTGGGGATAAGGTTTAAAATCTATAAATACTAGAGTAAATGATCCATCAGCTTTGGTCACACATTCCACCTGGAAGAATTCCCAGTAGATTTCTTTAATTTTGGCTCACAGAATCAGAGCCATCTTCCCTGGGTCCATCCAATATATTTCCAGCCACAATTTCCTTAAAAGTGCCCTAAGGGATTGTAACTAGGGAATTTTACTTACAAATGGGCACTGAATAAGATCCATGAAGCCTACACGATAAGGAGCAAGAGCTTCTGTGGACCATAACCGATGCCAAAACATTAAAAGATTGCATTCTATTTTATGAGCAATCTTCCTTTGAGCCAAATCTAGAAAAACTAGGGTTAGGGGAGTGCTTACTGGAAGATTAAATAGGGATCTAATAAAACGATTCTCAGTCACTGATAGACTGTCAATATTCCCACTTCCCCACAGTTCTGCTCCATACAAGGCTGAACCTAGGGCCTTGGTGCTATAAATTTCAAGGGCTGGGGCTACCTTTCTAGACACAGTTTTTCTATGAATCCTAGTTAGATGTGAGGTTTGCTAGATTAATGCAAGGTGTGCTTTCTCCTGCTAAGGGGCCCATGGCAGAGATGGAGTAAGTCGAATGCCTAGGTAATCAAAGGTGGCAACCAGTTCGATGGGATTGCCCCCAACTAACATACTATTTTTAAAAGGTTTAGAGACACCATGAGAAAAGACCATAAACTTTGTCTTTGTGCTGTTTAACTGCAGCCCTCGCTCTGTGCAAAAAGAGTTCAAATCATTTAATAGTTGTTGGAGAACTTGGGAAGATTTTGAAATTAATAAAGTATCATCGGCAAAGAGAAGGGCCGGAGCCCTGCTCCCTCTGATTTTTTGGGCGTTGCACCCATCTCTATCAAGCTGGCCAACCATTCCATTAATAAAGAGTGAAAACAGGGTGGGTGCCAAAACGCACCCCTGCCTGACTCCACGTCTGATTTTAATGGGCTCTGTTAGCTGCCCCTCCACTCCCCACCTTACCAGGGCCATTTTATCTATATGTAACCTCCTCAAAATATCTAGTAGATTATCTGGGATCCCCAGCTCGGCCAACACCTTCCAGAGTTTGCCCCAGGGTACTAGGTCAAAAGCTGTTCGTAGGTCCACAAACGCTACATACAGTTTGCCCCTTTTTATTATTACTTCCCTCCAAAATATCCATATAAAATGAAAAACCTGATCTAGGGTGCTAACATAAGCATGAAACCCTGCCTGCAAATCAGACAATATGTTCCCTTCTAAAATCCACTCCTGGAGAAGCAGTGCCTACCCCCTGCAATGTGCACCAAAGGAAAAACAAATCAATGAAAATCTAGTAGAATAAACTGTGTCGCAAGCCAAATCCTCCTGTGCCAGTTAATATATCATCTAAATGTTTCTCAAAATTAATGCTATTATGTACCAAGTACTGCTATCATAAGGCTGGGCATTTCTCACTTATATCTGAGAGTTGCTCAAATGATGCAGATTGCAATATTGCTTTTCAGTACCCATGAGCAGCACTTAATTTGTAAAACAATAAGCACCGGGGCTCTCGTCAGGAGGCCACTTCAGCTTGCACCATCTATTGCCCCTGATAGCACTGCCAATGACAGAGCCAACACAACTACTGACCATCACACTCCGACAAGTGTGACAATTCAGACTATGCCATGGCCCCAGAGCCATAGGAATGGCTTGGGCAGCAAGTTAGTGATTTTAATGTATGTTTAATTAATAAACAACAGTTGGTGTGCTAGTTTCTAAATTGTACAAACAGCACCACCGTGTGGCATACTCCAATAAGTGCAGGTGTGGACAAATAAGTGCCGGAGCCCAGCACTGGAAACCTATGGTTCAAATTAAGCACTGCCCATGATGCTCCCAGTGTATATTGCAACAATGGCATTGGAGTGTCCATTTCGCCTCGTAGTATGGAAAGCAACACTGTAATTCCTGTATTCATACAATCCCATGGAGGAAAGCATTGTAGGAATCCGCAAGATCTGAAATAAAGAAAGGATCATTAGCATTCCAATATCTGCATGTCAACTCAATTTGTAAAGTAACACTGGTATTCTATTACACGAGGAACTCGCATGCAGTGTGTTCCACACCACTTGCAGTGGATGCCGTACGGCAGCTGCTGGAGGATGGCACATAAGAATCACACCTCTAACAACGCATGCACTACTGGACACACAACTCATCTGGAACAAGAGTTCTGCCATCTGCAAGCCTGAAGCTGAAGGGCAAGGGTGAAGTGGGCTTAGAGGTGCTGCTTGCCACATAATCTTGTTGGCCCTGACACTGGTAAAGCTCTGCAGAGTGGCTTGATGACTAACATTATAATTAAGAAAATCATATTTCACAGGCAAATGTAAAATGAGGATTTTTATATCCTTACATTTTGTGCAGTAAAATTACCCGTCTGATATTTGTGATAAACCACCCCATGTCACATATTATAAGGACTTTGCAAGTCACTGAGGAGTTCTGTGACCATATACAGGATTAGTCTGAGGCCTAATTTCCTTAAAAAAGTCATTGTACTCTAAGGTGACTTGCAATACCCTTGTAACATTTGCCAGATGGTATTTTTTTCCATATATTACAAGGTCACACTGTCACCCTTACCACAAACTACTTAAATCCTTGGGGGTATATTCACAAGAACGTGTGATAACTACCGCAAGAGTAGCGTAACGCAACTTTCAATATCGCAGCCTATCTCGGGAAAATAACCCTGTGTCAACGTGGAATTCACAACACGGCGGTAGCATGCGATAGTTGTGACACCACGCGGCCAATGCTCGCGACACAACCAACCCGACGGAGATAAACACACAACCACAACGTGAAAAAAGCTGCGATGGGCCAAAGCGCGATAAGAAAACAGTGACAACCAGCGCCGAGGAGCCAGCAATATGCACGCGCAATGCGGAAAAAGCACAAGAACAGTATATGGAAAATGCCACAGAACAAAATACATCAACAGCGGGGTACCACGGATGCACCCTGGCCAACTGCAGAGGACAACATGCACACAACAACATCCACGCACCGTGGAAGAACAGAACCCACAGGCACACCACATGAAAGAGACCAGTGGCAGACAAATCAGAGCAGCAGGAGCGACACACCCACCGTGCAGCATACGCACATAAGCAGAAGTGCACCCGGACAGTGACAACATCCCGGTACAAACAGCAACACCTCCACAACTGAACACAGGACACAACTGGTTCGAAAAATGTGCACAACATGACAAATCACATCTGAAACCCCAGGGACATGTAACATGACAATGTACAAACCAACCTGTGACCTGAAAATATGTTTTATTCACACATGCAGTGCAATTGGACATCTACTACTGTCCCATGAATGCCACGGACGGTCAAAATGTGACGTGCTCATGAGAAGTAAGTGTCAATGATGGAGTCCCTACGGAGCCATTCCTGCCGCAGCTGCAGTGGGATGTGGGCCACCTGCCCCATCACCACCATCATCGTCCGGTACCTCTGGAACTGGGATCCATGGGGGCCTGGTGCCGAACACAGATGTTGTGCAACACACAACATGCAACGATCATCTTGCACACGACGTCCGGCTGGACAGGAGCTTCCCACCAGTGCCGTCCAGGCACCTGAAACGTGACTTCAACTACGCCAAATGTGCGTTCAACGATGCCACTGGTGCGTATGTGGGCCGCATTGTACTGCCTCTGGGCGGGTGTGTTCGGGTCTCAGAGGGGTGTCAACATCCAAGGGCAGAGTGCATATCCTTGATCACCTGTGACAGTGCAGGAAGAAAAAAGTCAATACTTGGTTCGGCAGGATGTGATGGCAGGCCCACCAATTCAGTGACGCCTGTGCTCGCTGTGTGTGGGGTGAGTGTAAGCCAGTCCTCAGGGTGTAGCTGGTGCTGGCAACTACACCAACAGTCATCAGGCACACCGACATGCAATGTCAGAACTACAAGGGGGGATGACTCGAAGCGCACAGGGCTAGTCGCCCCGGATGCACAGCGGCCGACACGGGCCCACCACCACGGAACGCTGACCTGCGGGAGACTGGGGTAGGGTCATGAAGGCAGAGCAGTGCCTCACATGTGTCATGGCTGCATTCCGCACCTCCACATGTTCAGCTGTTGTGTGGCTGTGGTGCCATGTGAAGTCTGTATTGGGTGCAGGGGTAGCCCAGGATGACCATGGAGTGTTGTAGTCGTGTCTGGTAGGTGGTCGTGTAGTTCGACATGTCGGATGTGGTTAGGTCACGTGTGCATCCCCACAGTTGTGCCTTGTGCTTTGGTGGCTGTGGGATGTGTGGGGTGTTGATTTGGTACTTACCAACGAGCAGTCCCGTTCCATATGTGCCATCCTGGAAGCGCTGGTTGATGATGGACTGTCGGAAAATGAAGGAATCATGCACACTGCCTGGGTAGTTGGCGACGACATTGGCGAAGAGTCCCCGGTGGTCCACTATTGCCTGCACATTGATGGAATGCGTGTGCTTCCCTTTGCGGTAGTGGTGTGCAGTATCCGCCGAGGGTGCACAAGTGGGACATGTGTGCAGTCGATTGCCCCCAACACGGCCGGGAATCGGCTATGGCATAGAAGCCTTGCTTAGTCTCCAGCTGTTCCTGCGCAGTGTTGGGGAAGTGAAGGTACTGGGGTATGAAGCTGATGATGGCATCCAGTACCCGTGTGATGAACTTTGATAGGGCTGGCTGTGAGACCCCTCCGACTCTGGCAGTTGTTGGTTGGAAGGTCCCAGAGGCCAACAAGTGCAGCACTGCCAGCAGCTTTGTCTGCGGAGGGATGTTTGTTCTCCGCTGTGTTGGGACCGTCAGCCTGTGGGCGATGTGGGTCATGAATCATGATGCGGAGGATGGTTGTCCTTTTGAGCCTGTAGTGGGCAATGACTTCTGCGGGCGTTAGGTCTGTGAGAGTGGTGCGTTTTCGGTAGGTCCGCTGTCTTACTCTATGCTGCCTCTGTGGGTCCAGGTCCTGGGGGTGGTGGCGGTCTAGGGGGTGGTGGCGGTGGGTGCTCCGAGCTGCATGTAGAGTAGCTCCATGGCGTTGTTTGTTCTTCGGGTATGGCTGTGTGCGGGACTCCGTTGCCTACTGCAGGCAGACGTCCGTCTTTACACCTGCTTGAGGCAGGTGTTGAATACCTGCGGCTACTGCACCTTATCGCCTGTTTTGTGTTCTTATCGCCGATGTGGCTGGTCGTTGTGAATGTTGAGGTGTGATGTTGTCTCGACTTTTCACACGGGAACGCCTACTCTGCATCTCATTAGCGATATTTGCGGGGGTCCTCTGTGGCGATGTCTTTTGCAACTGCTATCGCCGGTAAAATGGTGCTGTGGGCTGTTTACACCGGCTTGTGAATGGGGGGTAAATTTATCACGACTTTGGCTGCAATAAAGTGCCGTTAATTCAGAGATAGTTCCTTGTGAATATGCCCCTTGGTGTCTTCCTTTTTCATGTAAAAGAGATAGTATGGTGGAACACATGAAGAATAAAAGCAGACTCTGTAGTTTGAAATAGAAGACTCCATTCTATTTTTTTATGTAATGATCCATACAGTGCAAAATACAAACTTGTTGCCATACATAGTTCATTTCTGCTGATCACTGTTTATTTTCTTTTAAAAAACACACACATTAGAAGAAGTCAAAACCAGTTTTTGCTTTTGGTTTTTAAATTACAGCTCTAAAGATGCTCCATGACCCACCTCTCACCTTGAGTGTCTGCTCTAGCAGGAAGCATTATAGTGCCACAACCCAACTTTAATAAGTTATTACACTTGCAGAGCTACATCATTTCATTATTACTGGTGACTAGAGGTGTCACAACTCAACAGTAATAAGGGCATTAGAAACGGGCTTTTACACAAGGATTGCAGGCTCCCATGTGTTATTTATAGATAGATAGATAGATAGATAGATAGATAGATAGATAGATAGATAGATAGATGCTATTTATTGCCAATGTTGATTGTGGGGAAGGACAATGACCCCCTCCCTACATAATAGTAATAAGTAGCTTATTTCACTTTGTACATCTGCTTGCCATGCTGTTATTTGTAAGTGCAGTAGTTAAAAATGCATGTTTACCTATAACTAGAAAATAACGGGGTAAATCATATTCTTTAACTTGCTTTAGTATATTAAAGAAGCTATCATTATTTCTTGGAGTGAAATTAACTGATGATATTGCTGTGGTGAATGCATGCATTAGTGAAGCTCCAACAAACAGCAATGTTGTCTGGGATAATATAAGCCTCTAGCTGCAGCAGCTCACATCAATAAAGGACTCATGAAAGATTAAGCTTCTCCATCCTGCAGAAGGCAGTCATTTAAGTAGCTATGTAAACAGCTGTCATATCTTTGACTGGGGGCATGTGCACTCTGTCAGCCATCACTAGGTTTGCCTTTCTTCAGCATTCTTTATATTGTTTAATGAAGCTGTAGTACAGCAATTTATTGTGAAGACAACATCCTTAAGCAGTTTTTATGTGAACTTACATAAACTTTACATGGATACCTACCATAGAAGGTAGGTCGTTGGAAGTCACAGGTTTATATGATAAAAATATTCAGCAGATAAATCTTAAATGTGAATGTATGTATATACATATTTTACTGACAAAATTAAAAACATAGCTGGTTTCTTAGTAAAGTTGGTAGTTACAGGGATAATGGGACCATGTTTTCTAACTGCACATAGTGTTTCATCCAGATATTTTGCTTGCTGCACATTATAACATATGGGATAATATACCCACAATTGTACATAATATATTGCAGGTCACCCAGAAGCACTGTACATGTTGGATTTGTTAAACTCACCTTTACAGCGTTAAATACAAAATTACACATGCCAGAAAGCAACATGCTGGTGGCAAAACTACAGGCCTGAATAAAGCGATAAAGGAGCCTGGGATTTAATTATTATGAAGAACAGTAGTTCCCCCGGACTCACTTATGGAACATCTATTAAATAGGAAAGGGGACTGATCAATGATGCTCACTCTAGTTGGTGGCAGCAATTTCCAATGTATTCGTGATAATAATAATTTTCACTGGGATGTTTATGCTTTTATGGTCCTACAGAGCCCATTTAGTCCAACACATTAAGAGGGTGAGATACATTCTCTTGCGCCTAATAGGGAGTAGCTGGAGATGTGCTTTCTTTCTTAATGGCTTGGCATCCATCTTCCCTTACCTGGGTATCTGTATTTTTATTTTACTGCATTTAATTGAACTTTTGCTGTCAAGTTACGTTTGATAAGTTTATATTTGTGCAATATTGATACACCCTACTTCCATTATACATTTCCACAGTGGTTGCCAAAAAACCCCCTTTGTTTCATGCTCCTAGTGAATTTCGAAAACTATGGGCATATTTACAAAGAAGTGACGGAGTGTGGCGTTAGCCTTCTTGGCTTAACGCCGTGCTCTGCCACTTCTAAAACACAGGGCTGCACCGTATTTACAACAATACAGTGCAGCCCTGCTTTTCCCCCTGCGCTGCCGCTATTAGCTGCCTAGCGCCAACTTAGGTGCCCTTGAACCATAGTGCAAGGCTGCCTGCGTTGTGGGGAATTATTGTTTATGTGCAGGAAGGTGCCCCCCATACCTGCAAGCCATGACACAGCTGGAAGGCAGTTTTTTCCTATACAAGTTCGGTCACCCAAATGTTTAAAAAAAATTGAAACTGAAGGTGCTGTGGTCTGCCTGTAAATGATGGTATCAGATCAGGAGAACCATGACAATACCTTACTACAGTGACTATGCCACAATCTGGGACTCCCCAGGGACTCAGGATTGTCTGAAGGACAAACTCGCAATCCCCCTGAAGAAGGAAGGCATAGCAAAATGGGGTCAGCTGTTAGAGGAAAAAATCTAATAGGATGGCAGCGGCTCTCAATAAGGACCAACGGCAACATTTCAAAATGTAATGTATTACCAGCTAAAGAGCTGGTCTAATTCACTAGGAAACGAGGAGCTAGGGAATAGGGACCTGGAAGAAAGGATGCAAGATAGCCTGATGCAAAAAAAGGAAGTATCAAAATGGTATTGGAGCTTGATATCAGCAGAAGATGGGGACTTTATCTTGCCGACAGTGATTTGGGGCAAAGACCTGCCGACGCTGGAGCTACCAGGCTTATGGCAAGTATCAATGTCTACATTCTGGTATGCTACTAAATCTGCACCTCTGAGAAAGAATCATTTATTAACAGCACACAGAGCATATTGGACACCTAAAAAACTGACAAAGTTGAATAAACAAGAGGTGAAGTGCTGCCCTAAATGCAGAGAAGAAAGGGCGAATGATATACACATGTTTCGGCAGTGCCCCCTGCTCCAGAGCTTCTGGCATCATGTGGGTAAGATACTTACAGAGGTGATGGGCCAACAAATAGAGGTAAGCACGGATTTAGTAATATTTGGGGTATTAATTTGTAATGAAGAGAAAGCGAAACTAAGCAATAAACATAGAAATCTACTCTTTATATTGATCTTACTGGATAGACGAGAAATTTGCATCAAGTGGGTACTTAATATTTTGCCACACAAGGGGAGTGGTTAACCTCGGTCCAGAGAGTTAATAAAATGGATCGAATGGGGGCACAAAGTAAAAGGACAAGTTTTTGGGACATCTGGGAGAATAAATATAACAGAAAATCGGTGGAACAGAGAACAAGAATGATGTCCAATGATTATGCAATACAGCAATAATCCACAACCAAGGTACCTGCACTGGTGGCGCCAGAAAGCAGCCTCTTCCTTGGAACTCAATGGACAGGATGATAGGGGTCTACTGGAGTGAAGGGCCCCTCAAAACCGGAAACAGACTCAAGTCAGTACAGAGAGAAGTGAGACCCCTGATATCTCCTTAAACCCTGCTTATTGCACAAATGAGGACAAAAATATATAAAAAAAGGATTGTTTATGACAGGAAGGGACACCTTCCTGCACAAACAACCATGCATGGCGTTTTGCTGTCTTTATGTGTGCTGCACAATGCAGCACACATAAAAACAGCAAAAACAAGGAGAATTAAAGCATTTCTCCTTGTTGCGCCCTGTTAAGATATGGTTTTCCCTGGTCTTAATTTTGGTGCTGCCCTATATTTATGCCACTCTTGTAAATATGGGGCAGTGTCAAAATCAAAGGATGTTGTGACTGAATGCCCACCGCAACACCCATTGCCCACCCCTTGCATGCTAAGTATAGCGTGAAAGGGTGCCTTATTTACATGGCAGTGTTAAGTCACGTTAAGTGGTTTAACACTGACTTGTAAATAAGGCGAAGCCTGTATCGCCACCACAACGTCAAAAAAAGTGACGTTCTGGTGGCGAAAGGGGCTTGTAAATATACCCCTTGGTTACATTGCTACATACATAAGATATTTACTTAAAAGTTGGTCCAGAACTAGGCAAATGGCTTTGGCTCTGATCTTTCTTATTTCTATTTTTCTTGTCCTGAAGAGGACATCATTTCAAGATATTAAATTCAGGAGTTGAAACGCCGATGATGATAATCAGTTTGGACTGTTACAAACTCTATACAGACATGGAGCAGTAACAATTGATGTCTGCACTCCACTAATTGTCTATTTTTACAGCCAAAATGTTCATGTGTATATATATATATAAATATATATATATATACATGAACATTTGTTATATATATGTATATATAACAAAGGGAGCGCACTCTCAGTTTCATTAACTTTTAATTAGCACATGAGTACAAATTTGTGACACAACGCGTTTCGGTCTGCCTTTAGACCTTGATCATGGGTATATATATATATTCACTGAAAAACAAAAGGTTACAGGGATGTTTTAGTTAGGCTGACATTTCACTCGTACAGAAATTGAGCACAGAAATAGTTACCCCGATATGCTCAAGGAATGGGGTGAAAGCAATCTAGCTGCCTCAATGAATTTATTATGTATCCTAGTAAAATATGCTGAAATAGATCGACAGGCAATCATGATTGACATTGACAAAATCAACGAAGAAATAAACAAATGTGAACAATCAGAATACATAACCAAAACGAGGAATGAAATAAAAGAACGCTTAAAGAAGCATGAAGAGAAGATTAAGATTCGCAAAGCACATAAATTTGCGCTGGACAAATGTGATTATGAGCAGGGACAAATATATACATTTGCAAGAAAATTTGAAATGGCAAAAAAACAAAGGCTCAATGAAAAAACTAAAAGCAAGGCATCGCAAGCAGCGCAACATACTGACAGCACAGCCACTGCTGAAACATCCAGCTTGGATACAGAGTCCTTTACCAGTGATACAGGCTCAGAAGGGGGCAATTCTGACATGATAACTGTAGAAACGAAACTGAGCCTTGTTGAAGAAGTTGATTTTTTAGCCCTAGAGCGCCGGCAAACATTGAGGCTGAGAATTCAAAACAGGCCAATAGAAAAAGGAGGAACATCAGGAGAAGGGCAAGGCGCAAGATACGAAAAACCAAAAACAAAGAGAGGGCAGTGGCGCAAGAAAAACCAACAGTAGATGATAATACAATTGTGAATCTATCTTCTACTACATTGACGGAGGCAGAGAAACAAATACTATCGTTGGGTTTAAATTACTGCCCTGAGAGTAATTTCAATTATTCAAAAACGCGTGTTGATGTATTTTGCTTTATCCAAAAGCTAAAACTCCCAAAATTCTTTACCATAAAAAATGGAGTGAACAAAACAAAGCAGACACGTGTGATATCAGAGGACAATGAAGATGGGTTATTAGCATCGGATATACCAACCCTGTTGACTCTACAATCTCTCAATGATGAAATTAACACTAATGATCAATACACTGAGAAAATGATATCTACACAAGAACAAATACAAAGAAATAATATCCCCCAAAAGGTGCGGGTTTTAGCTCTTTCAAACCAAAATCTACATTCTTGCCAATCATGCCAAAGGATGCTATTGACATTTATCATGAATGTGTAACTGAGGACATAAAAAAACTGCATCGCCAAGTCAAACAACAACAACAAAAGAATGGCAATAATAAATACAACAAAAGAAAGTATGAGAACTTAATGAAAAAACTGAAAGAGAACAATGAAATTGTGGTCACCAAATCTGACAAGGGCGGTAATATAGTGGTGTGGCCCAAGAAGGATTATGTAGCAGAAGCCAAGACACAATTACACAATGAGGAATGCTATAAGAAGTCAAACATGAATGAATATAATTGTGCGAAGGAAACTTTGAAAAAGGAGCTGTTAAAATGGAAACAAGAAGGTTTAATATCGCTGGAAGAATATAAATACATGCACATTGAGTACCCAGTAATTCCATACATTTACTTTATCCCCAAGGTACATAAGAAAATGACACCCATACCGGGGAGACCCATTATTTCAGCTATTAACAGCATGGGGGAACACATCGCACAATATGTGGATGTCTTTTTACAGGACATTGTTAAATCTCTACCGACCTACATAAAAGATACAGGGGACTTCCTTACCAAACTAGAAAACATTGAATGGGCAGATGATCTAATACTGATCACATTAGACATCGAATCCCTGTATACAAGCATTGAACATGGAACTGGTCTGAATGCAATAAAACACTTCTTGGACACCAGACCACTCAACTGCTACAACCACAATTGCATGCTACTAGATCTCATTGCATGGTGCTTGCACAATAATTACTTTTTGTTTGACAGGGATCTGTTTAAACAATTGAGAGGCGTAGCTATGGGGGCCTGTTTCTCCCCCAGCTACGCTTGTCTTCATGTTGGCTGGTGGGAGGAATAGGTCCTCAAAAGGCCCACCAGGACACATATAATATGCATGTCAAGCATTGGATGAGATACATAGATGACGTTTTTATAATATGGGACGGTGATGAGCAAAGTGCCAGAGAATTTATTGAAGCCATTAACACAAATTCTGTCAATCTCAAGTTTACCTCACACATGAGCCGCACTAGCGTAGAATTCTTAGATGTGAGAGTGTACATTAATGAAGGAAAGATAGAAACGGCCCTTTTCAGAAAAGAAACTGCAGGCAATACCACCCTGCATGCGAGCAGTGCACACCCTAACCATCTAATAAGAAGCATCCCTTATGGTGAACTTCTTAGACTGAAACGAATATGTAGTGCACCAAAGGATTTTGAAGATGCCAAACAAGAAATGCTGACTAGACTAAGAAAAAGAGGGTACAAAGAAAATATACTGAGGCAAGCGGAAAGCAAGGTAGGAGAAAAATCTAGGGCCTCCTTATTACCGAGCAATGATAAGACCACAAAGGCATCAATGAACGATGACAACCCCGACTCATTCTCACATTCAGCAAACAGGAAAGAAAAATATGGTCAATAATTCATAAAAACTGGCCAATAGTACTGACCGATGGAGTGTTAGGAACCAGACTTCCCTCACAGCCCAGCATCACTTATAGAAAATCTTTCTCGATGAAATCTCAGTTAGTCAAAACTAGCCCTGAGTTGAGTACAGCAAATACTTGGCTCAAACCTAGACAGGGCTTTACCAAATGCTCGACGTGTCGAGCCTGTAAGATCGGCGTCTCTACGACTCATTACATTAATCCTTTTGTTCTGACAAAATCAAAATCAAAGGCAGTTACAATTGCAGAACTGAGTTTGCTGTATACGTTCTGACGTGCACCTGTGGCTTATCCTATGTGGGAAGTACTAAGCTACAGGTGCATGTCAAAATACTGCAGCATCTCAGAGCAATTGTAAATAATGACACCACATATCCTGTGGCTCGTCATTTCAAGAGCACACACAATAATAATTTAAACTGCCTTAAATATTACGTAGTTGACGCCATTCCAAAACTGAGAAGAGGAGGTAATAGGGAAAGGCTCCTGAGACAGGCGGAAACTCGCATGATCTTAGAGTTAGATAGCAAAACACCTAATGGGCTGAATACGACAGAAGATATGCATACTTTCCTGTAAGAAGTTAGATTTGGTCTTACCGTCTTAAAAAATGAACTATGATTGTGCATTAAGTTAAGTAGAGGTAGAACACAGAGAACATATATAAATTTAGCAGCTGCCATGACCTCATAATTTGACCACTGTAATTTTTATCCAGTTGTGATTGGAGAGGATTAGAGATTGTATAGATGCACTAGCACTTTTAGTCTGTTTAGTTCTATTTAGCACTTTAGCACGTTATTAGAGAGGATGTTTATACACAACATGGAGGGTATGATGCATAGAAGCACTTTAATCAATAAGACCTAGATATCGAAGAATCAAATGTTTTTATCATGGTTTTTATATTTCAAGCATTTATGCTGCCATCAGGGACACAGTTGCACATAATGAGAAAGGCAATACAACATAGTTTTTAATGTTTTTAATACACAAACATTAGCACGTTGTTGTATTCATGAATTTTAATGCATTCAAGCAGTTATTCATTCTTATAATGATGATATATGATGTATGTGTTTGGTATATGTGGACACACTCAAGGTATGTTTATATTATGTATTTTTAATTGGCACATTTATCTATTTATTTGTGCATTTATTCATTTACATTTATTTATATATTTATATATTTATATATTTATATGTGTATGTATTTATATGATTATATATTTATATGTTTATTATATGGTCCATATATACACTTATTGTGCCTCTCTCAAAATTACAACATGATACATCGAACAATGTGCAAAAGCAGTCTGTAAACCATGACAACATCGAGGTACAATGATTCACATAAAGTGTTTATTCCATGTCTTTGAACATGTGACACCTGGGTGGAGTGGAGCATTGAAAAATGAGAATGGCGGACTGCGCTCCGTTAGTGATCAAGGGCACTGTGTTGCTCGAAACGCGTCAAACGGAGGTGTGTGAATAAATCTTTGCCAATCTGCTTTTGGAGTCCGTTTCTCTCTATTTCGCCGTCAGGAGGTTGGAGAGCTGCTGGTTTCGATATATATATATATATATATATATATATATATATATATATATATATATATATATAAAACAAAGGCAGCGCACTCTCAGTTGCATTAACTTTTAATTAGCATATGAGTACAAATTTGTGACCCAACGCGATTCGGTCTGCCTTCAGACCTTGATCATGGGTATATATATATATTCACTGAAAAACAAAAGGTTACAGGGATGTTTTAGTTAGGCTGACATTTCACTCGTACAAAACCACAGAAATTGAGCACAGTCATAGTTACCTCAGCTAACTATAACTCATACCCTCCGTAATGCACAGCTCATGACCTCACAAATTACATCACTCGTGACATGGTCAGTGACATCTCAAATAACATCACTGATGACATCTCAAATGACATTACTGATGACATCATCCATTGTTTCTACGTGTTTTCCAAAACATACTCAGTGCCATATATAGATAGCAAAGTAATGCTCTGAGGGAGCGCTGTATGGCATGTTCCTAGCTTTTTAAAGGCAGTAGTAAGGCTTAGAGCAACGCGTGATTAATCACCAGGGGTGGCGGACAATGGGACATGGAGCCTTCGCGTATATTTCTTAACTAATTTTATTGTCATTTTTATGTGTTTAGGTGCAGTATCTTTGACTTTTGTAATTTTTATGTGTTTTGGTGATGTATTTCTGACTTTTATGGTTTTTATTACAAAAGCCGAATAAAGTTTTATTGATTGATTGATAGTAAAGTAAGTGCCTAAAAGAGTGGTTGTCTGGGTGTTGTCAGTGGGTTTGTATATGGAGTATATAACAGTGAGTGGGTATGTGAGAGACTGTAAACATGAGTGAATGGGTGTGTTTAATTTTTTTTTATGAGTGAGTGACTGGTGTCTCAGTGGGTGTATGAGTGAGTAGGTGTGTGAGTATTTGTATTGCTTAGTGAGTGCCTATGTATGTGGCTGCAATGGAGAATGAGTGGGTGAATGAGTGGGTGTATGTGTGATTGTTCCAGTGTGTCAGTGGCTGTAAATGTTGAGCGTGATGGTACATAACAGACTGTATAGGTGAGTGAACATGTATGTAAGTGTCTCTTTGGGTGAGTGAGAGGGAATATGAGTAGCTGTATGGGTATGCGCATGGGTGTGTAAGTGTGTGGGTGACTGAGTGGCTGTATGAGTAGCTCTATGGTGAGTGAATGGCTATGTAAGTGGCTGTATAGGTGAGTGAGTGTGAGAGAGATTGTATGAGACAGTATGTGCTTGTGTCAGTGACTGTAGAGGTCAGTGAGTACATATATTTATATATTAGTATATGGATGAGTAAGTTAAATGGTGTGTGAGTAACTGTATGAGTGAGTGAATGGCTGTGTGAGTGACTGTATGGGGGAGTGAATAGCTGTGTCAGTATGTGTATGAGTAAGTGAATCAGTGTGTGAGTGATTGTATGGGTGTATGATTTGGTGTGTAAGTGTCTGTGTGTGTGCATAACGTCTAGATGTGTGACTGCCTGTATTGGTGAGTGAGTAGGTGCATCATTGGTTATATATGTGACTTACTGGGTGAGTTGATGTGGGAGTGCTTCTATGGATCAGTGAGTAGGTGTGCAATTGTTTGTATGGGTCTGTGAATGCATATATGAGTGGTTGTGTGGATTGGGTGTATGAGATCTTGTATTAGGGATGTAAGTGGATGTGTGAGTGGTTCTGTGGATGATGTCATCAGTGATGTCATTTGAGATATCATGCGTGATGTCATCAGTGATGTCATTTGAAATGCCATGAGTGATGTCATCAGTGAAGTCACTGACCATGGCACGAGTGATGCAATATGTAAGGTCATAAGCAGTGCATTGCGGGGACGTGAAGTGAGTATAACTGCTGAATTTCTGTGGTTTTGTACAAGTGAAATGTCAGCCTAACTATAACGTCCCTGTAACCTTTGTTTTTCCAGTGAATTTCTAAGGATCTTTTTAATTCTATTTCCTAACTATAATGTCCTTGTAACCTTTGCTTTTTTCAGTGAATTTCAAAGTTTTTAAAAAAATCTATTTCCTCACTATAACATCCGTTTAATCTGTTAACGTGTATTTTCTGTGAAATGAGTATTGTATCTGAAAGATTACTGCCTCTATATTTATTGAAGACCACCGCCTGTTTTGTACATCTCCTCTAACCAAGTGAACTCATTTTTAATGACTAATTACTAATTGCTACCCATCTTATTTATTGTATAGTGTATCTCCTTCAGTATAATGACATAGAGAACACTAACCAAATGTGTCCAATGGTTTTGTGTGTGAAAGTGTGCTATTGTAATTGTTGCTAGATGTGACTGTATTCCCAGGCATGAAGAACTCCTAACTAAATTTTTTGAGCAATGTGCCGGAGAAGTCTTTTAGAAAGGTATCAATTGTTAGTTGTTTCAGTGGATTAAGAACTGTCTTTTTTGCACATTTTTTTATCGTCACAACGTCTATGTGATCCCCTCAATGATGCCATGAACAGCATGTGTTTTTTCAGAAACTATGAACACATATATAGACATATTTTAACTGATGTGTGACACTAGTTGTTTAGTGATCTCCTCTTTAAAGTTGTCTGTCTATAACGATTTTTCAACAAAACCACTGTTACTTAGTGTTTCCCATTTTCACGACAACACCTTAAGTCACAGTGACGTCTCTAATCGCAAATAGTGCGTGTTTTTCAGAAACTCTGAAACACATATATAGACATATTTTAATCGATGTTTGCCACTAGTTGTTTAGTAAAATACTCTTTAAAGTTGTCTGTCTGTAATCGTTTTTCAATAAAACCACTTTTACTTGGTTTCCCGTGTTCACAGTGACACCAAAAGCCATTGTTACGTTGCTAATTGCGAAGAGTGTGTGTTTTTCTAAAAGTCTGAAACACATATATACATATATTCTGAACAAGTTTCACTATAGCAGTTCACTACCATAGTCTTGAAAGTTCTGCTTGTGTGATCAGTTTTAAACAAAACTACTTTGAAATTGTATTTTCAATTTCAGCGACCACTTAGTAATTGCGAATACATTGATCATCGTGAAGATCATGTGACCGGGAAAGAAAGGAATATCATTGGATACCATACTTTTCAACAAAATGAATAGGAAGCACACACCCACTTCTCCTTCTTGAATCTTCTTTCATATAACTTTATTCTAATCAGGTGGCAGATTTTTGCTGGAGGCATTTTGTGGCTTTTTTACAGCAAAAATGGCAACACAACCTGGACAGGGGGATCATCTGGACCATGATATGGAAGAGGTCAACAGTGGAGATACTGATGATGAGGGGCCTCCCCAGAACAGAGCAAGTGTGGCTTGGGATTTTTTCAAAATTCCATCAGGAGAATCCAAGACAGTGGCAAAACTTGTCCAATGCACAATCTGCGACAAAACCCTGTCTAGAGGCACAAGTGAGAAATATTCCTGTGGTACGACGTCCATGCTCTACCATTTAAAAACCTACTATGGGAATCATCTCAAACTGGCAAAGAAGCAGAGAGAAGCCGGAGGACCCTCCACATCACTGGCATCAGCAACAATTCCAGGCCATAAAGTTCCTTACCAGGTGCGAAGTGGTGGGCACATATTGCATGGACTGTGGGGTTGTGTTGACAGCTGATGAGCAATGTGTAGCAGCTGTTCGCAATGCTGTGAAAAATCATAAATGCAATTTTTTCCCCTTCATACTTTTTGCACATTTCTGAGTGCTAATTTTTCAAATTTCTCCTCTCCCAGTTGCCATTTTTGTTAGCATAAAAAAGTATAAAGATCACAAAAAGTTTTTAAAAAAAGGTTCCTATTGGAACCGCCTTTACAGTTAAAAAAGATAAAGTATGCAGTATGAATGCATGTTCGCATACATGGGTGAATAAGTGGGCGCACAAATTCATACATGGGATAGTAAGTGTGTGTATAAGTGCATGTATGCAAAAGTGACTGGATGCATCAGTGGTGTATGCATGATTGAATGAGTGCATAAGTGGTGCATGGATGATTGAACAAGTGCATGAGTGGTTCATGAATGATTGAATAAGTGTATAAGTGGTGCATGGATGATTGCATGAGTGGTGAATGGATGTTAGAATGAGTGCATGAATGGTGCATGCATGTTAGAATGAGTGCATGAGTGGTGCATGGATGATTGCATAAGTGGTGAATGGATGTTAGAATGAGTGCATGAGGGCTGCATGCATGTTAGAATGAGTACATGAGAGTGGCATGGGTGTTAGAATGAGTGCATGAGTGGTGCATGGATGATTGAATGAGTTTATTAGTACTGCATGGATGTAAGAATAGGTGGAAGTGTGGGGTATGGATGAAAGAATGAGTGGTGCATGGATGATTGAATGAATGCATGAGTGGTCTATGGATGATTGAATGAATGCATGAGGGGTGCATGGATGATTGAATTAGTGCATGAGTGGTGTATGTAAGATTGAATGAGTGGTGCATGGATGATTGCATGAGTGGTGAATGGATGTAAGAATGAGTACATCAGTGATGCATGAATGTTAGAATGAGTGCTTGAGTGGTGCTTGAGTGATTGAATGAGTGCATTAGTGCTGCATGGATGATTGAATGAGTGCATGAATAGTGTATGTATGATTGAATGATTGCATGAGTGGTGCATGGATGTTAGAATGAGTATATGTGTGGTGCATGCATGATTGCATGAGTGGCATATGAATAAGTGGATGAGTGTATGACTGCTTCGTGGATGATTGAAGGAGTGCATGAGTAGGGTAGGATGAATGAATGAATGCATGAGTGGTGCATGGATAATTGAATGAGTGCATGAGTCGTGCATGGATGATAGAATGAGTGGTGTATGGATGATTGAATGAGTGCATGAGCAGTGCATGGATGTTAGAATGAGTGGGGCATGCATGATTGCATGAGTGGTGTATGAAAGAGTGGATGAGTGTATGACTGCTGCATGGATGACTGAATGAGTGTATGAGTGGTGCATGTATTTTAGAATGAGTGTGTGATTGGTACATGTGTGATTGCATGAGTGCATATTTGGTGTATCAATTATTGAATGAGTGCATTAGTGCTGCATGGATGACTAAATGAGTGCATGAGTGGTACAAGGATGTTTCAATAAGTGCATAAAGGGTCTATGAATGATTTAATGACTGGTGCATGGATGTTAGAATGAGTACATGAGTGTTGCATGGATGATTGAATGAGTGCATGAGTGGTGGGTGGATGGATGATTGAATGAGTGCATGAGTGTTGTATGGATGATTGAATGAGTGGCATATGGTTAATTTAATGAGTGCATGAGAGGTGCATGGATGATTGAATGAGTGCATCAGTGGTGAATGTATGATTGAAAGAGTGCATGAGTGGTGCATGGATGATTGAATGAGTGTATGATTGGTTAATGGATGATTCAATGTGTGCATGAGGGGTTTATGTACAATTGGATGACTGCATGTGGGGTGAATGGATGTTAAAATGAGTATATACGTGGAATATGGATGATTGAATGAGTGCTTAAGAGGTGTATGAATATTAGAATGAGTGCATGAGTGGTGTATCGATGGTTCAATCAGTAAATAAGTGGTGCATGGATGTTAGAATGTGTGCATGAGTTGTTTATGGATGGTTGGATCAGTGCATGAGTAGTTCACGCTTGCTAGAATGAGTGGTTTATGAATGATTGAATGGGTGCATGAGTGGTGCATGGATGTTAGAATGACTTCCTGAGAGGTACATTGATGATTGAATAAGTGCACTAGTGGTGTAAGCATGATTTAATGAGTGCACGAGTGGCACATGGATGATTGAATGAATCCATGAGTGGTGTATGGATGATTGAATGAGTGCATCAGTGGTGCCTGGATGATTCCATGAGTGCATGAGTGGTGCCTGGATGTCAGAATGAGTGCACGAGAGATGCATGAATGCTTGAATGAGTGCATGAGGGGTGTATGGATCCTTGAATCAGTGCATGATTGGTGCATGGATGATCACATCAGTGGTGTATGGGTGTTAGAATGAGTGCATGAGTGGTGTATGGATGATTCAATGTATGTATGAGTGCTGCATGAATGATTGAATGAGTGCATGAGTAGTGCATGGATGTTACAATGAGTGCATAAGTGGTACATGCATGTTAGAATGAGTGCATGAGAGGTGGATGGATCATTGAAGGACTGCATGAAAGGTGTATGAATGATTGCTGCATGGATGTTGGTATGAGTGCATGAGTGCTGTATTATTGTTACAATGAATACATGAGTAGCGCTTGGTTGATTGAATGAGTGCATGAGTGATGGATGGATGATTAAAAGAGTGCATGAGTGGTGTATGAATTATTGAATGAGTGTATGGCTGCTGCATGGAGGCTTGAATGAGTGCATAAGTGGTATATGAATGTTTGAATGAGTTTATGGCTGCTTCATGGATGATTGAATGAGTGGAGCATGTATGATTATATGAGTGGTATATGATTGAATGAGTGTATGACTGATGGATGGATGATTGAATGAGTGCATGAGTGGTGCATTTATGTTAGAAGGAGTGTGCAAATGGTACATGCATGATTGCATGAGTGCATGCATAGTGTATCGATGATTGAAAGAGTGCTGCATGGCTGATTGAATGAGTGTATGAGTAGTGCATAGATGTTTCAATAAATGCATGAAGGTCTATGAATGATTGAATGACTGGTGCATGGATGTTAGAATGAGTACATCAGTGGTGGATGGATAATTGAACGAGTGCATGAATGCTGTAAGGATGATTGCATGAGTGGTATATGGGTAATTGAATGAGTGCCTGAGAGGTGAATGGACGATTGAATGAGTGCATCAGTGGTCCATGGATAATTGAATGAGTGCACGAGTGGTGCATGGATGATTGAATGAGTGTACGAGTGGTGCATGGAGGATTGAATATGTGCATGAGTGGTCTATGTACAATTGAATGAGTGCATGAAGGGTAAATGGATGTTAGAATGAGTATATAAGTGGTACATGGATGATTGACTGAGTGCATGAGTAGGGTATTGATGATTGAATGAGTGCATGAGTGGGGCATGGCTGAATGAATAAGTGCATGAGTGGCACATGGATGATCAAATAAGTACAGGAGATGTGTATGGATAGTAGAATGAGTGCATATATGGTACATTGATGGTTGAATGAGTACATGAATGGTACATGGATATTAAAATGAGTTCATAAGTAGTGCATAGGTTATTGAATGAGTGCATGAATGCTGATTTAATCATGGAGTTAATAGATGCAATAGTGCATATATAGCTGAGTAAATGGGTGTATTAGTGCTGGTATGGGTAACTGAGTTGGTGTATGAGTGCATTCATGGTGTAGCAGTGCATATATGAGTGAGCAAAGGGGTGTATCAGTGTGTTTATGGGTGAGTTAATGGGTGCATCACTGTCTATTTGGGTGAGTGAATGGTTGGTTCAGTTTGTATAAGGGTGAGTGAAACAGTAGATAAAGGCCTGTATGGATCAGTAATTGGCAGTGGGTGTACATTTTTAAGTGAGTGAATGGGTGCATGTACGAGTGCATATGTGTGTAAATGGGTGTATGAGGGCTTGTATATGTGAGTGAATGGCTGCAGTAGTTTCCTTATGACTAATGAATCTGTCTATGATAGAAAAGTGATTTGACACATACAGTCTCACTGAACTCCATCCACTCTGGAAAAAGAAAAACAAAGAAAAAATATGTTAGTATTTGGTCTTGAATATTACAAAATTATACCAACATACATTTCTTATATTGCAACATTTTAATACAACATAGCGAAAACATAATTTTTTTCATTTTTATTGTTTTCGGCTTTCATACTTGTTCACTATAAACAGTGGCCTGTATGAAGCGTCATCAACGAACAGAAGGGGAAAAAAACCTATCAATGGATTGTAAAAAAAACCTCAATGCTGCATAGTAAATTTTTGTAAATAAATAATACTATGCATAACATAGCTTGCTTTTTCTAAATGTACTACAATTATCTCAAGAAACATTGGTTTTAACTGTTTCTCATATTGTTCTATCTGGTACAATATGACATATTATTGTGAAGCAGATGGTGTTGAAAACATTGTTTCCTCTAGGCAAAATAATATGGAAAATGGTGATGATCCATATGCACGAAATATCATACAGTACTTTTTAGGAGTTCTTGTTGGAGAAATATAAGGGTTATTTTATTTTTCAAGACAGGTTTAGGTGGTATGTTGAGACTGCTGTTATTGTAATATATCCACTCAGTATTTAACTGTAATACCAGAATGTAGTGTTTAGATGTTATATAAACTCCTTTGCGTTTCCAATATTCTGAAGCCATTACCCCAAGAGGCTGAATAATGTCTAATAACCCATAAATGCCATAATAAAACATACCGTACACCAGTCTTTAGCTACAGATAACCCTCAGAACTTTGGTTGAAGAAAAGAAGTTTGGTAATTTCTTAGGTCTTGGTTTTAATTTTAGATTAGTATCATTGCATTCTGTCCATTCGGATTGGCACTTAAATACACAGTATAGTGTCCAGACATTGTATTTACTCCTTCATGAATAATGATTGCTAAAGTAGTAAAAGTTCTTCCTGAAATTGATATTTGTCTACCTACAAAGTTTGTTATTTCAGTATTCAATTTTTAACCATCTGGTCTACATCGTTGTAACATTAGTATAATGTACGTTTCTGTTCTTTGTAGAAATAATGTAAATAGTAGCTCTGATTTGCAGTTTGAGGAGGTCATATTTTGTTTGGCATTTTTGGTCAATTTCTGAAATGGTACAGTTTTACGGTCTGGTAATATCAAGTACAGGAAGAGTTCTGAATTGATTACAGTAGTGGAGGTGAATTGACAATCTTCACACTTATGCTCCCATTTGTAACTGAATCCAAATAAGTTATTAATATTTACTTCTTTCTCTAATACTCCAAGCCTCACCATGGCAAATTCTTGTGCAGCTAGCTGAATATTGAGAGTAAATACTACTGATCCAGTAGACATATCTATAAGATGTCGTAATCCTGGAACAGAATGTATTCTAGTTTTGTCACTGTGTGATCGTTGGAACAAAATATAGAGTGCATTGTGCATTACAAATTCTCTTGTCTCTTCTTTGTTGGATTTCAGTAACAACATCTGGCAAATGTAATAGTACATTTACAACATTTGCGTAGCAGTTGACCCCTGTAGTGTTGTTGAATTTGTAACCTACAATGTCTTCATCATTTACTAGTTTCCTCTTCATTGATTGTTGGGAATTTTCCTTCTGTACTTCCATTTATTCATCATCTGTATTCCGTTTTGTAATCTTCCGCTCTAGACAGATTACTAATTTCTCATAAACTGGGTCCTTGCCTAAATGAGGAGTGAATACACTCCTCATTGCGGAAGGGAGTCCGATTGTACTCCCTTCCACAACTAGCATCAGCACTAATTTATTTCTCATCAAAGTCAATCAAAATGAAACCGGACAATATTCTAATTCGTGATAATGCTACATATGGCATTCCTTCTTTAAATAGAGTGCCAATATTTACAAAATCTGCATATGCACTTAACCCTTGTGATTTATGAATTGATACAGCATATGCTAGTGACACTGGATACTGTTTTCACTGCATATATAAGTCTTTTACTAACAAGAAACGTACAACGCATCAACCAATCTGCTTGACACCGTCAACCTCACCACATTTTATCACCAAGTATTCCATTTCATCTCTGTTAGCATAATTAGCAAAATATATGTTTTCCCATTGCACCATTTGGTAACCCTTCTTCAACATTTAGATTCCGACCTAAAATTACATGACAGTTTTTACAGAGATGTAACTGCTTCTCTAATCTTGCAGTTTTTGCTAGAGTTTTCCAAAGAATCACATTTTGCTCCTATAGTTTTTCTGTCAGTAATACTGTTACTCCCTGATGTTCTGTTTTATCAGTAGCTCTAATTTCCACAATATCTTCTTTCTCCAGTTGGATTAATTGTTCATTGAACTTTGAGCCCTCTGGTAGGGTTGGCATTAAACAAATTACAGACTTGTTTTCTTTAATGAAATTATAAATTAGTTGTGCTAGTGTAATATTTGATGGAAATAATTTGCTGATAAGGCAACTTTTCAAAGTATGTGGTAATAGTAATAGTAGTCGATGAAGAGTAATTCCTTTAATGTTATGTGTGGCTTATCCTGTTGGTGCAGTTACTACACCTAACAAATTTGAATCTGTAGTCTTCTGTAGGTAACTGGTGAGTACTTTAATTAAGAAACCTTTTCTAGTACCAGCTTGGCCACTTATATATAGTAGAACTGGTTTAAATGAAGAACACTGACACTCTTTCTTCTCATGCAGGTATCCATGCGCTATTTTATCTTTAACTTCGTTAAAAATATCTTTCTGCTCTTTATTCAGTTGCTGCAGTAACTGTACCAAGTCCTCAGTCTCAGCTCTTACATGCTGCATTGCATTTTCCACTTCATTCATAGCTATAGCTGCTTCATTTTGAATAATTGCTTCTCCAAGAGGATCTTGACTTCCTGGTGCTGCACTTTGGCTACTCTGAGAACTGTCCATGGCTTTCTCAGCAGCAATTGTTTCCTTCCGTTCAACCTCATCTCTCAACATTTTAAGGTAATTTGGAAATACTGAGCACTCTATGGTATCTTTAACAGCATTGAAAGAACCTTCATAAAAGTCATACTGTCCAAGTAATTCTGATTCTGCAGGCCATGGCCGGAACAACTGCGAAATTGCCAAGTAGAAAAACTCTATTTTGTCTGGTGTTTCGAAACACAGCTTTCTGTGGTTGCTTAGATTTGTTTTTATGTCTTACCAAAAACCACCACATCCAAGTAGTGCATATCTTCCTTCTTCTACGTTTTCAGTAGCATTACTTCTATATGTATAGTGCTGAAATACTTCATATAGACACATGTTTTCAAGATGTCTACATCTTCTTGGGTAGTAAGTATCTAGCATGTTAGTTTTCAGAATGTCTCTACTCTCAGGTTCAAATTCAGCAAGATATTGGATTTCTGGGAAATACTGTAATACTCTGTTACGAGTGTTTGCAAGCCCTAGGCTCACCCGTATAATTCCTCTTGACTTAAAGAATAAACTAGCTGAGCTTAACTTGTCCGAGTATTAATATGAACCTATTTTTCTGTGGGAAAGCGCTTTCAAACTAAAACTGTACAATTTCTTTGTAAGACTCTTTTTCAGCTGAAATTTCCTCCCACATCTCTTTCATTTCTGTCTTCTCTGACTTTGTTAAATATGAAGTAACATAGCGAGCAACAGCAATAGAGTTGTCTGCAACAAACTGTAGATCCATATTTGCCTTCCACATCTTCAGAATGACAGGGTTGTATTCATTAATTTACTTGGAGGCCTCTGTTCGTCTTAGGATGTATGTATTTTTGGTGATTTATGTGTAAGGGTGTGTCTGACTGCAGACAAAAAGCTATTCACTCTTCCTTGTGAGATGACAGGTCATGGGAATCCAAAATGACATCTCGTGTACAATATCCCTTTGGATCTGTATTTTCAATTACAGTATTTTCCACACCTATGATTTTGGAATCATAGATGTTGTTGTCTTAAGATCTTGTCACCAGTGTCCTTTGGGATTGTGCAAGTTATATACTGCTCCATGAAAGACAACACAGACTCATCACTATCTGTTCCAAACTTTAGGGCATCCTTTACCCATAGCAGCATGTGAATATGTGGAGTACCTCTAGCTTGGTACTCTTTGCACCAAAGGAAATCAGTCACTTCACCGACAGGAGGATCACTCTTGTTGCAGATAAAAGCCACCATGGCTTTAAATCTGTGGTTAAAATATCTGTAAACATTTGAAGGATCCAATGAGCAGAGTTTTCCTGCTATCTTCAAATTTATGTATTTATATTTGAATTTGCCTTTTGCAAGAATTGAAACAGGTCAACTCATGCATACGTAGCAGAACTGAGTGTTATAAACCATGTAGGTGCTCCTAAATTTCTTAACATGCATTTCAGCTCACCATTACAACAATACCAATATTCGTTTTTCCCACGTTGACATGCAATGAGATTAATCAAGTTGTATTCCAGCTGTTCATCTTTTCTGTGAATTTTCTCAACAAATTCTATTGCAGATAGATTTTGCAGATATACACCTGTTTTCAAAATGTGATTTACGGCATAAGACACTGCAGACAAACCACTTTCAAATAGTAAATGAAACATATAAGGGATACATTGACGAAATCTAGGGTCCTCTGAAGTATAGTAGATCTGGGCTCGGCTGCTGGTTTTTGTACAGGCCGATCGTCATACCTACTACCTACTCCAGTAGGAAACAGTTGAGGGAAACAGCAAGCTTCTAAACTTTTTTCCCATACACTTAAGGGAGCTCCTTTTGCTTCTTTTAGTTGATATAGATCATTAGCATCACCAACACATTTTTTCAGAGTGTAGGGGATGGTTGCAATAATGTTCATAAATTTCTTCTGCTCTGGACCAATTCATTTTTTCTACCAGACCTGTGGATGGTGATGTGTTGTCCTCCATATGTGTGATATCTTAAAGAATATCTACATTTTTTTAATATGTGTTATTTTGTACCAGATATAAAGTTGCCTTTTTAACTTTACTAACATCTACTAACTCTTGCTATATTTTTTACTCTTAGTAGGGACACCATTTACTAGAATTACAAGTCCCTCTACCAAATTAGCCTGTACCCCTATAGTTTCAATATGTTGCTTGAAATCTAATGCCAAGTAAACAACTCTACCTTTGAGACCTTTCTGGAGCTCAGTTGGAGGTAATTTCCCTGTCTTAGGCTCCATACGAACTATAGCTTGAAATGGGTGTATACATTGGATTAGTATAGATTCATAAACATTCAAATTGTTAAGTACTTCTGGAATAGGTACTACTTCTAAGTTGTTGTGTACTGCTCCAGCAGGCATTTTGTTTTCCTCTCACTTATAATAGCAGTACTTACATATAACTTGTCGGGTGGACAAGTCAAACCTTTCCTCTACAAATAAGTAAACAGCAAATTCATGCCACTTTTCATATTCTCTTTTTCACTTTTAATGTACAAATCAACATTACAAGTTTGACTTTTGTAGTGAGTGCGTCGACAACATATACACACACAATTTGGTTGCTCAGAACACACTGTGTTAAAGTTTGTAATCTCTTTTTGAAAACTACCAACATTAATATTTATGTCCTGTTTCCCAACTCCTGTTGTTACCAACTCTTCATTTTTCCTACACTCCTGTCCAGGACCAAAGAAACTAAACTGTACATCATCACAAACATTTTCTACTTCTACTACAGAACCATGGAAAAGAGCTCTATTAATTTCTCCCAAACATAGAGCAGGAGTGTTTACATTGCAAATCCTTTTAACAAAGGTTCTCATTTTTGAGTGGTGTACACCTAACATTCTGAAATTATAAATATCTGCTTTGACACACTTTGTTTGATAGACAAGCTAGTGAGTGTCCTTTTAAATTAGTATACTTTCTTACTTTGCATGGATCTAATCCTTGCAAAGTGCGTATTTTTGCTTTAAACTTCTGCAAGGTAACATACGGAGGAAAGTATTCAATATATCAATTGATTGTTGTTGAATACTGGGAACACTACTACAATTCCATTTGTACACAGGGGCCTGTCTACCCATTCCTTGCACCTTTTCAGCAATCACTTCCTCAACATTTCTAGCTACCATTACTTTGAAAATAGGAGTACCATTCTTCATCTCATAACATCATTCAGATTCATCAACTGCATGCACTAATGTGTTGTCTTGCAAGTAGCCTTCTTCATTAAAGAAAGGCTCACTACTTGAAGTATGTATCCAATCACAACAAAAAACTTTGCAAAAGTTACTTCTATTGACAAGTCTTTAATTTTGACTCTGCCTCCTCATAGACAACACTATTTTGTCCAGTGTCTTCATTCTGTTTAAAACCAAGATAAAAAGTTTCCTCCTCAAAGCAAATGCCTTATCAACTATACCTTTAACATATTCCTTTTGTCTGATTTTGTCTTCTTTTATACTTCTTCATAGGTGCTAATAAGTTGTGAATTACTCAAGTATGGAACATTCTACCTCTGATTTCCTTGAACCGCCTCTGCCTTCTGGTTAAAGTCTCTCCTTCTTTTTACAATTTCTTACTTGGTGTTATACTTTCTTTTTTGTTTACTTGTTTTTGCACTGTTTCCAGTTGTGCTCATAAAATTGTAAGAAATGTCTTTGTCCTCTTACCAGCAGTTCTTTTCTCTTTCACCACCTTTTCCACATTTTGTACCTTTTGTTTTTTCAGTTCTGAGGAGATGATGTGTTTGCTGCTGCTTCTTGCTTCTGTGAGTTTTTGATGGCATTGTACCTCTCTGTGGTTAACTACATATTGATATCTGAAAAAAAAAGAGAAGTGTATTCGCCATTTAATTACATAGTATCACATTTCATTTTTTAACTATTTAAACAATTAGTTGATATCAGTATATGTAGCTCAGTCAATCTTCCGATTACATGTGTTACCTTTTAAGCACATTCCAGCCTGCCCTGTGGCCTAGCTACAGCCGAACTCAGTGGTGAATTATATTCAGCAGAAGATAAGTTTATGACTTGTGTAGGAGTTTAAAATATGAAGGTTGGCCTAGCAGAAAAACTGCATCCGGAGGCTAAACTGTGCAAGCCCAAAACATGATGCATTAGACTTGAAAGTATCAGATCATCAGCAAATATGTGAATGAATGTCACAGTCGTATCTGGGGCTGTCATTCCACGTGTATGCAAGTTTGTGGATAAATGACTGCTTCTGTTTGTAACCTGTATGGTTATCTAAATGTCTCTGTAAGGGGCTACATGGTTTGCTTTCTGGATGTGTCAGTGAGTATTAGAGTTTTTAGGTGTGTGTGCAACTGCCATCATTAGCGCTACATAGATATAACTTGTGCCTGCCTATATTAGTGAATCTTTACATGCTTTTGTCACTATGTCAGTGGGTGTTTTAGTGTGTGTCTGCTTTCTTACTAGGTGTGCCAGATTAAACTCTGGTTGCCACACTGGATATTTAATGGGGCACGAGTTTGTATGAGTGCATAAAGCTTAGTAATTCTTCATGTGTTACCTTTTAGGCACATACCAGCCTGCCCTATGGCCTAGCTACAGCCTACCTCAGTGGTGACTTATATCACATAAAAGATCAGTTTATTTCTTATGAAGCAGTTTAAAATATGAAGGTTGGCCTAGCAGTAAAACTCCATCAAGACAATAAACTGTACAAGGCCCAAAACATGATGCAAGGGCTACTTCTGTTCATGTAATACTTGAAAGAGTCAGTTCTTTACCAGATATGTGATTGAGTGTCTTAGTCCCTGCATGGGGCTGTGATCACATGTGTATATAAGTTTGTTTGTAAATAACGACCTCTCTTTGTAACCTGTATGGTTGTCTAAAAGTATTTTTCTAAGGGGCTTCATGCTGAGTGTTTTAGTGTCTCTATGCTTTTCTATATGGCTTTCTCAGATTGAAGTCTGGGTGCCATAGTGTATGTATAATTGGGAACATGGCTCTGTAGGACTGCATATAGCTCACTGAATCTTCAGAGTACATGTATAACGCTTTAAACATATAGCTCCCTGCGCTATGCCCTAGCCACAGCCTTCCTTAGTGGGGAGTTATATGTTCTAGATCAGTTTACACCTTGTCTAACAGTTTTAATTAAGAAGACAGGCCTATCAAGAAAATAGGATGCACAGCTCAACTATACCACACCAGAGACACGATGCCTAGGTTTCTACTTAGGTATGTCAGATTGAAGTCTAGGTGGCACGCTGCATGTATACTTGAGTACAAGCATCTTTATGAGCACATATAGCTCACACAAACTTCACAGTTCATATATTACATATTAACCACATAGCACCTACCCTATGGCCTAGCTAGCAGTCCCATAACATGTTTAAGAAATGTACCAGTATCTGACTGTCTGTTTTGAAAGCTCTAGAAATGTGAACGTACTTAGCTGAATTATTGCCTCAGTGCCTGTATTTGGAATTAGAAATGTATCTGTAACTGCCTTTGACACTGCTAGATATATATCTACTTGGTGAGTATCTTAGTGAAAGTATAAGTGCTTCTGTTGTCCATGAGTGGGTGAGAGAGAGTCTACATGTATGTCAGTTGCATCATGTGAGCTGTTGTTTATATAGTGCTTAGCATAACAGTGTGCACATGATGACTAAGTTACAGAAACTCAAATGGACAAGCCTCACTTTTTTTAACCAGAAAGAGCCATGGTGTAGGAAAGTGCCAGTTTTTGCATGGTTACCCCCTAACCTTTTGCCAGATACATGATGCCAACGTGACTGAGTGTGCCCTGGGTCCCTGCCAATTAGGATCCCAGGGCCTGTGTTCCTTCCTAAAACTGTATCTTTGTATCCACAATTGGCACACATCTGGGCCACATATAAGTCCATTGTAAAAGGTAACCCTGGTACCAAGGGACTTGTGACCCTAGAAGGCCTCTGAGGGCTGCATCAAGTATTATACCACCCTCAGAGACCCCCTCACCTTAACACTAACACATTGCCATTGCAGGCTGCGTGTTTTGGTGCAGACCAAACTGAAAAGTTGACATGGCACACATCCCTGTGTGCCATGTCCACCAACACTGCCTGTGGCATGGGTAAGTCACCCCTATAGCAGACATTACAGCCCTAAAGAAAGGGTGCACCATACCACAGGTGAGGACATAGATGCATGAGCAATATGCCCCTACAGTGTCTGTGCCATTCACAGACATTGTAAGTGCAGTGAAGCCATTTTGAGTACATGAGCTGGGAGTTTGTCAGCACGAACTCCATAGCTCCATGATGGCTTTACTGAAGACTGAGATGTTTGGTGCCAAACGTCTCAGCACATTAAACCTACACTGATGCCAGTGTTGGATTTAATGTAAAATGCACTCAGAGGGCATCTTAGAGATGCCCCTTGAAAAACGACCAGCCCTGGTGTGGTTCCTGAATGGCTACCAGCCATCTGCCATAACCAGACAGGTTTCTGGATCCTTGGGTAGAGAGCCCTCTGCTCTCTGGGTCCTGAAACAAAGCACATCCTGGGCAGAGGTGTCATGCCTCCTCCCTCAGGATGGGCAGGGTCCGCGAAGGGGATGCTTCAAAGGCTTGCCACCATTGTTAGCTACCCCCAGCCTCTGGTGCTATCAGCAGCTGGCTCTCACCGGTTCTGACCCCCACATTGGGTGGGAGAATCGGCAGGAAAACCTAGAAAGAAAGGGCGGTGTACCTACCGTTGCCAACCCCACCCCTCAGGTGAGGGAGGCGAAGTGAAGCACACATCCCAGTCCCCTCAATCTTGAAGATGAGGGGACTCCCCCAATCAGGACGAGGCATATGCTCCCTCCCACTGGAGGGTGGCATAAGAGGGGGTGTAGACACCACAGGGAAGGGACCAATTGGTCCCAACCTGCACACCCCTGTAACTCCCCTAAATTTAGTATTTAATATTTAGGGGAACCCCTGAAACTTGCTCCTCAGATTACAATGGCCTACAAAGAAGGACTGAAGAGCCGTGCAGCAGTGGAGACGAAGAGGACAACTGACTTGGCCCCAGCCCTACCAGCCTGTCTCCTCCTCCAGCGACCTGGTCGAAGAAACTGGCATGTCCTTCAGCCAGCATCTCTTCAGGGACCTGAGCTGACTTCAATAAAAACTCTTTTCTCCCCGGGACACAGATTTGTCCAACAAAGAAACTCCATCTTCAAGGACTTCGGAACCAGGCGGATCCGCGACCTCTGCACACTCTGCACTTGACGCCCACGGCCTGAGTACGAGTGACTCACCTATCCTGTGAAGTCTCCCCAGTGATCCTGAACTCAACTGCATCATTGGCTGACCTCTCCAGGACCCACCCTCGATGCCTTTAGCCTCTGTTCGAAGGGTCCCCTCGATCGGAACCAGCTGGGAAAAACTGACATCAAAAGGCACCCCTGCATCCTCTACCCCATGAATTTGGGAGGGCCCATCTGATGGTGCCCTGGTGTCCCCAGCTATCCACCTTACCTCCCTAGCCACTGGTCTCCTCTGTCCAGCCTCCTGGTCCAAGCCAGCAGCCTCTATCCGAAAAGGACGACCTCCACTGGAAAGCATTGGGCACCCGGTGCTGATTTGCACCCTGAACCCGGGGGCCCTTGTGCTACTGGTGGTGTAGTTTTGGTGCTGCTTTGTGGCCCCCCGTGCTCACCTCAACCCCAGGGGCATTTGCACTAAGACCGTGGGCACCTACCTTCAAACCGTGCTTCCTCAAGGTACCCCCGGCTCCATTGGATAACTTTGGACCCAGTGATCTCTGCACCCAGCAGCTCCAGTGCTGCTGGTGGTTCAGTATCTACCTGGTCTTGAACCTTGCCTTGGATTGTCCTAAACTCCCGAAGCCTGGGGAAGTAAATCGAGTACTTACCTGCAAACCGTCTAACCTTGTTTTCCTTCATAGGATTGCATTGTAGTTCTATCTATTGCATTGAACTGTCTAATCTTATCACTGCAAAAGCATACCACTGTACTTGATTAACATATTCAGAAACATTCTTAATACTGTAAAGTATATAACTGTATTTACAAACCATTACTGCATTCTTGAACAGTGTAGCTACTTTTACAACACTGTGAAACTTACCTGCACTAAGTGATTCTTGGTTCTAGAAATAAAAATAACAAAGTAACAACTTTTTGTACAACCCATTGGTCTGGATTCAGTCTTTGAGTGTGTGATATCCTTTCTTGCCTGAGTGTGTACAATAAATGCTTAACACTAGTCTCTGATAAGCCTAACTTCTCAGCCCAGCTACCACTAAATTGAGAGTAAGGTATTATCTACTTTATCCTCTGCTATACATTTGGGGACTCACTGGACTCTGTGCACACTATACCTCTTTTTGGTATAGTAGATACAGAAGCCAGCTTCCTACACATGGTTTATGGGATACCTACAGCATATGTCAGAAGTCAGCTATATGTCCTAAAACATGCATTTAATACTTGACAAACTAATTTTACATGCTTCTACTGTGAGTCCAAAAGCACACTCTACATTAGTAACCCAAATCCTTATTTAAGCACTGCGGGGCAGATTAACAAGCCCCTTGCTACACTTTTGTGCCGCTGTTGCGCCACTTTTGTGACGCAGCGGTGGTGTAAACAATGCGGCCAATTTACAACGTGACACATCTAGGGAGATGCGTCACATTGCAAAGTCCTGCGTCACATTATACCTGCGTCAGGTATAATGCAGGGTGGATGTTCCCACGCAGGAAAGCCTCGTAAATGTGATGCAGTGAAATCTACAAGATTTCACTGCGTCACTTCTAGGACGCCACTGCGTCAAAACCTTACGCCTGCTTGAAGCAGGTGTAAGGAGTGACGCAGTGTAGTGGGAATAGGCCTCAAAATGCATTTCTGGAGTTGGGTCGTGCTTGCGACACGACTCCAGCAATGCGTGACTTTTGCCCCAACAGATGCGGCAGAATTTCTGACGCATCTGTCAATCCTTGCACCATGGTGCACCGTATTGTAAATATGGCGCATCCATGGTGACGCAAGGCTATCTCAGGAAGGCGCAAGTAAAGTGACTCATCTCTTCAGATGCGTCACTTTCTTGTAAATCTGCCCCTGCATGTTTCACAATGCCTAGCAGTGCTATATTACACGTCACTCAGAATAACTTTAAAAAATATATCTCACAATTTATGCACATACAAACCTGCCCTGTAAATTTCCAACACCTACACTAAAGAGTATGTAATACATGGCTGTCACCTTTGACAGATTCATGATTCATAAACACCTACAGTGCATGGTTGCCACTTTCAAGTTTAAACATTCTAGTCTTCTTTTATAATGAAACAAATAGGACTACAACTCCCACAATTAGAAAAAAAGCATAGTGACCAGCACATCATGTATACACATGTACAACTTTCACATCTTATAGTACATTATAATATATAACTGTAACCATTAGTATGCAGTCTGTTCCTCTACCACTTACAGAATGGACTAAATAATCACAAGTGCAATATAGAACTCCATGGAAATACATTGTAAACTAACTTCACAAACACCTAATCTGCACCTGAAAAAAACGATGTCTTAGTCATCCATTATTAGATATATGAAAACATTCATAGTATCAGTTATAAACCATCCTATTTTTTTTACATACTTTTGTAAATATTTCAAACTCTTTTTTTACAATATGACATAGTAATTTATCAGTTGTTATTCACATACCAGAAGATTGAGTTCGTTGGTAAAATCGCTTTTTTTCCCTCTCATTAGATAGATGTAATACTCCCAGGTTTTGTAAAAACTTAGCACAAGAATGGCACACCACTCTCATACAAAGCAACCATAAATGGCAACCTTCTGAACTTTCCATTGCCTGATACTGCAAAACTCAGCGAATAAAAACATTCCTTTCATTTTTTATTGTTGTAACTGCATATCTGAATGGTTATTGCCTGTTAACCCTTTCACCCCTGTTTAGAGGTAGACCAAAACGGATACCTTTGTTTCAATATTTCTGACGTAATCGCGATCATCGCGATGAATTCGTGAAAAAAAAGTTTTGAAAAACCTACTTTCCTTTATACTTTTATATTTTTATGTACTACACTTTATTGGAAAATTCTCACTCGGTAATCTTACCTGCCTTATAAAACAATGAACCTAAACCTGTCCAAGTTGTAAAAACTGATACCTGTCTCTTTAACACCCTTCCCCCAATACACCATCAGCACATTCTCTATAGAAACCCAATAGAACCAGTAGGTCACAAGTTCACAGCACATTCCAGAAGGGCCATACTAGTTACAAAATGAACTACAGCAGGTGTGGTTTACTGCACATAATGTAAAGCATATCCAACTCTCTATTGCATTTTTTTTCTATTTATCAGAGCCAATGAAACATCTATTTACTAATCATTTCCAAAGGCTACCTACTTTTATTCACCGGCATATTTCCTCAATTCAATCAAATTTTTGATGTTTTTTTAAACCACCACCACTCATGCATTTTAACTGCCTTTCATTCTACCAAATATCTCATTCAGCTACAGCCTTCTCCTGTCTGCTACTGCTGCTTCACTTAGAGTGTGGATTGTGGGCCACAGCTATGTATATTGGGCTGGTGAGGCTGCAAGAAAGAGAAGATTTGACAGGGACATGGGTTTGGCTAATGTGGACATTACTTGGATTGGGCAGAGAGGATTAAAGTTTCCTCAATTGCTGCCTTTAGTTTAAACCATAGTGGATTCATCAGCCCCTAACCGCATGGTTGTGCGCTGTGGTGGCAATGACTTAGGCACATTGACTGGGGTAGGACTGGAAACCCTAATGAAGGATACCTTTGCTGAATTGCTGTTGCTTTTCTCTCACACTATCTTGGTGTACTCTAACATATGCCAAAGGCAGAAATGGAAGTGGTCTAATCAATTCTGTCCACAGATTGACAAAGTCAGGAAGCATGTTAATAAAACTGTTTCTGCATTCCTCAGAGACTGTAACATGGGTTCTATCTACAACACCAACAACCTGTGTTTCAATATGCATGGAATCTAGCGCACTTTACAGACAAAGGGAACAGGGTGTTTCTAAGCAACCTGAAAGTCTGCATCCGGTCTTATGTGTAGCTGTCTCATACACACTCTGAACGCAAAGGCTCTTGTCAGAGCCACCCTAGTGCTCAAAATGTTGTTAATTTTTTTAAAAATAATTTCTTTTTGAATTTTTTAAATATTTGCGACTATGTCGCGATGATCGCGATCATGTCGCGAAATCACAAAACAAAAGCAGACATTCGACGGCCACCAGCACATTCAAAATTTATAACAAAAAGAAGTAATTACAACCATTACAAAACATACATTACTATCTACATGACTGTATAAAAAACAAGATTAAACACATATTTTTCTAGTAAGTTTCTTTAAGAAACCACCTTTCAACCCTATTTTCAGTTTTCGGGTTGACGCCTGGAGACATTCAATAGCCACCACCGCATTCAAAACCTATAACTACAAAATGGATTATAACCATCACACTAAACACATTACTATCTAAATGAGTCTGTAATAACATGTATGACTTGGTAACACCGTGCATGACTCTTTCACTGGAATATGTGACTGGGTGCATCACTGTGTCTGTAAGTCTCTCATTCAGTGTATAAGTATTTGAGTGGCTCTGTGAGTGGGTGTATGAGTCTATGAGTGGTTCTGCAACTGAGTGAGTCTCTGCATTGGTATGTGACTGGGTGCATGAGTGTCTGAGTGGGTGGTCTGTAAATGAATGTATGAGTATCTGAGGGGGTCTGTGAGTGGGTTCATGATTTTCTGAGTGGGAAGGTCAGTGGGTGTGTGAGTCCCACAGTGAGTCTGCAAGTGGGTGCGCGAGTCTCTGAGTGGGTCTGTAAGTGGGTGCATGAGTGTCTGAGTGGGTCTGTGAGTGGATGCATTAGTGTCTGAGTGGGTTTCTGAGTGGTTGAATTAGTGTCTGATTGGCCTCTGAGTGAGTGCGGTCTCTGAGCAGGTCTGTCAATGTTTTAGTTGGTCTATGAGTGAGTGCATCATTCTCTGAGTGGATATTTGAGTCAGTGCATCAATGGGTGTGTCTGAGGGGGTCTGTGAGTGGGTGCATAAGTCTCTCAGTAGGTAAGTGAGTGCATGAGTGGGTCCATGAGTAGGTGTATGAGTCTCTGAGTGGATCTGTGACTGGGTGCATAAGTCTCTGAGTGGGTATGTGAGTTGGTGCATGAGTCTCCGAGTAGGTCTTTCAGTGGGTGCATAACTGCCTCAGTGAGTATGTGAGTGGGTGCATGAGTCACTCAATGGGTCAGTGAGAGGGTGCATAAGTCTCTGACTGTGGTCTGTGAGTGGGTGCATGAGTCCCTGTGTGGGTATGTGAGTGGGTGGATGAGTTCTCTGAGTGGGTATGCAAGTAGGTGCATGAGTCTTTCAGTGGATCTTTTGAGTGGGTGTATACCTCTCTGAGTGGGTATGTGAGTAGGCACATGAGTCTCTGAGTTAGTCTAAGAGTGGGTATGTGTGTGGGTGTATGAGTGTCTGAGTGGGTATGAGAGTGGGTACATGAGTCTCTGATTTGTCTGTGAGTGGGTGTATGAGTCTTTTGTGACAGAGTGCAAGAGTCTGAGTGAGTCTGTGAGTGGGAGCATGAGTGGGTCTGTGAGTGGGTCCGTGAGTGTCTGAGTGAGTCTCTGAGTGGGTGCATGAGTCTCTGAGTGGGTCTGTGAGTGGGTGTATAAGTGTTTGACTGGGTCTCTGACTGGGTACATGAGTCTCTGAGTGAGTCTGTGAGTGAGTGTTTGCATAGCTGTATCAGTGGGTTTCTGTGTAAATGCATCTCTGTCTGAGAGGTTCTGTGAGTGGGTACATTAGTGTCAGACTTGGTTTGTGAGTGGGTGCATTAGTCTGTGCATTGTTCTCTCAGAGGGTGCAACACTGTCTGAATGGTACTGTGAGTGGATGCATCACTGTCTAAGTGGGTCTGTGACTGGGTGCATCAGTGTCTGAGTGGGACTCTGAGTGGATCAGTCAGTGTCTTAGTGGGTCTCTCACTGGGTGCATCAGTCTCTGAGTGGATCTGTGACTGGGTGCATGAGTGTCTGAGTGGGTCTGTAAATGAATGTATGAGTATCTGAGGGGGTCTGTGAGTGGGTTCATGATTTTCTGAGTGGGAAGGTCAGTGGGTGTGTGAGTCCCACAGTGAGTCTGCAAGTGGGTGCGCGAGTCTCTGAGTGGGTCTGTAAGTGGGTGCATGAGTGTCTGAGTGGGTCTGTGAGTGGATGCATTAGTGTCTGAGTGGGTTACTGAGTGGTTGAATTAGTGTCTGATTGGCCTCTGAGTGAGTGCATCAGTGTCTTACTAGGTCTCTGAGCAGGTCTGTCAATGTTTTAGTTGGTCTATGAGTGAGTGCATCATTCTCTGAGTGGATATTTGAGTCAGTGCATCAATGGGTGTGTCTGAGGGGTCTGTGAGTGGGTGCATAAGTCTCTCAGTAGGTAAGTGAGTGCATGAGTGGGTCCATGAGTAGGTGTATGAGTCTCTGAGTGGATCTGTGACTGGGTGCATAAGTCTCTGAGTGGGTATGTGAGTTGGTGCATGAGTCTCCGAGTAGGTCTTTCAGTGGGTGCATAACTGCCTCAGTGAGTATGTGAGTGGGTGCATGAGTCACTCAATGGGTCAGTGAGAGGGTGCATAAGTCTCTGACTGTAGTCTGTGAGTGGGTGCATGAGTCCCTGTGTGGGTATGTGAGTGGGTGGATGAGTTCTCTGAGTGGGTATGCAAGTAGGTGCATGAGTCTTTCAGTGGATCTTTTGAGTGGGTGTATACCTCTCTGAGTGGGTATGTGAGTAGGCACATGAGTCTCTGAGTTAGTCTAAGAGTGGGTATGTGTGTGGGTGTATGAGTGTCTGAGTGGGTATGAGAGTGGGTACATGAGTCTCTGATTGGTCTGTGAGTGGGTGTATGAGTCTTTTGTGACAGAGTGCAAGAGTCTGAGTGAGTCTGTGAGTGGGAGCATGAGTGGGTCTGTGAGTGGGTCCGTGAGTGTCTGAGTGAGTCTCTGAGTGGGTGAATGAGTCTCTGATTGGGTCTGTGAGTGGGTGTATAAGTGTTTGACTGGGTCTCTGACTGGGTACATGAGTCTCTGAGTGAGTCTGTGAGTGAGTGTTTGCATAGCTGTATCAGTGGGTTTCTGTGTAAATGCATCTCTGTCTGAGAGGGTCTGTGAGTGGGTACATTAGTGTCAGACTTGGTTTGTGAGTGGGTGCATTAGTCTGTGCATTGTTCTCTCAGAGGGTGCAACACTGTCTGAATGGTACTGTGAGTGGATGCATCACTAAGTGGGTCTGTGACTGGGTGCATCAGTGTCTGAGTGGGACTCTGAGTGGATCAGTCAGTGTCTTAGTGGGTCTCTCACTGGGTGCATCAGTCTCTGAGTGGATCTGTGAGTCAGTGCATCAGTGTCTATGTAGGTCTCTGAGTGGGCGCATCAGTGTTTGAGGCAGCCTACGAGTGGGTGTCTGAGTATCTCAAAGGCAGCATCACTGTCTCATTGGGTTTGTGAGTGTATGCATGCATCTGTGGCTGAGTGCATAAATCTCTAACTGGGTCTGTGAGTGGATGTATGAATCTTTGACTATAAGAGGGTGTGTCAGTGAGTTTATAAGTTTCTGAAAGAGTGTGTCACTGGGTGTAGGAGTGTGTCTGAGTGGGTGTGTGAGTGTGTAAGCAAAACTGTTGGCAAGTGTACGTATATATGCATGCATATATATATTTTTTTATTTTCACCAATATTTGCGACGATGTTGATAGTCGCGATGTCCCCACAATGGTACACAGAGAGGTCATGCTGACGGTCACAACCAGGTGGCTGGACCATGGGGATAACTGGGAGAAAAGACTGCTGGCAGGACGTGTCCAATCAGACAAACTCCCAGTGTCATTGATGGAGAGTATGGGGATCTCGGATGATATGCCCTACATAGTCCGTCACACTGCGAGCATCTGGCAGCTATACATGGAAAGAGTCCTAAGATGCGCACTGTTTCGTTGGGAACTTCCTATACTTACCCAGTTGTGGAAAATGATGGCACATATATCATTCCAGGCATGGGGGGAGGTGTGATGCAAAGTATTAGCCAACCTCTACCCGGGTGAAACATTCATTACATATGAGCAGGCATGTGGGGACTTTGAGTTGGGGCAGGGCCACTATCTACACTTTGCTGGACTTACGGTAATAGTTAAAGTGACCTGGCCCGCCTACTCCGCAATTACACAGACAACTCACACACTAGACATATTACTCACCTGTGGCTCAAGGCGCAGACTGATCTCTCTCCTATACAATGAAATGAGGACGGACTCAATGGGCCCCTCTCCTAGGGAAAGAGCGGCATGGGACGTTGACATTGCATAGCTCCCGGGTGACAAGACGTGGACAGCCATAAATGAGCTTACTTATACAGCATCCTGTAATGTGCATTTTAAACTGATACATTACATCTACATCATACTTACATGACACCAGTGAACCTTCATTGTATTGCCCCGGACCACTCGGTTGCTTGCCCACAGTGTGGTGAGACTGGGGCGGATTTCCTACACTTAGCATGCAGGTGTCCCGGGATGAGCCAATTCTGGACCCATGTAGTGGGGATTGTGCAGAGTTGCATGGGCTTTCGGGTTGAGGGGTCGCCACTGCACTGTTTATTGGGACACATCAGGAAACGCAAGAAGTGCAAGATAGCGTACAAGCTGTTGCAGTTACTTTTAATGATGGAAAGGCATAGGGTCACCATAACATGGATGGGGCAGCGTACCCCAGATGTGGACGCGAGGTACAAGGACATGCATGAGTGGACGCTGGCGGAAGAAGCCCATATGAAATTAAGCCGTAGAGATGATAAACTGGATGAGGATTTTAGAGAATGGAGGGAGTTTTCTGATGCCTTTCTGAACCCTGAACGGAATGTGAGTGACCCGCGTGATTCAGACACCAGCAGGGGCACGACTGAGGGGGAGGCAGAGTGAGATGCAAAGGATGACTGACTTGCATTTAACTTCACAGTGAACTGAACTGCTCTTTACTGGTCCATCCTGATCCTGATCATAAATGTGTACTCTGCTGTAAATTGCCACTTGAAAAAGTGTAAATGCTGCGATTTTGTTAAAAACAAAAAATAACGGTAATAAAATAAAAACAACTCGGAGAAATTCTGAGCTAAAATAATACACCCAGAAAGTGCAATGGCATAAAAACTAGCCACACATTTGTGCGCTGATATGTTCATGATATGGCCCTTTGTTCTCCAGTAAATGCAGAGATGTTGTCAGGTCTCGTACTGAGTCCTGTCTTGTTTTACACGATCAGCGCGGAAAAGGCGCAAAGACTACAAGTCCCATGAGCACTGGCGGCAGCGCGGCTGGCACGCAGAACAGCGGAAGGTATATGAGCATACTTCCGCCCCTGCGGCGTTGCTGAGTATTCTGTAAGCGGGGTCGGAAAGAGGTTGTCAGGCATTTTTGCATTTTTTCGTTCCTTCGTTCCTGTTGTTTCAGGAGTGCCGGTGTGGAGTTCAGCGGCTGGCGCCTCAGAACAGGGACGCAGTCTGGTACCTCGTGTGGATCTTCAAGGCCAGAGCCCCGGAGAGGGAACACCGGTCTCGGAACGCTATAGGAAGTCTCGAGTGCGGGTCTGGTAAGGGTGCGGCTGCACCACTGCTGATACCGGCATATACAATATGGGAAAAAAGCCTATTGCGAGAAAAGAGGGATTGAAACCGGAGCAACTATCCCTTATGTTCTTCGCTTCTGAAGTAAGCGTGTTGATTAAGAGTACGGTAAACAAACCCCAGGCACTAGGTGTTCCTCCTCGTTGGTGAGACACACGTTTGTGGTCTCTTGCGAGTAGAAGGGATACCAGTGTAAAGGTGCATTGTAGATATATATCATTATCGTTTAAACAGAGTGTAAAAGATATTACAACATTACCACCAGGTGAGGTTGGAGTATTTTTTTTACTTGTGTGTTGGGGAGCCCCAGGCTTCCTGTGCGTCAAACAGAGGAGTCCTTCAGAGGCGACCAAAAAACTTGTGCAAGCTAGAAGGTGTGTTACCTAGCACCACGCTACCAGGACCTAAGTTTCTCTACTTGTGATTTCTGTTTGTGTACCCATTTTAAGCAGGGGATTGTGGATGAGCCAAGTCGGTCTCATACAACCTCTGTGAAGCCAAACCAGAGGAGAATCTGGTGTTTCATATATATCCCTTGTTGTGACGGGGTCTTGCTCTTGCCTGCCTCCTATTCTGGGGAGGAACACATTGAGCTGGATCAATTGGAACCACATACGTCCTTTCTTTTTCTTTACAGGTAGTTACTTCATTGCATCCAGGTCATTAAACGGGTGGGGGAGTAGAGAAGGGAGCTAGTCTTTGGACGTTGATCCTATACCTTGTTTTTGTGTCATTTCAGGTCTCCTTCCCTGCTGTTCCCTCCCTTTCCTTCCCTCGCTTGATCGCTTCACTGTTCTGCGCTATAACAGCACTCAGACTTGAAGCTATCGAGAGGTGGACCATACTGAGCATCGTTCCGATCCTGAGGAGTTGAGGAGTCTGACAGATGTTCATTATATTTCCCTACTCTGATCACAAAGGCAGCATTTTCAGGCAGACAGGCTCCATTTCTCTTCTCTCTTGTTAGACCTGTCAGCCTTAGGGTGGTCTTCCCTCCAACTTTTTGGCCTTCGTCCTCCATTTTTTCTGATCTTGTTTTTGCTGGCTTTGGGACTCTGCACAATTTACCACTGCTTAGCAGTGCTAAAATGCATGTGTTCAGTCCTTAAAACATGGTAATATTGGCTTATCCCCAATTGTCACTTTTAATTTACTTATAAGTCCCAAATAAAGTGGTACTACATGTATACCGGGTCTCTAAATTAAATGCTACTAGTGGGCCTGCAGCATTGACTGTGCCACCCGCTTAAGTAGCCCTTTAAACACGTCTCAATGTGTGTGTGAAGTTTTAAACTGCCATTTTTACCTGTCAAAATAAACCTTTTGCGAGGCCCAAACCTTCCTATTTAATACATATAAGTCACCCCTTGGAAAGGCCCCGGACAGCCTAGAGGGTAGGTTGCAATGTATTTAAAAGTAGGACATGCACTTTAAGTTTTACATGTCCTGGTAGCGAAAAACTCTTACATTTGTTTTTCACTGCTGCAAGGCCTAACTCTCCCATAGGATAACATTGGAGTTGCCTCATTACATGTTATAGTATAATTTCTAAATGGGAAGGGATGACTTGTTCATGTTTGATGTCTCCGGAATCACAATTTAAAATCCTAACTTATGGTGACATCTGATTTTAAGTTGCAATTCTGAAAATGCTACTTTTAGAAAGTTGTATCTCCTAGGAAGGGGAGTGATTCAATTTAGGGCTGTGGAGACTGAAATCAATGTAAGTCTCAAATGAAAAAGTACCTCCCAGACCATAAATTGGAGTGATTTGCACAGAGATGGAACCTCAGTGTTGTTCCTCTTACAGTCTGTAAATTGACTTGCTTTTCTTTAGCAGTTTCAGGTGTAACGTGCACCCCTGGATATTGTTCTTGTAAGTTCAAAAGAATTCACGTGAATTTGTTGTCAAGTGCAACTTTTTCCTTTTACTTATTATTTAGTAGAAAAAAAAATTGCATTTTTTTTCACACACAATCTTCTGTACATTTGAAAACGTAAAGACAAAAGAAACACTACTTAAATGTGTCTCACATGGAAACATTACATAACGACATTACATGAACACATATAAATTTTTTTGGGATCAAATGAAAATACTCCTAAAGACAACGTGGCTGACATGACATCAATTCATCTTTTCAAGCCACAAATGTTACTACCTCATCTCATTTGAGAGTAAATCTGGAATCATAAGTGGAATGACTTAGCCTAAAAGGTGTCCTAAAGTTTGTTGTTGTGGGGACCTTGGCTTATTAGGTCCTCCCTACTGGTAGTGTATCCCACTACTAGTTGGCCCTATCAAGGTCAGAGCCTAATGTTATATCGGGTGGAGTCGCAAATTACATCTCGCACGGTGCACTGCCACAATGCACTTGATGCTTCAATATATGATCGCTCTTGGCCGTGGTGGTGTTTGTGCTGACACGTTTCGACCTTCTGGGGTGGGCCTGTGCAGGTGTTTCAAGGAAGGTCTTCTTCAGGGCGGATGATTAGGAGGACACTGTGGGTGTGTTTAAAGAGGGATCAGTTACTAAGTATGTCTAAGATTCTGTAACTCATATTGAAATTAAAGCAGAGTATGTTCAGCTGTTTTCTAAAAACTTAATTCATGTGACGTACCGTTTTCCATTCCTAATAGGCGTGGCCTATCTTAAGTCAATGCATGGGGTCCATTTCATGGGTGGATCCTAAAGGTGGGTCTTGCTCTGGGGTTCGACCCTGTAACGTGAGTAGATTGGTACTTATTTAGAGAGGGAAGAATACATGTAATATCAACTCTTTTATAATGTGGTGCCCAAATATCCTACCTTTTGAAATTGGTGGACAGAGGACCTTTCTGGAGCTTCCGTTTTAGAGCCTGCATATGGAGAACAATGGTGTGGTCAAGGTAGGCTGAATATTAGTTGAAGTGGGTGCTAGGTTCAAATATCGATTTTACACCATGTGCCCAGCGTATCGACTTAGCTGTCATTTATAAGGGAGGTGGTGGGAACACGTGAGAGCGTTGTGCTATAGTACCCATGTATAAAAGTTACTAGCATGCACATCTTTGTATATTTTGGATGGAGCTTTGTATACCGCAAACCTACGTAATGTTTGGGCAATGGTGTGTTATAGCTGCGCCCTGTAATGTGGTGAATGTGTCGTCGCTCTATGGGTGTCTCAGGATTCCTGAAACTGAAGTGGCATACCCTGATTTTGTGCACATCCCTATGGTCGTGAAGAGGTCGCTTGCTTGCCATGCATTTCCCCGTGACCGCCAACCTTCTCTGCTAGCTGGTTACCTTAGTGTTGATCTGTTTGTAAGCTTCTCTATTCCTCCAAGTCCTAGAACACCACAGTGTTGCTGCCGTGCTGGTGCCACTCGCTGCCGGACTTCTGAATTTGCTTTAACCATTATCTATGTCGGTGGCGGTACCGGAAAGTTGGCATTTACTTGCCTTAGCTATTAAGTTACAGTAGCCTGTCTCTGGTCACTTGACTGGGTGTAGCTGACAGTTGAGCTTTGTGTATTCCTCCTAGACAGCCACACACAATAGGGAGCTTAGCTGTGTGCCTGGATGGGCCAACCCTGGCAGGATGGGAGGGACGAGTCGGGCGCAGCCCCACTTGCCCTTGAATAGTGTCCTGCCTCCACAATGGGCCCCTTCTACATTGTGAATGTGCATAAAATGTTTGATTTGGAATGAGCATTGATCCACTCTGCCACTGCCAACTTTTTAACAATGTAAATGCAGACCTGTTTCCTATATGGAGAACAGTCTGCATTAAAAACACTAGAAGGCCACTATACCTGTAATGGCGTTTAATTGGAGTGAGTCATAATTTGCGACCTAACTCCTGCACTTTGATGAGGTAGGTTGAACTGCAACGCACTCCTTGTGATCTTGTGAACCGACCTATTAGAACATAGGTTGGTTCAGAAAATCAGAACTGATTCCAAGAAATCAGTGCGCAAGTTGCAAGAACCTATGCTAATCAATTCTTAGTACATCTGGCCCTAAAATGCTTCAGTGCTAACTTTTGGTTGAATGCCATATTATCTGCGCCCATAATATTGTGTGCAAAATATCGAGGACCAAAATATCAAGGAGGTAAATACATACAAGTAAGTATAGATTTACAGTTCATAACCCCACATCTGACTACCTGGAAGATATATATTGACAAAGTACATATATGTGAAGTTAAGTAAACAAAACCTATACTTACCTATAGATTCTTACTTTGTTGATATTTTGGTCCTCAAAATCGTGCCCAAACTATTATGGTTGCACGATATCATGGAAATTATATTCTGGTGGAATACCCAATCCTGCCAAGATTGATAAATTGAGTATTCTAAAATTGGGTAAATTTAGAGAGCCAAGAAACATAACATGCCATAACAAATTGCTGGTTATTATTTAAAAAAGTGGTGGTGTAAAGAAAAAGGTACGTTTGGTTGATAAGTTCTTTTTAAGAATGTGCATTTTATGCTTTTTCTCTGCTAATCTGCCAGTAAGTCTTATATGCTAAAGATAAATAACTAACTGCAACCTAATCATGTTCCCTTTCGGCAGTTGCCATCTTATTGTGAGATCATAATCCGTGAGAAACCACCAAACATCTGTTGAAAACCTCCAGTCTGATTGTGTTCAGACTATGAATAATGAAGTGGACAATTTGATTATATTCAGACCAAAATATGTCCCAAGCCCTATTTACGAAGTCGAAGTTGGGTAAGTCTTCTAATTGCAGCTTTCATTTTCTGATATACTTAAGCACCACATATTATTTTCTTGGCCAAATTTGCAAAACATTAACATAACTTGAGAAAGTAGTGGAGCATTCTAAATAGTGGGGGAGGAGGATTAGATAGCTCAGGGTTACCTGTTGATAACCACAAAAAGTCACTAAATTAACCAGTGCTTCACCCTGGGTAGCTTGGCACAAAAAACAGTCACAACATAGGAATTTAGAAAAATATAGTAAATTGTAATAAATTATTTGACACCAGAATGACAAAAATGCAATCAGTATAACCATAGTTATGAACTTTTTAATATTTGAGTAAAAATAGCACCATAAACCAATAAAGCACTAAGTGTCAACAATGGATATCTGGTCGCATTGGCCCGGGTCAAAGTCACAAGTTCAGGCCAACCGTGATGGAGTGCAGGTCAGACACAGTCACCTGATTAGTTCCGCTGAGAGTTTGCCTTCTCAAATCTGTGCCAAGAGTCCCGTTCGCAGTGGAGGGGGCCGCAAGGAGTAGGGAGAGCGTCCTGGGAGGCTGCCAGCATAGCATGAAGAGCAGGCAAGTCATCGTGGATGGGTACTGCTGGAGCTTCACATTGGTGGTCCCAGGGGCAGTCGATGCTGTAGCATGAATGGTCAGGCTGACGGAGCTTCACATGGAATCACTGTGTGAGCGGCAAGGTCTCTGTCGAGCAGGCCAGTTCTAATTCAGTTCACTGAGCTACACCAAGGCCCCAGGACCTGAAGGGCACCACTTGGTGGTCAGGAACTCACTTCAGCTGGGTCCAGGTGCTGATGTAGGATTTTGGAGAGCCTTTTATGTCCCTGAGGCTCAGGTCAGGAGGCCAGCAGACTACCTCTGGTAACCCTGGGTTCAGGATGAAGTTGCAGGTCAAGTTCTTCTTCTCCGGACATGGGGGCAGCAGGGCAGAAAGGCAGCAATCTAGCAAGGCACCAGCAGGTCAGCAATTCAGCCGAGTGGCAGTCCGTTCAGCAGCACAGCAGTCCTTCTTTCTGGCAGAGAATCCACAGTTCCAGAAGTGGTTCTGGAAGGTGGGAGAAGCTTTTAGATAGTGGCTTTAAAGTGCATGGAATTTCCCTACTCACCTGCCGTAGCACCAAGCTGGCTGCAGTGGCAATGTGAGGTCACTAGGCGCTTTGTGTGAAGGCGCCCTGGACATCCTTGGAGGTGGATGGGTCCACCACATTACCCACTTAATTTCAGCTGTCTCGTTTCCACCTATCACACATATGGAGATGAAAATTAAACCATAGAACTGACAACCTAATGGACGGAACTGCAATTTTACTGCCCCCCGCAACCCGCAAATGAGAGCAGTTTAATGTATATAGTCTCTCTCCTCTTTGGTTTAATGCATTCATTGTAATATTTACTGTTCTTCCAATAGAATGGCAAACATATGTAAATGGGCCATAGAGTGATTGAAAGTAATTAAATTATATTTCCATATTTTTAACATTCATTAATCACATTTTTTTGTTGTAGTGTACTTTAATTGAGGGTCTGTGTGTTGCAACATGCATCCCCTCAATCACACTAAACTACAGAAAATACAAACTTGATCAATAGATGTTAAAACTATATGCCAATATAATCTAATCTTACAATCCTCACATATACTTTGCATTTAAATATGCCCTTCACATGTGTCATTCTTCATCTTAATTATTTATTCATTATATACCTATGCCCTGTTCTAGGATAGTATGTACTAATGGTTGGTTCTGTCGAGCAAGGCAGAATTACTTTAATACTTCTATTTTATCCTCGTTACTAGGAAAAACCAATCAATGATATATAGTTAACATTATATACCATACAGACACAGAAACTGAGACCGACACAGTGTACTCCAAAAAAGTGAGTGATATATTATCAGTCATATATCGTATAACACACTACATATACAAATAAATAAGAACACAGGACAATTTCAACCCTGTATATCATTACATACATAGATACCTGCTGTGTAGTCACATAGACCAACATTTAACATTTACAATACACATCGGGAAGGAAAGGAAAAGGTTTTCTGTTAGGCATCTGTAGTAGCTTAGCATATTAATTAGCACATATAGCCTTTTCATTGGGCGCCAATATGTGAAGTGCTAGTGTGGAATGTCTCTTCAGTACGTCGACGATTCGACCCTTATTTAAAGAGTGTAAATGAGAAACATCTCCACGGGTCTTCTTCAGGACTAGGGAAAAGAGAGCCTGTATGATAAAGAGATGAGGAAGGGGAGTATTAATACTGGGTATCACAAAAGTATCAACAAGGTGAGGTGAAAGAATTAAGCACCTCTCACCTGTGTGGCGGCCTTGTGCTCATCAAAGGTATCGGATGGCTCATAAATGATTCAGTCAGTCCTTCCTGTTACCGGTGCGGCAAGCCAGAGTGAATCAAAACTCCTGTAGAGCTTCAAAGGAGGGTAACTGGAAATAAAAAGTATATATGTTTATAGAAAAGGATGGACTGGGTTCTAAGTATCTCATCTACCGCGGGTTCGGAGAAAGTGAAAATATTTTTATTTCTTATTCTTGGAAAGCTTTTAGGTGATCAAGCGAACCTGACCACAACCATACTTAATATGAAATAGTGAGTTTCATAGACCTCCCTTGTTATAACTTTAGAGGACATGCAGAAGAGAAATCGCCCGTGTGAAGGCCAAATCTGGATATATCGCACAGGTGAATAACAGCCTAAAAACCTGCACCATACAAAGGTTACAGTCCTACCTATGATTGGCGATTCCTTGTCTCACTCGGAAATCAAGGAAAAAGGTTCCTGGCGAAATCGTATTTCTGCAAAGGATATATAAAGCAGAAATAGCCCGCTGTTAAACAAGAAAAATACTAGGGGCAAGTGCCAAGCGTCAGTATCTGCTTGGAAATTACTCCGATTACCTTTACAAGATGGCGCATCCGCCTGTTCCCGCTGTATGAATCCAGTGTATGGGAGAATGTGGGTCGCCGAGAACAAAGTTTAAAAAGGGGGGGTTTGGTTTTTGCCATGTAAGCGTGCACGTCGGCATCAATCCTTCTGTCAGTGGTTGCCATGGCAACTTGGCAGAAGGATGCGTGAGTGAAGCATTCAAATGGGAACGTCTGTCGGAGGCTCGTGCGGTGTCCCACTACATTGAGTAATGGTTGAAAAGGCCCAGCATTCAGGAGACCGGCTTAAAAATAAGCTACACGGACCCGATACATGCAAGATAATATATAATTTATGTGAAAAAAATATATACATATATGTAACGTGTGTTGAATCCTGAGCAGTAGTGACATGAGGGGTATTGGGCTACTGAAGTGATGCTCAACCTCCAGTGTTGAATAATACCAACCAAACTCAGAATATCGCATCGAAGTTATGTTCAACCTCAAATTTTGACAGTCATATTCAAAATATCGTATTAGGGAAAATAACATCATTTGGCACATTGACTGCAAAGATTCAATATGGAGGCCAAAGTTGTGGCACGCTTATTATGCAATTGTAGTTTGTCACAGTTGAGTGCATACTAGCATAGTAAACAATCAAGTGATTACACATGATCACTGCATACTTGCATAGTAAACACTCCAGCAATTATACATAACAATAACAATAGTCATCTTATCAATATACAGTTGTCCATAAGAATTACCATTCATAGGTAAATCTATAATCAAGAATGATCGAACATACCAACGTCATTTATGTGGATAGGAAATATTGCGGGATGGTATAAGTGAGACAGCATAAAATACATGTAGGAATCAGTAGCAATCATATGAATCATGCTATCCTGTACAAAGTAGGGCCATCTTTTTAGATATTTCTTCAGATTCATTAAGGCCCCTAACCACCGTGTCAAGCAAGTGTATCCACTTGCATTCCTGCAAGTTAAGAGTGGCAGACAGATCAACTCCCCTAGGGTTGCATGTTACCCTCTCCAGTGCCCACCATCTCAAACTTTCTGCGGTGTTTTCAGACCTAAGGAAGTGCTTAACCAATGGCGCCACCTGTGTTCTACATCGGATCCTGGAGCAATGCTGGAAAATCCTAGTCTTTACTTTCTGTCTTGTTTGCCCTACATATAGTAAATCACAGGGACATGTTATAGCATAGATAACATCTGTAGAGTTGCAATTTGTATGATGTTTGTGTAGAATGAGGCAAGGCAAGGTTTCATATGGGCCCTAAAATTAGAAATAGAAGTTCCTGTGCAAACCTTGGCACTTTTTGTGTGGCAGCAGAAATACTTGCAATGGTCGTGCCTGCACCAGACTGATAAAAAATAAAGCTTATAAAAAAGAACACAAGTCAATACGTTTTGCTTTTGTACCTGGGGCCGTATTACGGAAGTGCCCCAGGGGCGCAATGGCATCAGCGCCTGCTTTGCACCCCCTGGGGAACTTTGGTATTAAAGAAGGGGCTGCAGATGTTTGTGCGGCCCCTTCTATAATACAGATAGCGCTGATGCACATATAGCGCCAGCGCTATCACCAGAGGGTGTTCCCTCATTTGCATGGGGATGTGGCCCCATGTAAATGAGGGAAATCCTTTGCCAATGCACCAGCGTCGTATTATAGACGCAGGTGCAGAGGCAAAGAAGCTTGTCAGGAGGCACACTGACAGTGCATCACCTAAAAGGCGGCGCACTGTCAGTGCACCTCCTGATGTCAGCCCTCTGGAGGGGGGTAAGGGGAACCTATGGACCCCCCAGACATCCCCTTGGAGGCGGGTGCAGGCACTCACTGCACCCACCTGCAAGGGGATCTCTCACCCCTCTGAAAAGTGAAGGCGGGTGCCGCCTGCACACTGAAACACAGAGCGGCTGCTTCAGTCGCTCCCCATGACTTTATGGCTGCCCTGGGTGCAGCGCATTCAATGTAGTAGGTCGCAATTTCCCTGTTTGCACCCAGCTCACATGTTTAAGGTGCACCGTGGCGCAAACAGGGAAAGTGCACCCTATCCATAATATGGCCCTTGGTGGCCACCTATTGGTTTTAATTTTGTTGCCCACATTTACCACCCATCATGTGTGCGCATGCATTGTGGCCATCTTTTAATAGAGTCTCTTATGTTTTTTGAAACTCCATCACAAAGTGACCTCTTGGAAAAAAATTGTTAAAATATTTTTATGTTAAGTATTAATGAAAATTAATTTGAGATGATTATTTTAAATGTAGAAATAAAGAAAGAAAATGCTACAGCACTTTTAACTTAATTTTGAATTAAAATATAAAATACTGTAAATACATTAAATTAAATATTTTTTCTGAAGTTTAAATTACAAAATATATCCAGACAAAGAGAATTTTTTTTATTGCACATGAATAATTATTAAAAGTGATATAAAGAATTAGTTAAAAGTAAATCAAATATATTTTATTACAATGTAAAACATTTTTTTTTAATTGTAAAATGTATAAGTAATAGATATGTATTATCTATCTATTATTTAGATGAATGTATATTCATTAAATTATATTTATTTATGTTTGTAACTATTTACAATCATTTAAATTAATTTACCATTATTTCCTATGGGGTTTTAGTTTCAGACCCTACCTCCATTGACTGGAGGGTGTTGCAGTACCAGTGGTAGTGCTGCACCTACTTCTGCTATGAGGCTGAGTAAGTTACTACTGTTTTAGAGCCCTTTTTGGTTGTAGTGACTTTAGAAGGGCAGTTTGTGAATCATGATTGGCTTTATGGGTGGGTTCACGTCCCTCTTTAAACACCTCTCTAACACTGTCTTAACTCCTCTTACTCCACACCAAACACCTCCCTTCTACTAGTAAGTATTCCCTATTTTTCAACCGTACCTCCATCCCTCCGACAATTACTACTATAGCATTATAGCCTGCTGTAGTGGGCTATGCGGGCCATTAAAGGCTATGACGTGGTGTAAGGCTATTAGAGCATTGGCCCAGAAAAGGCGCTTCCTGCATTGGGTTTGGCAAAGGCCGCGGAGGCCCCTCTCAAGTGGTCATATCAAAATTCAGCTACAACTCAGACTGTGCATTGTGCGATGCACACTGCTTGCAGCCGATGCAGTCAATGAATTTAAGACGACATGGTAAAATTACTTTTGGGGTTCATCACATCTATTCTGGATGTCGTGCATTCAAAATAACAATATTCTATGTACCAGGTTAGGGAGACATTTTTTCTGATGATGGGAGTGGGTCCAGTTTTTAGCACATGCATGCCATATCAACTGAAGCGGGCATTTTCTACAATTAGGAGAAGCCACTGCTGTGATGATCGTCTTCACAAGCTACAAAGTATACCGGTTTCACATTCCACAAGGTAAGTGAGGCCTGGCTTGCGTAGCACTCAGCAGGCTTGTAATCTGTGAGATTCAGTTTTAATGACATTGATATAAGTGTTGGGCATGAATAGGAAGCAGCGAGGCCTTTTATATTTTACTTTCATTTTAGAGTACAGATGTCTTGAACAAAAGGCTGCAAACTTTCCCAGAAAAAACATGCCTTCCATTTGTACACAATTTAAGTTTCTGCAAAGGCCTGGACATAGTAATTAAATGGAACTTTATATAAAATTGTTTGTCTCTGTTTACTTTAATTATCTGTCAGGGATCATTAAGGCAGCTGTAGAACATATGTTAAAGGGATTTCTCTTATGTTTACTGTTCAAAATATGTATTGATGAGGGGAAAGGAAAAACAGCTTTAGGTGATTTACCCCTAAGTTTAGTACTCGACGGACCTTAGAAAAAATGGTCATACTAGCAAAATACGACCAGTTGGCAACCCTTCTTGGACATTGAATATGCCAGCTGACACACTGAAGGCATCATATAATTATCACAGGAATGAAATTTCAATTCGGAAATATATTTATTTGGTAATTACAGATCTAAAAACATGGAGTGAAAAGTTACAAATTTAAAAGTGATACATGCATAGTAATACCTTTTGGAAAAATAACTTTAAAAAACTTTAAAAACATCAAAAATAATCTGTTAAAATAAACCTTCATTTCATTGTAAATTATACATTGCCATTAAATATGATGTTTCAGAGTGAGAACATATCTAAAATAATTCTTGTCACACTAAGGTCTGTGCTGCTTCCTGGCATCCTCAAAGAAGCACTATCTTTTTCTAGACTGGTTTTTGGCCCATTCATGTACTTTTCAGTTGTACCTTTGTTGATACTATCACCTGCATTTAATAATACAGTTGACCATAGATCCCACTCTTCAAATGATGCTTTTCCGTAGCTATGTACACTGGTTTCGCTTTTGTGCCCAGTGACTGTCATGATCTGATGAGCATAAAGATGATTATCTTTGGGCAATTGCACAGCTGTAGGGCACAAACAATGGTTTGTGTAAATGCGGCTTAGCCCTGCTTTTCTGCTGATTTCTTTCTTTGGTCCTCCAATAGCGTTCTTCCCAAGAGACTTGGAATACCAAACAGAGCCTCCCCCACAGACAGTTTCATTGGTTGAACATAGAATCAAGTGCAGTCTCTGGGTAATTTGGAAATATAAAATGTCAAAGATTTTACAGGACACGTTGGCACTGGCTCTTTGGGCATAAATGCGTTCTTTGTTTTGATGTGGAAGTTTCTCATTTACTTCCTGAATGTTTTTTGTTTGTTCATTAAAGGTTAAAGTTCCATACTCTAAGTTGTTGTCATCTACTTGGAAGGTGAAAGCATTTTTTGGAAAATTCCTGTAATCTCTCCCTGCCACATCTAGCAAGGTTGTAGTTGGATATCAAAAAAGCTTTGTGTTGCAGCGATATTAGATCATTACAGTTCAAAATACAACAGTGTTTTATGAGTGCCAAGTCCTGTGCTGACATAAATTTTTTCTTAAACTGCTATCTTTGCCTTCTCTGCATTATTGGTACTAACACGTTGTTAGCGGGAGCAAACACAGCATTATGCATGATGTTAATAGCCCTGCTGAAAGGAGGTTATTGATTTGTCTATTTAGCCCAGTCCAAATTTATATTAGGTTTTGATTACTATAACATTGCCCGTAAGCATTCCTTACCCTTACATAAAAATGTCTCAGAAGGCTGCAGAGTTCAGGCAGTGATTTCATCTCAAAGTCTGGCACGTGTCCATTTTCTTCCAACCAGTCTTTTTAGTATCTGAGTTTCAGTTTTTTTGCTGTTCTAGTGTTTCATTCAGTGCCCTGTTCTTCAATTATATCCAGTTAATGTAATGTGCAGCAACGTTTTGATGGCATTTTTCAGGCATTTCTTTTTGTACTCCAGTTGAATTGTTTACCCATTCATCAATGATAATGTGTCCAAATAAATTGAAAGTAATTCTTTAGGGCCTATGAAAAGACTAAATATCTTGGAAGATTTGCCATAGCTACTGATCAACACGTCACCTTGGTGTGACTGTTGGGCAAACTGTAACTTTAAACAATAGAATGGATTGCTAACGGTATTCTGATGATTCCTATTGAAGAAGATTACATAGTAGAATGCAAAGTTCTTTAAGTAGCCATTGTATGTGCCCTTTTTTTTTTTTTTAAATTGTATTATTGTTAGAGGAGCATCAAACCCAATCAAGTACGTACAAAGCTAGATATTTATCAATCACAATTCATTGCATTATATTGATACATATTTCCATTCATCAAGTACCTGATTATGGTAGCATTTGCCCAAAACAGCAATTCATCAATTAATATATGACATACTTAATAATGAACCAAATTTAATTGATTATTATCATTATTACCACCTTATCAACACCTTCAGATGCTGCCGCCACCACTAGATTCTGATTTGTTCAAACATTCTGCTAATGGCGCCCATACCAGGACTTCCAGCTTTCTTGCTTCCCGCCCCTTGCAGCGATTAAGATTGCTCTCCATGTAGTACATGGAGAGCAGACTAGGGAGCTATTGCTGGATGGTGGGGGGATCCGAGTTACACCATGTCAAAGCGATACATAAACGTATAGTTTTTTTCCGACGGCTAGATATTTTGACTGGTGAGTAGTAAAGATTAAATAATGTTTTATAATGTTGGGCCTTCAATCCCACAGTTAATAGCACCTTCTGACCCATTTGTAATGATTTCCTGTACTTGGACCTTTGGACTGCTAGTCTTCTCTTCCAATTGCCCTCTTGCTTACCGAGGTCGTCTAGAGAATAATCCAACATAACTTTATAGATTTGTCTACTCTCCCCCCCTCAGAGCGACCCATCTGATCCAATAGCGATACCCGCTCCAAAATAATTTCATCCCTGTCTATTTTCTAGACGAAATTCCTTATTTGCAGATAGTTATAGAAAGTCTGTTCCAGCGACCCAAACTCTGCTTGGAATTCCTCAAATGAGAGTATTTGATCCAAAACAAATAGATCACCCATACTCTCCACTCCAGCTTTTTCCCAAATAAGACAATATTTATCGTGAAAGATATTTGGGAGGATTGTTGAGTGCCAAGGTGGGGTATGGTGGATATAGTGACCTATTTTCAGTTTTGACTTTAGATGCACCCAGATCTTATGTGTCGATGTTACAACCTTAAATTTGACTTTCTTAAAATAGCTTGGCTCTACAAACCTTAAAAAGCAACCTTTTACTTCTCCAAATACCAGCTGATCGATAGAAGGTAATTCAATAAAGCCCTACATCTTTAGTTTCTCTGCTGGTGATGTGAGTAAACCCCCCATGTGTTGTAGTATATATAGCAAAAATAAAATCTCAAATTTGGCACCTCCCAGCATCCTCTTGACCTGGGAAGCATCAGACACTTTAGGGCTCTCCTGGCCCTTTTGTATTCCCATATAAAACTGTTACAGATTGCTGTCATCTTGTTGAACCATTTTCGTTCAATTTCTAGCGGGATAGTCATAAAAAAGTAAAGACCCTTAGGCAGTAGCAGCATTTTTTTATTACGTTATAGCTGCCTATTAAGGTTAGGTGTAGGTTTTTGATCCGTGCCAAATCATTCTTCCTCTTGGTTAGCATAGGGGTGAGATTCAACCCCACAATGTTTTCCACTCTGGCCGTTAAGGTGACACCCAAGTATGTTGCGCTCTCAACTTTACACCTGTCTTCCATTTGGATTTTTCTATTGGCCATTATTTGAGTCTTGTTCTTGTTCAAGTGATGGCCTGCAACTTTCCTGAACTTTTCTGCCTCACTTTACACCTCCCTTATAGCCCCCACAGGATATGGTGTTACTAGTGTGAAATCATCAGCATATGCCAATATCTTAGTTTTTATTCCATTTACTACTACAGGGGTGATTACAAAATTCTCCTCAGCCTTCCTATCAATTGATTTATATATAGGGCAAATAAGAGGGATGAGCACAGACATCTCTGACTTGTCCCCCTCATAATCTCGACTTTGCTTGATTTCCTCCCCATTATTTGCAACGTTGCTATTGGGTCATGATATAATACTTGAATAACTGTGATAAAAACAAGGTCTATCCCTTTCCTCTTGAGTGCCAGCCATAAATAATTCCATGACACCAACCAAAGGCCTTTGGGGTGTCCAGAAGAATCATGGCCATGGGGTAATCCAATTCCTCAACTGCATCAAACAATGTAATTGCCTGTCTAACATGGTTGTCCCTGAACCTGTGATAAAGCCATGCTGCCAGCAGGAAAACAATTTAGCTATAACCCTGCCTAGATGCTTTGCAAGTATGTGTCAAAAATCTTCATTTAACACCCATTTGTTTTGTGAAATACATTAAGCTTTTGGGTGTCAACAACTTGCAAACATATAATATTTAAGTGCTTATTCATATTGGTCAGACAGAGTAAACGTAGTAAAACTTACTATAATGTGCACTTATAAAAACTGTGAGCGCTAAAGAAAATGCTTAAGCTTCAAGATGTAAGGGTGTAAGGGTAAAGTGGTTAACTAGAAAAGAGACATCAAAAGTTGAATTGTATTCAGAAAAATAATCAAATACATAGTTTTATCAAATAAACAGTTGCAGTTTGCTGGGTCTGGAAAAACTCAGTTGAAAGGGCCTTTTCCAGTGAATATAGATCTTTGCAGCTTCAATGTCTTCATTGCAGCTCTCAACATTCCAATTCTCTAATAAAGCGTACATTTACATGTGCAGAGACTCAGCCATTGAGGTGGAGATCTCTGCACAAGAAAAAGTAGGAAAGCTGGAGGCGGAACTCCATGAAATGATTACTTATGTTTGGGGTGCGTTTTTCATACCTATTGAGTAAGTGGTCAGTGCCACACTGAACTATGGCAATCAATTGGATGTAGGAATTACCACAGATAAGATGCCTTTCCAGTACAAAGCTCAGAACATGACTTAAAAAGAAAACACCACCTGTCATCAGACACAAAGGCCCTACATTGACTCCTTGAAGAGGTAATCATACAATTGAAACACCTATGTATCCTGGTTGCAAGTAAAGATGATCTTGAGCCAAAGTACTTTTCAAATAAAATTAGACTCTACTAACTAACCAAAATGATTCAGTCTGGCAAGGTGAATGTCCTAAGCCAAATGAAATGCAAAGAGTCATCTAGATAACATTAGACAGGAAGCAGATCTGATAATATAAAACAAATCCTCAAATATTACCTTTTGTAGGAGCTGACCAAGCATTGATGACAGATGCTTAAAGACAAGAATATTAATTACTTTACACCCCGCAGCCACAGATGCACAACTAGCGGGCCCCAAATATCTTTAGGCTAGCACCGCAGTAGCATAGGCCAAGTCAAGTCAAGTTTATTTGCATAGTTAATTAAAACCATTGCATACCAACAAAACCAGATCAATAATATTCAAAGGGTAAAAACGTCTCAAAACAGCTCTAAAAAGCATTACATGTTAACCATTAAATAGTGCATTCGGAATATGTGCAAAGTATCCTGCAGTTACATACTATTATGCATAAAAGTAGTTACAGGATTATGAGGAGTGCAAATCAGGAAAAAACAAATACGTCATGTAAACTTATGTACTTGCCCACATCAGCTTTGACTAATTTATTTTCGCCTGACCGTGGGACCATAGTAGTCAGAGTCCATAGTCAATTTGAAGTTAAAGTGCAGGTGCTTTGTGCAACTTAAAGGCTTGAATCACCAGAGAGATAAGCTATGGACTGTGCACAGCTGGAGTAAGGACACCTTGTACAACTCATTCGGTTTGGCCATCCCTACTGCTTGTGTTATTCTAGTTGCCACAATTTGCATTGATGGTAATTTGCATTATGTAAAGACTGAACTGATCTGCCGCCTTGCACATTCACAGCCAGGTTGTTAAGATTTTTTTTTTATACAATCTGATTGGGTTAGGGGTGACCGCCTATCAGATATTGGGGTGGCTAAAAATATGTGACTGTAAAATTTGGCACTTTGAAGGAGATCCTGTTTTACTCCAGTCCTTAATCTTTCTTTTTAGACAAATCTTTGAATAGAGGCATTAAAAACTTTACTCACTACGAGCTAGGGAAACAGACGTGCCACTTAGCCAGGTAATTATTGCTTGCCTGCAACAGGGTACTTTCAGATCTCTAAAAATTGATTTCAGGTGTATTTTCCTTTGTCCCAAGGGTACTGGACAAACACAGAAGATGTGTACTAGTGACACTTGTTTCTATCCACAAAGTCGACAGGTTGGATTTTGCAACTGATATTTCCAGGAGGAATTAAGATCTTTTGTCTCCATGTTGCCGAAAAGAAATAAAATTAACTGATTCTTTAATGCCTGCAAAAAATGTGCTGACCAATACCCTTAGGGGCGCAAGTTGTTATATGAATTTATCACTGTCCAGGCGTGACATCTTAGCACAAACACGTTCTTGTCTGTGAGGTAAGATGAGATATGAGTTGAAGTGTGTAATGCTCAATTAATTGCCTGTTTTCCCATGCTTGCTGTCCAAGCTTATTGGATACCTAGATCCTTAATGGCCTGATTTAGGTGGTTTTGCCCAGGAGCGTTTTAGGTTGCTACATTATTGCTCCTCTATTTCCCGTCAGCATAGGTTGTTAATGGATCCCTTTCTGAAGCATGCAATCTCCAGCACAATTTGATAAATGCGCTCTTGCACTGACATACTTGACTTTTCAAGCCAAACTTTAGGCGTACAAGGCCAGGTAAAGCTGACTTAGGAATATTAAACATGGATGTATAAACGTTTGTGTGGATTTTTATTTAGAGTGACTATTTCCCATGTCCGCAAAATTTCAGCACCATAGGACACCGTTGGCATTAGCTGAGCAGTCATTACCGTTAACAGATGGCAAAATGATGGGCAACTCAGTTTCTGCTTTAGTATTTTAGTATAGCCACTGTGATTTTACCTGGATAGCAGCTAAAGAGTGTTTAAGGGTCATTTGATGATCTACGGTAAATCCTAGCTATTTATATGAGGGAGCAACTTCCACCTTTTTCCCCTCGAGAAACCAGGAGTATGTCTTAAATTTGGAGTCAGCCAGCCACACCACCTTAGCTTTATTCAGGTTTAGCTCTAACCCTTGATCATCCGTTTAGCTTTTTAAAGCATTCATGCTGCGTTGCAGACCTATTGGTGTTCGACTCAACAGGACGATATCGTTCACATATTGGAGGCAACCAAGTTTCTCTGAATATAGGATTGGCGGATGGCAGTTAATCTGTGGGAGAGCGTCTACCAAGTCTGCAAGATATAAATTAAACAGACTTGGCGCCAGGACGCATTCTTGTTTGAGACTGTTCTTTGTGGCAACTTTACTCGTGCCTTGGCCACCGTCTTTGATCTTAACTTGTGCCCAGGTTTCTGTGTGTAATTCAGTGATTGCCCTTAAAAGATCTCTTTGAAGGCCCCATTCTTCCAGTTTTAGCCAAATTTACCTCGGGGAACTCGATCAAAAACAGACTTGAGGTCTATAAAACATGCAAATAGTCATGATTTTTTGTGTTTGGCCTTCTCTACGAAGAGGGTTAGTGCTGTTAAACTCATTAATGTCCCCATACCTGCTCTGAATCCTGGCTGAATTTGTGGAATTACTTGTTTTTCATCTGCCCAAGCTTATAAATGTTGAAGTAGACAGGTTGCATAGAGCTTTGTTTCAACATCAATTAATGGTATAAGCCTATAGTTGAGTGGAGACACTGGATTTCCATTTTTAAAAATGGGGTAAAAGATGTTGCCTTTCCATGAATCTGGTATACGATTAGTGCGGTAAAGATCTTTGAATAATGGGCCAAATTAATAGACCCAGCAAGTAACATCTCTTTTGAAAACTGTGGTCAGCATTCCATTTGGTCCTGCTGTGACCTCAGATTTGAATTTCATTAAAATTCCCATCAGTTGTTCAACATCCACCACAGAGGTGGAGTGGTCGTAATTTATAGAAACTTTGGGGCAGATTTACAAGCCCCTTGCATCACTTTTACGCTGCTGTTGCGTCGCTTTTGTGACGCAACGGCAGCGTAAAAAATGCGGCAAATTTACAACGTGACGCATCTAGGAGATGCGTCACGTTGTAAAGCCCTGCTTGACATTATACCTGCGTCAGGTATAATGTATGCCGGGTGGGCGTTCCCACGCAGGAAAGCCTCGTAAAAGTGACGCAGTGAAATCTACAAGATTTCACTGTGTGACATTTAGGACGCCACTGCGTCAAAACCTTAAGCCTCCTTGAAGCAGGCGTAAGGAGTGATGCAGTGTATTGGGAATAGGTCACAACACGCATTGCTGGAGTTGCGTCGTGCTTGCGACACGACTCCAACAATGCGTGACTTTTCCGCCAACAGATGCGTCAGAATTTCTCACGCATCTGTCAATCCTTGCGCCATAGTGCGCCGTATTGTAAATACGGCGCATCTATAGTGGCGTAAGGGTTTTACACGCAGGCGCAGGGAAACTGACGCATCTGTACAGATGCGTCAGTTTCTTGTAAATCTGCCCCTTTGTGTATATCGAAGTTACCTTGTTTGGAGTGAGTTGGTATAGGCTGGACTTGTGTTGCATTTGGGTTTGGTCAGCAGGCTTCTCCCCACTCCCACTGGTTCAGACGCTGAATACATGGCAAGAACATGGGATTTCCCAAGTATATGCTTAGAACCCTGCATTACTGTCTTTCATTTCCAGACGGCAACCCATGCACCAGCTGCCAGAATTGTTTACTGTTCTGATGTTTATTGGACATTAGAAGCTTGGTTCACAGATCTTCTTGATATCTTCTTTTTTCTCTCCAGCAGTTTTGCTTATATTTTATTTTGAGATTTCAAAGCAAGGTTTTGTCTGGCCTCTTGCAGTGTCTTGATCCTTTTACCACATATCTTGTTTCCCGTGTTATTTGAGATTTTTGCCTTCTTAGATCCTTATTGTGCAAGACTTGCCTTCCATGGCCCCCGCCTTTATTGTCTCCATTTATGCACTTGATCGGTTGTATTTTCGTTGGAAATTTTGTTAATAATGAGTCACTTAAAAGTGCCCATGCCTCTTCTCGCTCACTTGTTTCTGTTTTTACAGTTTTCTGCCTTTCTGAATTGCTTTTGTAGCCTCGATTGTACCGGCACAGTGGTAGACTTCTGCCATCAACTTCTCCATCCCCGGCCCATGCCATTTTAAGCTTTTTAAATTATAACTTACTGGAATGGAGATTAAATTGTTTGTCGGACACAGCTGTGTAGGATTATACAACATCCGTGTGGATTGGAGGAAGTGATCACTCTCTGGAGAGGGTGAAATTTGAAAGTGACACACCGGAGGCAAAGCTGCTTCATTGATTGCTCTGTCGTCTATTGTTGAACTTTTCCTACCACTTAAAAAGGTAATCAACGCTTTTTTGTGTTACCGTTCAGAATCCTGAGCCCTAGTTTATCCAGCCACTTTCTGAAACTGATTCCACAGTGATTAGTGCCCTTTTTTGTGCTTACTTTGCATAGCTCTGTGTTGAAGTTATCAGAGATAATTAAAATTGTACACTTCTTTTACTTCTGTATAGTTTTTGTTATGTTACGCAACATTTTAAAGTATACCCCTTTCTTTGCTTTATTGTGGTGTATATATACATTTATTAGTGGAGCTGTCGTACGAGTCGGGCTTACCTTCTTGAAGTCCAGCTTGATTGCTTACATCCAGTTTACCCCATGGTCTAATTGTTCTGTATCCCAATTGAATTTGGTGGAGCAGAACGTGGCAAGTCCTCTTTTAGGGTGTCCGAACTTCAAGGTCTTTACCGCTGGGATGTGATACTCTACATAACCTACAATGTGAGTTGCTTCCAAACACCATGACTTCTGCATCAAAATAATGTCATAGTTCTGAATAAATGACCTCATGTCATCTACTTGTAGTAGGATTTCCAGCCATGAGTATTCCATGAGCAGATGTTTATGCTGTTCTTGTCAGAACCGCTTAGTGGCTTAGCCCTTGGGAGGCCATGGCCTGACCTGGTTGAAGGTGGCCATGGACTCTCTATATATACTTGCTGGACCTGACCCTGATGGGACGGGCTTGGAATCTTCACAATTGTTAGATTTTCAAATGATCTGGGGTTCATACCTGCTCCTGCCGCTTCCATTAAGACTGAACTCCCACTTGGTTTAATAGAAAGCAGTGGAACTGGGTATCACGGGGTTCTATTTTTTTTGTAGCTCTATCCCCCATAAATTGAAGATGGCCTGATTGGCCAGTATTGGTCTACTGTGTCCATTGTGGCAAAGTTGCTAAAGTTGCCTCTCCGTGGCTTTTGTATAGATTCAGTCTGACTTCCACTGACGTGATGTGTGCCAAGTCCTTTATTTCATTTGTGAGTTTTATGATGGTCCTCTGTTTAAGTTGTTGAATGCCCCCATCGATTGATAGTTGGAAATTAATAATAATTTATTAGCCTGGTGGTCCCCCTTTGTCGTGTAGTTCCTATAGTACCCCTGCAGGACCTGCGTCTTTGGATAACATAAACTGTGGGCTTGGTGTTAGACTGACCCTGAGCACCCCCACCGCATATGTTAACCTGTTTTGCATTAGCTAGCTCACAGTGCCACTAGAATCTCCTCTTATCGAGGAGAGATTAGGTTCTGGCAACCTTAGATCATGACAACCCTGATCCCTCAGAATCGTGGAAACAATGTACTACTTTTCGCTTAGTCACTCGTGCTTACTTATTTGGTTTGTCTCAGAGAGCTACACAGAATAAACAGTCTGGGCGTTTCAATAAGTATTTATTGAACAGTTGTTATTCTAGTGTAAAATATATGTGCTGCAGCAACCAGCAGACAATAGCAGAGATATATTATCAGCAGTATGATCAAAGTGAAAGGATAGTACAGTTCTACCATATTTCAATAATCATGAATACATACATGAATATAAAATGCGTAATAGAATGTCACCCAAAAGTGCGCGTACTCCTACGATGCCTAACTAGATGTACCTAAGTGTACCTAGCATGTGTGTAGATCTAAAAGCCTAAGAGCCAAGAATCCTTCTAGGATTTAGTCGAACCCCCATACCTGAATAGAGAGAGTGTGGGACCCCGTCCTGGTCTCGAGTTGGACACCCCGCAAGGGCTGTGTTAGACCGCTGTCAGCTGGAGCGATGGAGTGATGGAGCGATGGAGTGTGTGTTTCTGTTAAAACCTTGGTTTCTGCTATTTCTTTTACTGTATATTCTAGTACATGAAGCCTCTTTGACGGTCTAGCTGCTTGAGATCTTACTTCCATCAAAATGTCAGTAAGAATAGATGACAGAACTTGGGGATTGTCCCTTAGGATTGCGCACTGACATGTAACTTGTTCGGTATAAATATGGTTTTGCGCCTTCCTTATCAGGTCACTGAGAGCTTGCAGTTTCTTTTCCATACCCAATATGTAGACTGCCAAGATATTGAGAAGGTCCTCCTGAACTTCCTGTTTGTCCACTTGGTAATGAATTGCTGAGGACATTGCATCCATAGTCGACAGAAGTGCGTCCCACATATCCGCTGGAATGCCACTAGCCGATTGTTCTGGAGTTTCCGTACCCATTATGTTAGGGTTTTTGTTTTCAAAGGTGAAATCGACCTTGGCCGGAGAACTGCTACTGTGAGCCGAGAATGGACTTAGACTGACTGTTGTGATATCCAAGTGTCTCCCTTCCTCTTGCAAGTGGACGAGAAGGGGGACCAATGGATGTTTAATCTGCAGTACACTGGCTTCATGCATGAATGACACAATTTCTAAGAGTTCAATTAGCGGCTGATCCTGTAACTCAGGGCCTTCTGATTGCCCCTGCTGATTGTCTATTAAAGACCTTGGGCTAAGGTTATCCCAGTTACTAAGGTTTAATGGTGAGAAGGGCTCTGTTGAGTTAATTTTTTTGCACATTCACTTGTATTATACGTGATGTTTCTGGCTTTGCTGGTGGAGTGCTGTGCGACATTTCTTAACAACATCCCTTTCTTCTAGGGGGCTCATCAGTCTCTGCATTAGTTGTTTTACTTACTGAAACTTGGTTTGAATGTGGGCTACTTGTTTCAGGGGTTGGGTTTAATTCTCTGATGTTTTTGAGATTAAAAAATCTGTGATATTGTATCCCTCTTTTTTTGTTGTGAGAGCCGTTTTTGCTTTTTTGGGAAGTGCCGATGTGGGGGGGGATTTCAGATCAATAACATCTTCCAGACATATTACTGAGTCCTGCTCTGGAGTTGTTTGCCTGGATCTCTTTGATGACTTGGTCCTCCCCTGTGCCAGGACCTCTCTAGCTTTTCCAAACTGCATTGATGCTCACTTTGGCTTTCTGGTTTCACAGTGTCTGCTGCCTAAATGCCATCTGAGAGGTCGTATCCCTAACTAGAATGATGGATTTTCATGTGGCACCTTCTTTCCCTTCTGGGCCGTTGCTTTGCCTTGCCGTATACAGTTGCAGGAGCTACACAGAAAAGAAGAGAATCCTGCTCCAATTAGACCTGCTCTGGGGCTGCCTTCTTCCCAAAGGTCACTTGTTGGCTTGTTTGACTGAGTGACAGTGTGTCCTATGCGGAGAACCCCGGTGAAGTCCTCTGTCTGCAATCCCTAATTGATGCCTGGTTCCTTCTTGGCCCCTGATCCGTGGCACTCTTGGCCCTGAGGTCATCATTGGGCACTGTCCTGGGCAGATGTTTCTAGTTGCTTTCCTGTAACTCCCAGGAACCGGAAGACTTGGTAAGTCCGATAACACTACCGCTTGGCTGCTAAGCGTTGTTCTAGGGCCGGGGTTGAATATCCGTTATGCTCGTGGGAAGGCAGAACTCCCCTCATGCACAAGCTGCACTGGGCTAATGCTGGCCGCTTCTGTGCAGTGCTGGGAGTCAGAGGCCTATTGCCGATATACCGCACACAGACTAGCTCCCAGTACCTCCTTGTGTCTTCCTCTCTTTGCTTTGGCCACCTGTCTCGGGCTCTGGGTTTATTGCAGGGCAGACCTTTTTGCGCCTGCGCTGTTCCATTCAGTACTAAGCCCCACCTAGCCTGAGGATATGAGGGCTTTCTTTAGGTCCTTTAAAAAGGCACCCTGGTGGGGTTTGCTGGGTACAACTAACCACTGGAATCCCCAGATCCCGGTCGATCTTTCTTGCTGCTGCACAATATTGCACACTGCTCTCTTCATAAAGATGTATTTTGGCAGGGGCGGGATTGGAGCGGCGCCGGGATGTCCTACGGGACTGGGCGGCATGGATGGAGATGCAGATGGCTAGAGGCGGGGGGGGGGGTGCGCCGAGCTGATGCCCATCCGGGGAGTGAGCGAGCGAGCTGCCGGGGAGCCCCAGTCGCAGTGGCACTCAGTCATCTCAAACACCTGGATATCTAATCCCTCAGTCGCCCGCGGCATCTCTGCTCCCCTCTCCAATAGCCTCCCAGGTCTATGGGACAGGCCTAGACGTGGGATGCGCTGGGTCATGACTTGCAAGGCTCAGCTGTCCAATGCCGATTTCCGTCACCATATTCACACAACTCAGAACACTGATAGAGGCCCGCAGGGCCCGCTGATGGATATATCAGGCAATGTGCGTCCCACAGCACACCGTCGCTGACCTCCTCCATGCTCTGGCTCCCTGTGCCCCACCTACTCACTCAGCAATCAACAAACTTTCCCACCCAAAGTTCCCAGTAGTGTGCAAGCTGTTCCTGGCAATATGCTGCATCCTGGAGCCAATCTGCAATTTTAGGCATGGGTTGCCACTCCCAGGGAATGGCCACCCTCCATTTATCCAGAAGAAACAGCATTATTGTGAGTCCTTAAACATCAGGAGGAATCTCTTCCATGTAGCCCAAGAGGGCCACCTGCGGGTGCTTGCTGTTTGAGATGATCAGTGATTTAGGCCACTTCTCCATAAATACTAGTAAAGAAACTTGCCACTGCAGGGCATTCCCAGGTGGGGTGGAAAAAGTTGGCCAGCGGATTAGCACATCTCAAGCGAGTCCCATCCTACGCAGTTGAACGGTTGTGTGATAGAGCCTGTGCAGGAATTTAAAGTGAATGAGTCTGGATCTGTAGTTTGGAGAGAGGGCACTGGGCTGAGTGCAGAAGTAATGCAATTGCACCTCAGAAATGTGGGGGGAGGGTTTGTATCCTGTCTCCCAGGCAGTCCAGGTCCCAAGGACACACACAGGTGCCTTCTCTTGCATCATGGTGTATAAACGGGCATAAGCCTTTGGGGGACTGACTAGCAATCAGGTGTTCTAAGGTATGGTGCATGGGGAAATGTGCCAGAAATGTTGTGTGTAGTGCTCAACATGCAGCACGGAGCTCGTGGTATGGAAGGACATCAATGCGAGGGGTAGTCCCCTGTGCTACGTGGCTGAATGAAGTGCTCATCGGGGGAAAGGCCACTGATAGTGAGAAGCCCCAGCCGATGAGCTCGCCGGCAAGCCCCCTCATCAACCATCATGGGGAACAGGGGATTCTTGGCTAATGGCACATTTGGGGGCATATAGGCACTTAAGACAGGCATGCCTTCGCAGGCCATCCCAGGTCCATTGAGCACATGCCACCGTGTCTACCTCAGTGCATGGAGTCCTATGTGTCTGGTATAGTATCAGGGCTAGGGGGCACGGTGCTGCCCTATCAGTCTCCACAGCGGTGTGTGGCTGGAATAGAGTAGGGTGTAACCAGCAATGTCTGAATTGGGCTTGTGCGCACTAAGAATAAAGGTGCATATCTAGAGCATTGAGACCGCATTGCTGGAATGCTAGTGTCAGAGTCTCCCACGCCACCCTCGGCTGTCTGCCCGCCCCAGGAGGGAATACTAGGTTGAAGCAAAGTTGTTTTAAAAAGTGTTCAGTGAGTGAGATTGGAATATTGATTAATAAATAGAGGAATTTAGAAAGTATGAACATTTTGGTTATGGCGATCCTGCTTTCCATGGACAGAGTCAGCCTGGATCAGGTTGGCATATGTTCTCCAAGCCAGGTCATGGCCCACCTGTAATTTGCCCTCTACAGTTCATTGACATCCATGTTGAGCCATATTCCCAAATACCTGATCGGCTCCGTTGCCAACTGAAGCGGGTATTTGGGCTCAAACTGGCATGTGGCTGGAGTGAGAGGAAATAAGGTAGATTTCAACCAATGGATGAGAATACAAGAGTACCTGCCGAAGTGTATCACTTCCCGAATGATAGGGGAGAGATATACTCAGGGGTCATGGACATACAGTGTAATATCGTCCATGTACATGGCACCAATATCCTCCTGGGAGTGAAATTGAGACGCCTACATGTGTGGTGTTGGCGTAGCCGGACCACCAAGGGTTCCATCGCTATCGCAAGAAGGATGGGAGAAAGAGGGCATCCTAGCCTGGTGCCCCTAATTACAGAAAAAGGAGCAGTGGTGACACCTTTAACGAGTAATCTCGCATTATGGGAGGTGTATAGTAGGCTAATTAGGTGCAGGAAACGTGTGCTAAAGCCGTGACGAGGGAGGAGGTTAAAGAGGTATGGCTATTCTAAGGCATCAAACACCTTTGTGGCACCCAGAAGTACCTCAGCCACCTCAAGTTGAGGGTCTATAGTTCAAACATCATGCAGATATTGTGTGCAGTTGATCGCCCTGGTACAAATCCTGATTGGTTCCGATTGGACAATATCCGTCAGGAGGGGTAGGAGCTGGTTGGCAATTAGTTTAGCAAATATCTTATTATCAACGTTTATCACTGGCACTGGTCTACAAGAGTCACATCTGTTAGCTGGCTTACTGGGTTTCCATAAAGTTGCGATGACCGATTCACGCAAGGAAGGCAGTAATTGGCCCAGGGACAGAAAGTCATCATAAATTGCTGGTAGATGGGGAGCAAAAGAACGTGGTGAGCCCATTCCAAGCCCGGCACCCTGTCACTGGGCATGCTTTGGATTACCTGCATTTCTTCCACCATGAAGGGTACACCCAAATACATCCAAATACATGCGGTGTGTTTTGTCCAACCATAAATGTTTGAGAGTGTCGAGGAAGGCATTGAGGGCCACTGTATCTGGGATCATGGAGGCATGATATAGGTCAGAGGAGAAAGTTGCCATGACCTGTGCTATCTCATATGACTTTATGTGAATCGTTTGCTGGTTATCCATGAGTTCCGTAAGGTACATGCTTGCTCAGGGCTTACGGACGAGGCCCACCAGTGTCTTACCGGACTTGTCTCCTTCACTGTAGCATCTTGCCACCGCCTCCCTGTTGCTATAATGAATCTCCCATCTCCTCCTCGTATTCTTAAAGCTTTTCTCTGAGGTCAGAAAGTGGCTGTGCATTTTTGGTTTAAAAAAATTCAAACTTGTGCGTGTGTATATCTGCTTCTAGTATGGCAAGTTGCTTGTGGCTCGCCTTAAGTACACCTGACTGCTTCGCTATGTAAGTGCTCATATAACAACTTTAAATGCCTCCTACAGCATGGATGGGGCAGCAACTGAGTCCTCATTGTGAGCACAGAATTCAAGATACCTATCTGAATTTCGCCTCAAAAGACCACATCTTGAAGTGCGTACAGGGTTAATTTGCAGGAGAAGGAAAGGAAGAAAGTGTGGGGAAGAGTAATTTCCAGTTGGACTGGAGCATGTTCATCAAGAGTCCTAGGGAGGTGAATAACAATTGTGGTTCAAGTAAGGGCATCTTGTGTGAGCAGCCAGTAGCCTACTCTGGACCTAGTATTATGTCTGGAGGTGATACAAGTACCCTCAGTACTATTGGTGTGTCACACACTCCATACATCCTGTTATCTCGTATGAGTGTGTGAAGTTTGGCAGCTGCACCCGGGTTGGGTGGCCTAGTGTCGCTGGATCTGTTGTCGTGTAGTTCCTACAAATCTATATAGGATCTGCCCGTTTAGACAACATTAACTAAGGAATTGGTGTCCAGACTGATTCCAGACACCCCCAAAGGATATGTTAGTCTGTAGACCAGCTAGCTTACAGTGCCACTATGAGCCCCTCTTACCAAGGAGCGAATAGTTTTTGGCAACTATCGAACATGACAACGTTGACCCCTCAGGGATCGTGGAAACAGCACAGTACTTTTCGCTCAGTCACTCGTGCTTACTTTGCTTCGGAGATATACACAGAATAAACGGTGGGGACGTTTTCAAGTATTTATTGAACCAGCATCATTCTAGTATAAAATACGTGTGCTGCAACAACCATTAGACATAAACAGATATATATGGTTATGAGCACCAGTAGAGTAAAGAAAAGGTAGAATTCTACCATAGTGCGAAAACAATTAATATACCCAGGCATATAGATACATAACAGTAATAATGCGTGCTCCTACGATGCAAACCCTAACTAGATATACCTAAATGGACCTAGCATGTGTCGGGCTTCTCAGGGCACGCTGGTTACAGCGGCGCCTGTTCCCGCGTTCGAGGGTGGAGAAGCGAGCCCTGCCAGCTGTTCTCTGTCAGCGGGCGAGGACGGCGCTTGATTAGTATTTAAAGGAGGGGTCCGCGCTGGCAACGCGCTTCGCGTTCCAGCACGGATTCCGCCAGGCCTCTCACCGTTTTTTCCCGACTTACCTGAATCCTGTTGACCGCTGTTTTTTCTGTAGACTCTCGCTCGTGTTGCTGGGCTTCTCATGTGTCCTTCTTCTTCCTGGGTCCTCGGGTGTTCTTCCGGGGCTTGTCGACATGCTGCTCCTTCCCGGCCTGTAACATTGTATCCAGGGAACTTCTGTTTCTTAACCCTTCGCTTCCTGGTAACTTGTTGTCTGAAAGACAAGAAATAAGGCAAGGGCTATAAAGAATTGCAGTATCTTTGTTTTTTTTGTATTCAAAGCTGCTTTTTGGAAATAAGAGAAAGCACTTATCTGATGGTTCTATGCTCTTGAGGGTAATTCTCGAGGTCTCCTTTATTTTTGGTAAAACTCCTTTTAGCTGCAAAGGAGAAAGAAAAGACACTATTACAAAAATTTAAAAACCCTCTAGTGTGTTTTTGCTCATGTGACCCCTGCTCTTTTTGCCTTTTTTTCCGTGCTCCCGTCTGACTAGGGAAATGAGTTTTTTGGTTTTTCCCAAATTGCAGGAATAACGGATAAATCATTATTTTTTGAATAAGGGTCCTGTATACTTCTATGGTGTTTCTAACCTAGGTTTGTATATTATTGTTCATTCCTTGTTTAAATATCAAACCGCTGCAGTCCTTCTACATATTGAACATTGTTCTTCCTTTTAGACAGTGGGAGTGTTCTATCGTCCCTGGGAGTCGTTTCCTCGCACGTACTTGGCATATTCTTTTTAAGGTATCTCATTAGAAATAGGGGAGTAACATACAGCCAGCTCTTTTTTCCCATGTTTAGTACCTACCTTGTGTTTTCTCCTTCAGAGTTCTAAAAGACCACCCCCACAGAAGATCCAGTGGACATCTACCCCTTCTTCCTTCCCTTGTTTTGTTTCCCTCCTTCCCCACCTTCCCTCTTTTGCTTTGACTAAGTTGGGCGAAGGAGGTAGGTGAGGGAAGTTGGGATCTAGCATCGCTTCTATCCATTTCGTCCCTGCAGTAAATCCAGGTGAGCCTTTACAGCATGTATAAAGGTGTATAGCCAAGAATCCCCTTAGGATAAGGGCAACCCCATTACCTGATGTGGGAGAGTGAAGGACCCTGTCTTTGTCTCGAGATGGACAACCCGTAAGGGATGTCAGACCACTGCATGCTGGAGTGTCTGTATACAGGGACCTCAGCGTCTCGCGTCAGCATGTCAGCATGGAAGTATTTCTCCTCTGGTTTGTCCAGCGAAGATGTAGTGCTTATATACCCAAAAGGTACCCTTAGGGGTTCTAACTAGAAGTGTACTGTGGGCATGTCGGGCAAGGTTGACGATAGAGGTGACCCTTATACAGAGTTATTATGCAGAAGATGGCAACCCTGCTGTGATACTGAGAATCCTCATGCATAATACATGAGGCTAGTTTTCGGAGAAAACCCCACAACAGTCATGTAGCACCTAACTAGGTAAAAGGTCAGCGACAAACCCGTTATGTAGAACAATGGTAGGACAGATGTAGGTAAAAGGTTGTGTAACTAACAAGGCCTATATTGGGGTTCATAACACTGTCAACAGTATGATCCAATATTGCGTTGAAGTCTCCACCCCAAAAAATAGAGGCCAGTTCCATCATGGTGATTCAGCGCCAGACCTCTGCAAAAATATTTGGGTCAGTCTATGTTAGGACCACAGATCGCGACTAGGATTACTGGGAAATTGTGCAGTGTGTCTGTACAATGACAAATCTACCTTCTTTGTCATGAACTGTCTGGCGTGTGCACCAGTGCAATCCCTTGCGAAGAAGTATCGCAGTGTCTCTGGTGTAGTTAGAGTAGAGGGAGACGTGTGCCTCAGCAATCCACTCAGGCCGAAGGTGAGAGGCAGTCACTAGGGTCAAGTGTAGCTCCTTAAGACAAACTTAAGTTTAACTGAGACAAAATCCTAGTCGTAAAGTTAGGATTTTGTCTCAGTTAAACTTAAGTTTGTCTTAAGTTTAACTTAAGACCGAAACTTAAGATTGACTGAGACAAAATCCTAACTTTAGTACTCCTAAATGCCTTCTGTGAATACCGAAAGTCGTAAAGTTAGGATTTTGTCTCAGATTACTTTTGTGAATCGGGCCCGTAGAGTGTAATAGTTCACTGAGTCACGCCTTACTACAATGTTCATGGACCAAAGGATCGGGGGTACAAGCAGACTCAGATTCCAACCGGTAGTTAAAGGCACAGGGCAGAAGCTATTCCAATGCCCGACCCCTCACTGACTCGCACAAGCACGGGGGCCAGGGCAGGTTGCCGATTTTCAGGAACAGCAACATGAGGTAGATGAATCCTCGCATGGCCCCCGTCACCAGTCTCTATATGTCTACACCTCACCAGGTCCACCACAATCAACCCTCCTCCCCTGTGCATAGGATGGGGCCGCACAGTGTGATGTTGGATCTCTCGTGCAGTGCAGCTGTGTCTTTCCAGGGGTGAGGGGAGCCACCCACGGTGACAGGCAATCAAGGGCATTCCAGTCCAGCTAGCCCTGTGGCGCCAAGGGGCCCCTAATGTCCTCCAATAACCCAGAGCATGGGTACTGCAGGCAGCACCACCTGGGACCGCCTCCACCGTGCTGTCACCTGTGCCACGATTCTGGCCTCCGCTGTGGCCTGCAGCAGGAGTACAACCAAGGGTCTCAGGGCTAGGCCAGGCCACCCACAATCCTTGATTGAATAGCCTCTCACCACCACCAACCCTAACCGCAACTGGGGCGGTGTCCCTTACTGAGGCAGTGCGTGCATATGATGCCCAGGGGGAGCGGAGGCACCAAGGGGCAGGGCTGCTCTGATCCCACTGCCCAGACTTAGCGCGGCCAAGGAAGCCTGGTCATGTATCCACCCATGAGAGCCACCAGGTGGGATACAGGAAGCTCAGCCGCCTCCAGCTACAAACCCCGCAGACGCAATGCCCATGGACGTCCCGGGGATGTATGTCAGATTTATTCCACGCTGGCGGAGACTTGCTAGGCAGCAGCCAACTTGTTGCCAGAAAAGACAGAGACTGACGTTTTAGAGATAGTTGTGGGTGAGAGCACAATCAGCCCCCCAATGTCTTTCTCTCATTGTGTTATCCTTTTGCTAACCTGACCCCTATCCCTTTACCTGCTAGGGGTATAATTCTAAGTCGTATTTTGTAAACAAATGCAAGGAATGATAACACACTTACAGTCACTGAAGCATTGTGCATTAGGTGTACACCAGTGACTTTGGTGGACTAAGTCTTTGCTGTTCATTCTCACTACACCACCACCACCCTAATGAATAGTTTTAAAGCCAATGAGCTAACATGTTGAATATATCTACCTTTGGGCCAGGCACTTTCTGCAGGGTCACCTCCAAACATTTTGCCTTCACGCCTCCTGTATTCTGAACCCGTTTCTGTTGGCTTTTAGGACTCTACACACTTTACCACTGTTAAGCAATGCTAAAGTGCTTGTGCTGGCTCCTTTAAACATGTTAAAATTGGCTTACACCCAATTGGTACATTAGTTTACTTGTAAGAACCTAGTAAAGTAGTACTACATGTACCCAGGGCCTGTAAATTAAATGCTACTTAAGTAGCCTCTTTAAACATGTCTCAGGACTGCCATTACAGCCTGTATGCAGCTTTAAATTGCCATTTGGCCTCGCAAAAGAAACCTTTTGCCAGGCCTAAACCTTCCATTCTAATACATATAAGTCACCCGTAGGGTAGGCTAAAACAGCCCATAGGCAGGATGCTATGTATTTAAAAAGATGGAAATGTATTCTTAAGTTTTACATGTCCTGGTAGTGAAATACTCACAAATTCGTTTGTCGCTACTCTGACACCTATCTCTACCATTGGATAACATTAAGTCACCTTATTACATTTAATAGGTGATAACTTTTATTTGGGAGCAGGTAGGAATGTTATGTTTGATGTCTGAGAAATCGTAATTTAACACCCTCTTTAATGGAAAAGTTGGATTTTATGTCACATTTCTGAAATGCCACTTTTAGAAAGTTGGCATTTTATTGTCCTAACCATTTCATGCCTGCAGCCTGTATCCAGTGTCACATGACTAGGTGTAGTAGGCAGCTGGCCTTTGTGTACTCCTTCCAGACAGTATAAAAAAAAAAAAAAATAGAGAGCCTGGGTGTTGGCAGGATGGGCTATCTTGACTTGAAGGGAGGGGCGGAGCTGTTACCTGCCATATTTGCCTCAGCCTCTGCCTCAGCTCACACACAAACAACTTTGCACTCGCCTATTGTGACTGCAGACATATTGGGACCAGGACAGGCAAGCAGGAAATTCCAAACACCTCTATGGGGGAAAACTCCAGAAGCTTCTCCATTTCAAAGTTAGCACCAGGTATAAAAATAGGAAACTCAGACCCACTCTTCAGGTTACTTTTGGACCTGTGGAAGACTCAGTAGAAGGGCTGCTCTACTGTCCTGCCGCCCTGCTGCTGGAAGGACTGCCCTACTACCCTATTTCAAGAAGGGCTGCCCTGCTGTCTGAAGAAGAAAGACTGGACCTGCTCGTTGAACCCAGAATCACCAGAGTGACTTCAAGGGCTAGCTGACTGGCCTTCTGTTCTGAGCTACAGGAACATAACAAGCTCCAGAGACCTGCCCTGCATCTGCCCAGCTGCTCAGACTCAACTGGACCTATCTGTGCCCTGCTGCTGGCCTCTGATGGAGTAACCCCTAGGACCTGGACCCTTGGCTGGCATTGGACTGCCCAATTGTGGGATCCCTCAGAATCTACACAGAGTGATTCAACTCGACCCAGGACTTCACATCGTATCACCTCAAAGCCCCTGATTGTCAGCCTCATCGAAACCGACACAGCGTGACACAACTCAACACAGGACCTCACATCATAGCACTTGCAGCTATGAAGCAGAACTGAAGCAGTGCAGCAATGAAGGTCCTCACATCCAGCCCTTGCAGCGCTTCATCGGAACCGGCACAGTGTGACGCAATGCTCCACATCAAGGGCATAAGGTACAATCCTCAGTGGGACTAACCTGGTCCCTGTATCCGGCCTGCGCTCCATCTCGATCGACCTGAACTAGAGACGTTGTCTGGTTCTTGGGCGACTAGTTTACTACAGTTGGTGGTTTGTGCTTTTAGGCACTATACTTACTTTAAAACATTAAAATTGCAAAGCTCCAGTTCTACTGATTGGATTTTTGTTGTTTTGGTGTCAAATCTTTAAATTGTACACTATTTTTCTAAATTGATGTAGGATTTTTGATGTTGTATTTTTACTTTATTACTATTTGTGTGCTTCATAAATATTTTACAAATTGCCTCAATGTCAAGCCTGACTCCTTTTCTGCCAAACTACAAGAGTGCTAGGTACAGGAGGTAAATTTAGTGAGTTCACCATGATAAGGATTGTCCTGTTGCTTGAGAAGGGCTCACACCCCTCCCAAGCGACAACCCAACTTCTCAAACCCTGATATAACTATCATTGTAGATTAGTCAAAAACTATGGGTATTTGCGCAGCTCCACCCAAGAATCCAATGACGCAATGTGGTGCGAAGCTGTGTAATATACTATTTGGACTGTTAAAAGGGCACCGTTCCAGCACAAAATACTGCAAATTAAGCACCCTTGAAAGGCATGGCATTACTTTGTATCAGAGCAACACCTTTGTAAATAGACCTAGGGACAGATTTATCAAATTCTCATGCAACACAGGACAGCAGCCAAAAATGCTGTGCTGCATTGTGTGAGAAGGGGAGAGCAGGAGAGCACCATATCTACAGAGATTTGGCACTCTCCTATCCTCACCCTAGCGCTGGCACGGAATTCTGCTGCCGGGCGCCATGCGACACCTTTGCACCATAGTGCAAGTGTGTGTATGTGAGGGAGTAGCCCTCAACCACCTTGGTCTTTGCTTGCAATTTCCCCTGCCTGCAGCTCCTTTGGTGCAGAGGCACCGTCCTGGTCCTACTGCCACCACTACCACAGTAGAAGCCCTGGTGTATGCTCCTGGTAAGTATTGTTAGACATGCTGTGAATTACATGTTTTTGGTGTGACAAGGCTTGTTTTGAAAGTCTGGGCCAATATTGTTTTTCTCTGTTGGTGAGACTGTTTAAACTTGTTTTTCTGCTCTTTCTGCCCTTGAATTGTTCTATGCTATTCTTCTCCCTGCCTGGTTTACTCTGGTTTCTGCGCTGTCTCTTCCCGCCAACACCCAAGCCTCCTGCCCTCCTGCCTACCTGGACAGCCCCTTCCACCTCCCAGGGCTACTTAATAGAGGCCACAGTGCGGCTCCAGTGAGTAGCCCTTGGCCACCTTGGTCTTGCTCGCCACTCCCCCACTTGCAACTCCCTTGGTGCAGAGGCCCCGTCCCGGTCCTCCTGCCATCACTGCTGCAGTTCGAGCCCCAGTCCCCCTGGTGTATGCTCTGTAAATTATGTGTTTTTTGCTTGATAAGTATTCTCGAAAAAGCTGTGCATTACATGTTCTTGGTGTGACAAGGATTGCTTTTGAAAAAGCTGTGACGATATCGTTTTCCTCTGTTGGTGAGACTGTTTAAACTTTGATTTTCTACTCTTTCTGCTCTTGAATTGTTCTCTGCTCTCCTTCCAGTTCACTCTGGTTTCTGCACTGTCTCTTCCTGCCAACACACAAGCCCCCTGCCCTCTTCCCTCTTGGACAGCCACTGTCACCTCACGCGGCTGCGCAGCCGGTGCACCAAAGGCAGGCCCGTCTGCACCTGGACCATGCCCTGCCCCAAAAACCCTGGTCAGCAGCTCTCCCTCAGGTACTCCGCCACAGAGCTCCGCACCCTGGACCCCACATGCAGCACCACGCTCTACAGAGGAACCTTTCACCTGCATCCTCTGCCATTTCACTGGTACCCCATCATCGACCAACACTTTATCGAACAAGGCCATGCCAACCCCAGTTGATGACACTCCACAGGATCAACTCAACTGCCTCCTGATCAATGCCAGATCACTCTGCAAACACGCCACCAAAATCTGGGACACCATTTCCACCATCACCCCCGATATGACCTTCATCACCGAAACCTGGCTCACCCCCATTTCTGCCCCCGACATCGCCACTGCAATCCCCACCGGGTACAAGATGAAACACAGAGACTGCACCAACAGACACAGTGGAGGCATAGCCATTAGACAAGAAATTAATCATCTGCACCATCACCAACAACGACACAATGCCTACCATGGACCACATGAATTTCCACGCCGACGCCAAACTCAGCATCAGAGGCACCCTCGCATACAGACCACCAGGACCACAAATTAGCCTCAGTGACGCCATTCCTGAATTCATCACACCTCTCGCCATTGAATGTGAACACTATGTTTTCCTTGAGGACCTCAACTTCCACCTGGATGACCCCACAGACACCAACACCATGACCTTCGGGAAAGACTAAATAACATCGGCCTCAAGCAGATCGTCAAAGACCACACAACATAGAGCAGGAGACACACCAGACACGTCTTCACATCAAGCAGTGGAATTAAATTCAGCCACACATCAGAACTCAGCAAGACGGATCACACCATTGTACACTTCACCCTGACCGGCCCACTGCACACCACCCCCATCCCAGACACTGCTTCCCACTGCAGCTGGACCAAAGTAACTCAGCAATAATGGGCAAGTGCCCTCAGCAGCTCTCAGCCCAACATCACAGCCAACCTCGACCAATCAGTTGAGAACTTCAATGCCTGGATCACCAATGCTGCCAACCAAGCTGCCCTGTTCAAACCACCCAATACGCACAGAACCACCAAGCGAGCCAGCTGGTACACACCAGAACTCTGCACGGCTAAAAATATGTGTAAGCAACAAGAAAGAAGATTGCAAACCAGTAAGGAAAACACCGACCGAGCCGCCTACAAAGCAACCCTCAGCACCTACCACCGCCAGCTCAAAGCCGCAAAAAAGAAGGCCCTCACACACTGCATTGAAAACAGTGTCAACCAAACCATGGAACTCTTCACCATCATCAGAGAATTCACCTGCCCCTCAGCAAAATAAAACATGATTCCTCCATCACAAAAATTCTGCGACTCCCTCACCGACCACATCCACAAGAAGATAGCAACCATCTACACAAACTTCGAACCCCAATCCTCCAATATCTTCAGCAGCCCATCAACCACAACCACCAACCACTCACCCACCATGTGGTAACAACTCAGCACGCCAACTACCACAACCCCGGGGCACCCACTGACCTCCGTCCCCATCGGCTCTTCAACCTCGGAGGCAACGAGATCAGGCATCAGCTCACCACCATCTTCAATGCATCCATAATGACATCCGCCTTCCCCGACACATGAAAACATGCGGAGTCAGGCCCCTCCTAAAGAAACCATCAGCAGGCCCCAGAGATCTCAAGAACTACCGTCCCATCTCCCTCCTTTCATTCCCTACCAAAGGTCTGGTGAAGGCCATCAACCTCCAACTCACTGATCATCTGGAGAAAAACAAGCTACTGGACCCATCCCAATCCGGCTTCAGAATCAACCACAGCACCGAGACAGCCCTCATCACAGCAACAGATGACATTCGAGCCCTACTCGACAGAGGAGAAATGCCCACCCTCATCCTCTTAGACCTCTCCGCAGCCTTCGACTCCATCTCCCACCACAAACTCATCCAGAGACACACCGCCCTTTGGAACGCGTCCTGGTGGCCGACGGAGGTCAGACCCTCCCCAACACCGAAAGACCACGCCCGTAACCTCGGCATCGTACTTGACAGCGAACTCTCCATGAAACGCCAAATCAACGCTGTTGCCTTGGCATGCTTTTCACATGAACAGCATACTCTGAAAAATCTTCAGGTGGCTCCCCATCAGCACCAGGAAAACAGTGACAAAGGCCCACATCAACAGCCGAGTCGACTACGGCAACACACTCTGCCAGCACAACCTCCGAGGTTAAGCAAAGACTCCAGACAATCCAGAACGCAGCAGGCACACTGATCCTCAACCTGACCAAGAGCACACACATCACCCAGCACCTGAAGAACCTTCACTGGCTTCCTGATCAGAAGAGACGCCAGTTCAAGCTCTTGAACCACCCCTGCAAAGCCTTCCACAACCTAGGACCACACTACATGAACCACTGCCTGACCTTCCACCAACCATCCAGAAACCTATGATCCACTCACTTCTCCCCCACACAGACGGTTCGAATCCGTTGCAGCTGCAACGGAGGACGCTCCTTCTCTCACCTCGCTGCCATAGTCTGGAACAACCACCCTCTCCACCTCCCCACCTCTACCTCGCTCAACCACTTCAGGAAGGGACTCAAGACCTGGCTCTTCGACTGAGACCTGCAGCACAGCGCCTGGATACCCCTCGGGGAATAAGTCACGCTATAGAAATACTATTTGATTTGCTAGCTTACAAAATACCATGCCTAGACAACTTTTAAAACTTTTCCTCGCACCCAAGCGAAACCTCCGATCCGCCGACCTCGCCGAACAGGGGGAAGAGCTTTCTCCTACATCGCGACCAAGACCTGGAATGAACTCCCGATCGACGTCAGACGCGCCCCCTCCCTGAACATCTTCAGGAAGACACTCAAGACCTGGCTCTTCGACTGAACGGGGCTGCTTACCCCCCCATACCCTCCAGCGCCTTGAGACCCTCACGGGTGAGTAGTGCGCTTACAATTCCCCTGATTGATTGATTGATTGACTTTGCATGTGTGCTATTCACACTGCTTTGCTTTACTTTTAGGCACTTTTTTAGCGCAAAATAAGTTTTGCATTAGAAGGTAAAGAAAAAAAACATTTTTCACCGTTTGCATCACTTTTATGATGCAACCACAGTGCAAAATGTTAGTTAACCTACCCCATTGTTCTGCAAAGTGGGGCAAAAGAGGAGCCAGAATGTCATGTTGAGTTTTTGAATATTTTGATTTAAGAACTGCTGTGTTTATCAGATTTATGCTGCGGGTTATGTGGTACAGTCAAACTCGTTTTTGAGGCAAGCAGAGTGTTTGTCTTTTTTTTGTAGATTACCTGAGCTCGGTAGATTGTGCTAAGATTATGCAAAGTGACTTTAACATAAGCACTGGGTGAGGAGACCGGGAAGAGCCTTTAGAGTGGAGCCATGGTGTCATATTTGAGGAGGCTGGTAATCATGTAAAATGTATTTAAGAAGACACCCTAAAATATTAGCGCAAGGGTTCCATTTAATCTAAGGTATTTAAGATAATAATTTTACAGGGTCATTAGAATCCAGTATTCTTTTGCGTTAAAACTCGATAAAAAAGATTACAGTCTTCCACATGGTCTAATACTAAACAATTTAGAGTTAATACGCAGATACCTATTTTTACTTAAGAAAAGTATCGCTCAGTACTGACTCATGGAAGTCAATTCTTCAAAATACTAGCAGAATTGACACCACATACCCCTTGATCTCACTGGCATCACAGGAAGTGGCATCATATGACCTTTGACCTTAAATCTTCCCAGGAACTGATGCATCACGAGCTTAACTCTGATGATGTTATAACAGTTGACCCTCCTGAAGTTCCGCAAGTTCCATAATAATATTATCATAAATATAATAACACAGCACATCATATTTTAGATTTCACAAATGTCGGCATGCTGGCGTTACATGCAGGGGGATCATTTGAAAGTGTTGGGCCATAATACTTGCCCTGTATTGCAGTGAGGGAATGAAGTGATCCTTGAAGCACACTTCTCTCATACATTTCTTTAAAAGGCATAGGGCCAGATGTACGACCACCCAATTTGCGACTCGCAAATTGCGTCGCATTTGCAACTTGCATTTTGCGAGTCGCAAATTGGGATGAACAATAGTGTCAGAGACACTGTTAGCGATTCCCAATAGGGGCCCAAAATGCGAGGCTCATGAATATTAATGAGCCACTCGCAATTTGCGATTCCATTTGGAATGGCTGGCACTTCCAGGGATGGTGGCCTGCTGGGCTCAGCAGACCACCATGTCTGGGACTGCTTTTCAATAAAGCAGGTATTTTTTTTAATGCAGCCCGTTTTCCTTAAAGGAAAATGGGATGCATTAAAAATAAAAAATGATACGTTTTCGTTTCATTTTTTAAGGGCAGGCAGTGGTCCTGGGACCACTGCCTACCCCGCTAAAAAATATTTTTCCCTGCACTTGCAAAGGGGAAGGGGTGCCCTGGGGACCCCATCCCTTTTGCGAGTGCATTACCACCCTCTTAAAGAGGGTGGTAATTTGTGAGTGTTTTGCGACTGCAATTGCGGTCGCAAAACATTCATACATGGCTTTGGGGTCGCTATTAGGAAGTGAACGCCCCTTCCTAATAGCGACTCGCAATTCCTAAATAGCGAGTCGCAAATAAATTGCGACTCGCTATTTAGGAATTGTACATGGCCCTGTGATATTTTGCATGCGCAAACGGTTCGCAAACCCGTTTGCGCATGCAAAATAGGGTCGTACATCTGGCCCATAGACTCTAAAATGGCACTCGTTAAATATTTGTGTCCTTCATGGAGTGCCAAGTCAATGAAAACTAAAGCTCTGCAGTACTATTTTTTTTCCAAAATGCGATACGGGTGTCCATATATGTCAAAATTTACCTCTCCACTGTCAATAGATGTCATGGGTGCCCGCTTACGCAAAAAATTACATACATTGAGGGCTCCCGGCTTTTTAGTATTTATATCAATCTGTATATATCCATAATTTTTTTTTTGTCATTTTATCTGTACTTATCCACGTTTATTTTGTTCGCAGAGCAAAGGTGTAGCAGCAGGTGTTTTCCCACATTTATTTAAACTGACAATGCACACTTTGCTCCAGATTGTTATAGAGTTACATTATTTATATGGTAATAAAATGAAGAACCGCCATATTCATCGGAAAAACCTAATATGGTACATGCACTTGCAGGCATTGAGCCTCTTTCTGATTTGTTCATGGAATGAAGGCCACGGAACCTGCTAACTGTTTGCTGATGATGCTGGTTTGATCATTAATTTCAAAGAAAGATTATACAACGTTGGCCATTTCTGCTTCTTGGAATGCGCAATGTCATATCACTTATCTTTCTTTCTGGAATATTGTGCAATGCGGGGCATATTTACAAGCCCCTTGCTCTGCTGGTGCATCACTTTTTTTTATGCACCGGCGGTGCAGTGTGGTGCTCCATATTTACAAGGCCATGAAAAGCCACCCTGCGTGGCTTTCCGTGGCCTTGTAAATACGGCCCCTTTTTACACACCACTTTGCGTGAAAGGGACGTGCCATGGGTGTTGCTGGGGGTGTTCTCACGCAACACCCATGGATTCTGCCATATTTCCAGATTTACAACATTTCGTCAACCTGGGAATGCATCAGAATCCTACGCCTCCCCACGGGTAAGGAGGCGCAAGAAAGAGAAATGTTTATATTTATCCTCATTTTTTCCTCTTTCTGCAGCACACATAAAAAGAGGAAAACATCTCACATGATTGTTTTTGTGGAGGAAGGTGTCCCTTCCTGCACAAAAACAATCTCTCCTAAACGTAGACACTCTTGCACCATGGCGCAAGGATGCCTGCATTGGCGCATGGAGGTCAATTGTGCGCCAGCACAGGGGAAAGCACAGGGATGCAACATATTGTTGTAAATATGATGCATCCCTGTGCTTTGAAAGTGACGCAGTGCAGAGCAGCCAAGTGGCTTGCGGTGCCATGCAGCGTCACTTTCTTGTAAATAAGGAGAAGCGTGTTTATTTAACTCTTTTTCAACAACATTGACCATGTCAGTTTTTTTATCCTACAAAAAAGCTTCACATTCTTTGGATCAATCATATTGACACTAAATAGAATCACATGAGATAACTGTATATAATGTTCACCCTACTTGGCATTTCATACGAAAGCAAATTCTACAGCTCCCTTTGTACAAATCCACTTGCTCTCCTTGGAAGCACACCTGAGCACACAGCAACATTTTATGAAGGGGTTGAAAAGTAATTGTGTCATTCCATAATATTGGAAATAACAGGTGTTTCTATTACTTATCTCAGTGGCCCTTGTTGCATCCACTCAAGGATGAAAAGAGAAGTCTCCCCTGCTTGATTTACTCTGACTCCAGCATACCTAAGAGCAAGTGTTAATCCACTCACCCATTGTTCAAGATCTGTGATAAAAGAGAGCTCATACTGCTTCACCTTCAGGGGACAGATTTGAAAGCCTTTAAATGTATACATTTTATAAACACGTGTAGCATTATTTTATAGGTAGTCAGATCACAGTCACAAAATACCTTTACATGCATGTAAAATGAGTATCCTTTTTGTTTAGTTTCTTCTATGGTGTACACAGCTGTTGGTTTGGGACTTGTGTGGTGGTCAGTTGCAAATACTAAACTTAGACATGCCTCTCTCTCACCATCCAGACTGCTGTGGATGGCTGAGAGCTGTGTCTCTTGGGGCCCCATCCTTTCTGGCCTCCCTTAAACAATGTGCATTAATGTCAGTTTGGACTAGCCAACACCTTCTTAAAAAGCCTTGCAGATTACATTCAGAGTCAAAGAAAAGGCCGGAGGGGCTGGGGCACTAGGCGTCCCAAAGTGTCCATGGCAAGTTAATAGCAACAATTAAAAAATTGTCTTCCCTTTCAAACTAGGTGCTCTGAAGGTACTCAAAACTCACTAGTCAAACACCTTCACTTCACTTCAGGCATGAACAATCAACGAATGTGTGCCAGCTGAGGGAAAATGCAAATGTGCCCTATTACAAACATTTAGCTTAAATCACTGTTATTAACTTACCTTGCAGTGGTCCTCGCACTTTTAAGGATATTTCCTCTGCTACTTTTGGTTTTGTGCCCGCTGTTCTAATAAAGCTACCCAAGGAGGGGGCATGTTCTTCAGTATTTTCCAGTTTCTATAAATAAGTACAGACAGAGGAACACCTTGTTTCCATTTGCATTTATGTCTAACAATTTGCAGAAATGCAAAAACAGAAGTTGTACATATAATATACCAGCCCCAGAAATGTTTCATTAGAGGCATCCATGTACCATGGTGATACTACCTAATGCCAAAAATTGCTTCTTGAATGCCATATTGCCAGGGTTTTCACCCTTATGCCAAGAATTACCCCCAATGTCCCAGTGCCAACATTTTGTCAATGGTACCCCATTTACCAACAATTTCTTTCTGTATCCCAGCACCAGCATGTTTCCATGCATGCCTCTATGCCAAGCATTACTTCCAGTATGCTAGTGCCAGCATTTTGACATGGGTGTTTTGTATGCCAGTACCAAGTATTACTGTTAACATGCAAGTACCAGTATTTTGATATGTTAAGAATTGCCTCCAACCTGCCAGCACCAGCATTTTGCCATTGGTGTCTTTATCAGCCAATATTTACCTTCAGTATGCAGGGTCAATGGCAGACTCTTGAGCATAACACGTCTACTCACTCCTGCTCACTTACATTCATTTACTGACACTCATTCTCCCTCACTCACTCTCACTCATCCATATTCACTCCATATGCACTCATTCAGTCTCACTCTCTTGCAATCATTCTCACTCATTTGCTCTCTATCGCTCCGACTCAATAATATTTTCTCACTCACACTCACTCTTACTTGCTCATTCCCACTAAGGGGCCGATTCCGATCTCGGTCGGAGGCGCACCCAATACCATTCGGTCGGGAAAAAAGCCATGCGAATGCCTGTTTCCCGACCGATCCGTACATCATACCGAACGAGTAAGTACGATGCGCACAACAGCACAGAATCCGGCCGAGTCGTACTCACCCAATTCAGGTCCTGTTCTCTGACCGAGGCGAATCCGGAAACGCAGAATCGAGTCGCACGGAAGGGAAAATGCAGCCCCGTCCGGCCAAACAAGTACGATGCGCTTCCCGTACGCGCCGAACCCGTCGCTACGCACGGCACGTCAAAGCATCCGGGAGAGGCGCACATAAGCTCCGATTCGCGCCACAACACGATCCACGGCTACGAGGCGAACACGCCAGCGATGAGGACGACGCGAAGCGACGAGAAAGACGAACGACACGAACCAACCATGAATCCCTTTGTCCCGATCCTACCAATATTCTACATTTAATACCAGAACAGGCACGGACGCGTACGGCGCAGAAGGTAAGTCAGACACCAATCACAAAACACATACAACACGTACACGACACATCACACACACACAGAGGGATGCAGAATTTACTTACACCAGCAACAGCAGCACCATAGGGGCGGGATGCCCATCACCAATGCCACATATGCACACAGGGGCCTGAATGCGCACCACCACCACCACCCCTACCCAGGGGGGGCCGGATGCCAACCACTACTACCACCCTTAGCCAGGGGGTGCCAGATGCCCACCACCACTACCACCCTTACCCAGGGGGGCTGGATGCCTACCACTACTACCATCCTTAGCCAGGGGGTGCCAGATGCCCACCACCACCACCACCCCTACCCAGGGGGCCGGATGCCTACCACAACTACCACCCTTACCCAGGGGGCTGGATGCCTACCACAACCACCACCCTTACCCAGGGGGCTGGATGCCTACCACTACTACCACCCTTAGCCAGGGGGTGCCAGATGCCCACCACCACTACCACCCTTACCCAGGGGGCTGGATGCCTACCACTACTACCACCCTTAGCCAGGGGCGCTGGATGCCTACCACTACTACCACCCTTAGCCATGGGGGTGCCAGATGCCTACCACTACTACCACCCTTACCCAGGGGGGGCTGGATGCCTACCACTACTACCACCCTTAGCCATGGGGGTGCCAGATGCCCACCACTACTACCACCTTTACCCAGGGGGGCTGGATGCCTACCACTACTACCACCCTTAGCCAGGGGGCTGGATGCCTACCACTACTACCACCCTTAGCCAGGGGGCTGGATGCCTACCACTACTACCACACTTAGCCATGGGGTGCCAGATGCCCACCACCACTACCACCCTTACCCAGGGGGGCTGGATGCCTACCACTACTATCACCCTAAGCCAGGGGGCTGGATGCCTACCACTACTACCACCCTTAGCCATGGGGGTGCCAGATGCCCACCAATACTACCACCCTTAGCCAGGGGGCTGGATGCCTACCACTACTACCACCCTTAGCCATGGGGGTGCCAGATGCCTACCACTACTACCACCCTTACCCAGGGGGCTGGATGCCTACCACTACTACCACCCTTAGCCATGGGGGTGCCAGATGCCCACCACTACTACCACCTTTACCCAGGGGGGCTGGATGCCTACCACTACTACCACCCTTAGCCAGGGGGGCTGGATGCCTACCACTACTACCACCCTTAGCCAGGGGGGCTGGATGCCTACCACTACTACCACCCTTAGCCAGGGGGCTGGATGCCTACCACTACTACCACCCTTAGCCATGGGGGTGCTAGATGCCCACCACCACTACCACCCTTACCCAGGGGGCTGGATGCCTACCACTACTATCACCCTAAGCCAGGGGGCTGGATGCCTACCACTACTACCACCCTTAGCCATGGGGGTGCCAGATGCCCACCACTACTACCACCCTTAGCCAGGGGGCTGGATGCCTACCACTACTACCACCCTTAGCCATGGGGGTGCCAGATGCCTAGCACTACTACCACCCTTACCCAGGGGGCTGGATGCCTACCACTACTACCACCCTTAGCCATGGGGGTGCCAGATGCCCACCACTACTACCACCTTTACCCAGGGGGGCTGGATGCCTACCACTACTACCACCCTTAGCCAGGGGGCTGGATGCCTACCACTACTACCACCCTTAGCCAGGGGGCTGGATGCCTACCACTACTACCACCCTTAGCCATGGGGGTGCCAGATGACCACCACCACTACCACCCTTACCCAGGGGGGGCTGGATGCCTACCACTACTATCACCCTAAGCCAAGGGGGCTGGATGCCTACCACTACTACCACCCTTAGCCATGGGGGTGCCAGATGCCCACCACTACTACCACCCTTAGCCAGGGGGCTGGATGCCTACCACAACTACCACCCTTACCCAGGGGGGCTGGATGCCTGTCACTACTACCACCTCTACCCATGGGGGCTGGATGCCTACCACCAACACCACCCCCACTCATAGGATGGACAATGCATGACACAACCAGCACACCACAACCTAGGGAATGCAAGAAAAAGACATCCCCCAACACCATGACAAGCGTGTGTAGACTGTGTCAAATGCCTACAACACTGAACATGACTTTGAACATACAATGTGACCCCCTATCACATGTGCCACACATATATGTGTGTGGCCCCCACAATGCAAGCAGGCCATGACCATTGTGGCAATGGGGTCCAAACCCCCATCATCACAGTGACCAAAATGTAAGTGTGGGGTCCATAGCTGAAGCACATTTTGAACAGTGTGGCAATGGGGTCCAAACCCCCATCATCACAGTGACCAAAAGGTAAGTGTGGGGTCCATCGCTGAAGCACATTTTGAACAGTGTGGCAATGGGGTCCAAACCCCCATCATCACAGTGACCAAAAGGTAAGTTAAGTGTTGACAAAGAAAAAGCTGCAACTGCCAAACTGCATGGATGATTCCTGGTCACAGAACATAAAACACATCAGTGGCAAAGTAGTGCATGTGTCCCATTGCAACATAGATTGGGGGAGGCAAATACTGCAGTGCAAATAAGACATACCTTTGGCCATGTGCAGACAAACAACACCCATGGGGGCTGACACTGTCAACATTCATCAATGACACAATGACAGAAGTGACCATCAGAATGCAGACCCACATATTTGCACCAATGGGCACACAAATGCAGATACCCCGTGGAGACTGTAGATGTGAGGTGAACAGATACCATACCATGGCAGCAATGGGACACACAAACCATGATCATTGTGCTGACCGATGACCTAGGAGTCCCAGGGACAGCAGGGGAAACCCACCAAACTACATACAGCCAATGGCACACCCAAGATATGCCAATGCAGTGGTGCAGATGCACAAACACAAACAGGCAGACCCACACTGCACATCATACACAACAGGTGAGGGGGTGCCAGTGTCCCCAGGCAACCACACAACACATGAGGAGGCCTGAATACCAATCATACAGATGTGCATACAGTGCCACACAAAGGTAACTCATGGATCCAAATCCCCTATGTGGGCAAGCAGGCATTGTCAGATGAGAGGGAGCACAAATCACACATGTCACACAGGCACGTAGGAACAGCAACTGACACAGCAAGACACAGACACACCACAGCACTAACCCCAGGGCCCCCACAATGTGGTGACCCTGGGCTGCATTACAATCCCACTGTGATGACAAAGCTAAATGTCGTTCACACTGTGAACCACAGTCATGTGTCCTGAGCAACAAACTACCATCACACCTACACAAGCACAAATCAATCAGCACGGCCAGTAAGCCAAGGCCAACATGGAGGCAGGGGTCTAGCCGGGCAACAACTCTCATCTGCACACACTCAACACCACACACCTCGACCTCCAACAATGTGCAGCAGTGAAGCACACATGCACTGGTGACATTGCACATGCACCCATGACTATTCCAGGGTGGTGGGTGGGAACCAAGGTGCAGAAACACATCACACATGGCCACTCAACAAGACTCCTGAATGTCTGACACACTGCACACTACGCTGTACATGGACATGACGGCAATACCACACCAACCAATGGGATCCCAGCCACAGTCACACACCAATGAAGAAGCCAAGGTCACCCACAAAGAACACACATAGATAACAACCAACATTGCAGCCCGGACCCTGAGGAGTGCCAGCAGTCACACACACAACGTGTCACAATCACTGAAAGATAACACAAACTGGAAATCACATGACAGGTGCAAACAACAAGTGCCAAGGGGAAACCTGACTGTGACCCATCTGCGTCTGCACACAAACTCAGCCCTGACAGCAAACACACCTATGGGTGACACCCTGATGACCAGTAATGTGCCATGTACCCACATCACAGAGAACCTAGGGAGAAGACTTTGGGGGAACATAGGTCAAGTCAGCAAGCATCACAAACAGGTACAACACTAGGGATCACAGCATGCACAGCTAAACGGAAGTGAACACACAGACATGCTCATACAACACACACCTTGGGCGCAGGCAATGTCACAGGAGTACACACTGCCATGAGGGGACTCCACTCCTGTGTGAGGAAAGCTGTGCCATATGTTGCCTCAGTAGGGCCCCATCATGTCAGATGAGCACTTGGTCACACAATCAACAATTAGCACCAAATGAAGGCTCCTGTCAAATCAGCTGGTCATGGAAGTGCCAACGAAATCATCAGCACAGATCCAACACACTTGTATAGCAATGTTGCACTGACAACACAGATGAGTCCTTCCCCATTGATGCCCAAACCTGCATGTCCAGTGGAGATGGCCACTCGGTCAGGGAAGTAGACGAATTGAACAATGGCAGGCACAACAGATGTGCAGGGGTGGAAGCCACAGAAGTGAAATTGCTAATGTAAGTAGGAAATCCCATTGCCAAATACTGAACACATGACACCCTCAGATGCTGCTATGGATGACATGGATACACCACAGGATAGGACACATTCCCCTGGACCACATGGGTTCCTGCACAGTAACACTTCATTATCATGAGACCAAATATCACCATCACTGCAGCAAGGGCATGGTTAGCATCACCAACAACATGTACATCAGAAGCATAAGCACTAGAGAACAGAAAGTTGCTTTATTCAGCATATGTGTGTTTAAAAGTGAAAGTCCAGAAAAAACACAAAGGCCAATGGCCAGTCCATTGTCAAAGTCCAAACAGGGTGACAGTGGCAGATGTCACCCTACGCATGCCTGCACTGCACAAAACCAGGGACAATCCACTAGGAGGAGCAACCGGGGGGCAGGCCAGGCACCGCAGGGACAGGATCAGGGCTCACCAGGAGGAGGCAGGGAAGGGGTGGTGGGTGCTGGAGAGCCACTGACAACTGCAGTGGAGGTGTCTGACATGGTGTGTGCCGGCACAACTGGGGGGCATGACTCAGATGTTGTGGGTGCCGGCACGACTGCAGTGGACCCTGCAGATGGAGTGGACAGGTCCGCCACTGCAGTGCCCAAGTCAGACAGGGTGGTAGTGGACTCCACTGCAGTGCCTACCACCAGGGGAGGAGAATGGGGAACAGGCAAGGTGGGCTGGACAGAGGGGGAGGACACCCTCACCACATCAGTGGCACAGACAAGCGCAGCGGGGGTGTGGTGCCGGGAGAGCAAGTGGCAGGGGAGAAGGCCGGATCCTCTTGGGGATGGTATATCTGTGGGTGGGGGAACCTGGGGCAGGGTGTGGTGGGGCACCTGTGGAGTGGGGGCCTGAGGGATGGAGGAAGGAGACCTGGTGCCTGAGCTGCAGGGCGGCGGCGGGGTCTTGCTCTTACGACTCCGTGGGGACTTGCGGGTGGGGGCCTCAGTCTGTCTGCGCCTGGGGGAGGGTGTCCGGGAGCGAGGGGCACTCTGCTCCGTGTGGGTGGGCTTCCTCTTCCCCCTGAATGCTGTATCAGCTGGATCGGAGGGGAAGAGGCCGAGGTCACTGAGGAAGACCCGCTGGGTCTTTGGGGTTGCAGGTGAGGCAAGGGAGGGTGCTTTGGAGGGAGAGGCAACTGAGGACTGCGCAGTGCTCGTGGATGCGTGTGTGTGTTCCAGGGCCCCATCCCCTGTGAGTCTGGTTTCAGTCCCCTGACTGTGCGTGCGTGTGCGTTTTGTTTGTGGCGTGTGTGTCTGTGTGCTGGACGTGTGTGTGCTGGTGTGTCCCTGTGCCGGTGTGTGTGTGCTTGGGACGGGTAAGGTGCTGGGGAGTGTGGATGGAGCAGAGGCAGGAGGGGTGAGGGACTGTCTGAGGAGGGACACTGCTGCCGTCAGGGAGGAGTCCATGGACCTATTGCCCCTCTGTAGGTCAGACATGCCCGATGAGATGCCCTCCATGAACGACACCAGCTGAGTCAACAGAGCGGTGTGCGCATGGAGGACACTCAGCATGGCTGTCTGCCCTACATGGAGCTGGCGAAGGAGGTACACAGACTCCTCACTCAGGGCAGCAGGGGACACAGGGGCAGGGGTGCGGTGCCTGGCCCAAAGGAGACACGCTCCCGAACATGGGAGCCTCCACGGACCTGGGGAATGGGAGCCGATGGGAGGGCGGTGGTGGTGCTGGTGGTGGCGGGGACAGCAACACTAGCTGGGGTGTGGTGGCTGCTGACACCCGCCTCCATAAGGGAGTCATCCTCCGAGCCGCTGTGGTCCTCAGCTGAGGTGGATGCTGCTGAGGACTCCTCGGTGTGGCTCCCCTCGCCCTCCGTGCCACTGGGTCCCTCCGACCACTCCTCGGCTGCTGACCCAGTCTGGCTCTACGGCTCCTCCTGGTCCGTGGAGCTGTCCCCTTCCGTGGCCGTGGATGTATCTGCAAACAATGGGGAAACAGACAGATATCAGTCACCTGCACCAAACGCACACACCACTGTGAGCACAGCACATTACAGAGCAAGCCCTGGCATCATTAGTTGAACATTGCTAAAAGTGCCCTAACTGAACAGGAGAAGCCAATTGTCAGTCTGATGCCAACCATGGCACTCACATCCCACATGGCCTTGCACCCATCTGTCTGGTGTCTGTTGGATAGGAACACCCCAGTGTGGACACATGCACCACCTACACAGTAGTTGGACAGTGCAGAGGACACGGTGTAGCATGTGGACATGCACACATCACAACTCTTGCCACTGAGTCAGTACAGGTTTCTGGATGAAAGGGATGCCCAGAGTCAAATAGGAAATGCATGTGATGCATACCAGCGACAGACACCATGATGCACCCATGTCCTGATAGCCATCGCCACAATGGTGTGCATGTAGCACATGTCACTCCCCTGCAGGATCACCAATAAGTAGACACATGCCATGGCGGAGGCATGACTGCTAAGTCATACATCACTGTCTCAGTGATGTATGACTTGGCAGCCAGACAACAACACTCTGCACTGTGTCACAATAGTAGGTCATGGGGAATGCAAGTCCTGGAGCTGCACAAGTGCACATGTACATCCCCCACACAACACATCATCTTAACCCTCATCTGTCCAGGTCATACCGATTGGACATATGGGAGACCTGTGACACTACCCTCTGAACCTGAGCCCCTCACAATCTGCTGTGAATGGGAAACAGCTGCCTGAACTTCACATTCGCATACCCCAGTCTGCACGGGCAGCTGATCAAACACCTATGTAACACACAAGTATCGTCTCCTATGGTCACATCTCCAGTGGCATGCTGAGCCCCTACCGAGAAACACCCCAGCAGTCCTGGCAACAAATCCACAGCACACTGACACAGAGGCAGACACCTGAGGGGTCAAATCACTGCGCACAATGTGTCTGCTGATACACGGGAGTGGGAGTACAGGTGTATTGGATGGGCTGGAGTAGGCATGACTGTCCTGCCCCACATGAATGAGGGATGAGCCCTGGACAGTGGATAGCTGGCTATGTATGTGTGACACACGTAATCTGCACACTCCTGCGGCCCAAACATTGTTCCCACCCGCTGCATGGGTGTGTGCCAGATACCCCAGGCACATGTGGTGGCTCAGCTCAGCAAGTGGACCGCATATCAAAGCAACACGCAGATTACATGTCCAAACACAGGCGTTGTGTGAACAATGGACCCACCCATGATGCCCACAACAGAGTTAGGGAAACAGATGCTGTCCCCCACCTTCAGTGGAGCAAACTGCAAGGACACAGTCCCAAGTGACACAATTCCCTGAATGTAAGGGCCACACCTGGGTATCAGATGAGGAGTGGGCAGTGCACAATAGAGGGACATGGCTCCTGGACAACATGACTGCTGTACTGTGGCAGTTTAACCAGGCCAGAGGAGGGCACATAGCATGTAATACAGAGTTCACAGTGCAGTCTTTGACTCACCCCTCCTTGCTGCTGTCTGGCCTTCAGCTGCCCATCCAGGTCTGGAAACACCACCGCCAGGATCTGGAGCATGTGGGGGTCAGGGTCCGTGTTCCGCCCCTCCTGCGAGGAGGCGACAGCTTCAGCTGGACCCGTGCAATCCTCCGGGTCCAGCCCCGAAGGTCCTGCCACCTCTTCTGGCAGTTGCGGATCCGGCGCTTGTAGACCCCACGGACCGGACAGCCCGGACGATGTCCTTCCAGATCTCCTGCTTCCGATGGGCATTAACCTGTCAGGATGACAAAGTGAAAAGGCCATTACTACACATGCAACATATCCGTGCATGACACAGTTGTATATACATGTCTCAATCACAGGGGCACATGATGTACACAGGCAGTGCAACGCTGCCCATGGACAGTTTGCCAGAAGTCACTACATGGTATCATTGCATGGGAAGTAAAACCTTGTTCAAATGCACTGTCACTGCACCAAACCTGTCCAGTGCATGTCACTACACACTATGGGGGGTGACAACTACTCAGTGAGCCTGCTAGCCAGTGGCGTGCAGACTTTCAGCCTTGCTAGTCAGACAAAATGCACATTCAGAAAGGCAGTGCACAGAACACTCACCTGCTCCCCTGGTGTCCCATACAGCTTGCTGTACTGTGGAAGTAGGCTGTCCAGCAGGGCCTGGTTCTCCTCAAGGCTGAAGGCTGGGGCTCTCTCCACAGTATGTGCCATTGCAGGGTCCAGAGGGGGCAGAGACAGCAGCAGTGCAGTGGCAGATGTCGTCCTGGAGCATGTAGTGCAGGCAAGTGAGCTCTCAGGGGAACAGCCAGCAATATATATGTGCTGGAGAGGCAGATACTGTCCCATGTGTCCAAAGTGATAGGTCCAAGTCGTTTGCGTCTTCTGAATCTGGCCAATCCATGGAATAGCAGCACCAATACACGCCCACAGCATCCTTCAAATCTTCAACTTCATGACATACATGATTTTGCAACATTGTTGTGGGTGACCAACTGAATTTCCAGCAACCGACTCGTTCGAATTTCGAAAACGCGTCCGTTGCCAGGCTAGGCCATTGTCAATGGGTGCGCACCGATCGGTCCATTGCTGTTCAACGCGTACAGGGGTACAACGCGTACCCGCACACATTGAATGCAATGGGCCGGCCGGGGGCACCGATTGGTCCATTGCGGTACAACGCGTACAGGGGTACAACGCGTACCCGCACACATTGAATGCAATGGGCCGGCCAGGGGCACCGATCGGTCCATTGCTGTTCAACGCGTACAGGGGTACAACGCGTACCCGCACACATTGAATGCAATGGGCCGGCCGGGGCACCGATCGGTCCATTGCTGTTCAACGGGTACAGGGGTACAACGCGTACCGCGCACATTGAATGCAATGGGCCGGCCGGGGGCACCGATCGGTCCATTGCTGTTCAACGCGTACAGGGGTACAACGCGTACCCGCACACATTGAATGCAATGGGCCAGCCGGGGCACCGATCGGTCCATTGCTGTTCAACGCGTACAGGGGTACAACGCGTACCCGCACACATTGAATGCAATGGGCCGGCCGGGGGCACCGATCGGTCCATTGCTGTTCAACGCGTACAGGGGTACAACGCGTACCCGCACACATTGAATGCAATGGGCCGTCAGGGGGCACCGATCGGACCATTGCTGTTCAACGCGTACAGGGGTACAACGCGTACCCGCACACATTGAATGCAATGGGCCGGCCGGGGGCACCGATCGGTCCATTGCTGTTCAACGCGTACAGGGGTACAACGCGTACCCGCACACATTGAATGCAATGGGCCGGCCGGGTGCACCGATCGGTCCATTGCGGTACAACGCGTACAGGGGTACAACGCGTACCCGCACACATTGAATGCAATGGGCCGGCCGGGCGCACCGATCGGTCCATTGCGGTACAACGCATACAGGGGTACAACGCGTACCCGCACACATTGAATGCAATGGGCCGGCCGGGTGCACCGATCGGTCCATTGCTGTTCAACGCATCCCTGTACAAGTGACTGGCATATGTCACCATGCCTGTCTCAGATGAACATATGCCAGCCACAGATAGCTCCCAGGGAGTGAGGGGCACACCTACAACACGGCAGCCTGTCCAAACTGTATCATAAGGCATGTAAGGCTGCATTTCCTATTGTGTGTATGTTGGTGTACATGTTGTCCTGTGGGTGTCACCTGGGGGCAGCCACCCCCAGGCTGTGCACGTGTTCATGGGGACAGGATCCTGGGTGTTACGTGTACATGACCACTGTGATGTGCAACTGTTCATATCTGTGCATGTGCCATGGTCACATTTCATGGTGGTGTATGTGTATGTCATGTCACATACCCCGTGAGTCCCATGTGGGACGGTATGTTTGAGCCAGGGTGTCCCAGTGGCACAATAGTGATGGTCCTCCACAGTCTGTGTGCATGTAGTGTTTACAATGTCTCTGATTTCATGTGCACAATGGGAGACAGTCTCCACATCCACGTTGTGTGTGCATGGACTTTGATGTTGTGCGTGTGTGTGTCACAGACGTCCATGTCTGTCCTGCAGTGGCAAGTGGGACCACTACCTGTGGGGGTCATGGTTGTTTTGCTGTGGTGTATACATGATACTCCATGTAATGCCAGTGTCCATGTGGCAATACAGGGTCCCTGGGAATGTACCTGACGTTGAGCTGTCATGCCTGGGGCACATCTGTCCTCACATGTCACTGTGGGGGGTGATTGTGACACGGCAGCAGGAGATGGGAACTGTGACACGGCCTCATGATATCCAATGGGCCAACCTGGGACTTATTGATGCCACTTGTTGAACCGTGATGACAGATGTTGGCCATGTATGTACCATACATGTCCTTACGGAACTGCACACTTCATGTAGTTGTGCCTCATAATGATGTATGTTGTGATATTGAGTGTGTTCAATGCCGCATATGTGGGGTGACTGACAATCTTGCTTTCTTCTCCTCTGCACTGCAGGGCTCCTGCTGTCCATAGACCATTCCCAGACCTGGCAACGATGGTGGAACGGGACAGCATCCGACGGTACCGCTTCACCAGGCAGCTGATTGAGGATTTGGCAGTGCAGTTGGCCCCACATTTGCAGCCTGGCCGGCCGTATCCTACAGCGCTGACCCCCAAGGTGAAGGTGATGGCAGCCCTACACTTCTTTGCCACCGGTACCTTCCAACATACTGTGGCGACTGCTGGTGGGATGTCACAGACCATGTTGAGCCGTGTGCTCCGCGATGTTTTGGAGGCAATGTTGCTATTCCTGAACCGGTACATCTATTTCCCTAGACTGCAACGACTCACTGACGTGAAGAGTGACTTCTATGCCCTGGGGAGGATGCCGCATGTCATTGGCTCCATTGATGGGACACATGTGGCTTTGGTACCACCACAGGCCCAGGAGCAGGCCTACCTTAACCGCAAGCACTACCACTCGGTCAATGCACTGGTGGTGTGTCTTGCAGATATGACCATCACACACGTGTGTGCCCATTTCCCTGGTTCAGCACACGATGCCTTTGTGATGAGGAGTAGTCGCATCCCCAGGATGATGGCACAGATGCAGAACCAGCGTGCCTGGCTTGTCGGTGTGTACTGACTTAGTGCCATTGTGTGTGATCTGATCTGTAGTATTCCGCCCACTTTTCCAAGTCAGCTATTGTGCACTTGTCTGTCCGTAGGTGACTCGGGATACCCCAACATGCCGTGGTTGCTGACACCCCTCAGGAACCCTGTGACACCAGCCCAGATGCGCTACAATGAGGCACATGGTCGGACCAGGAGAGTGATTGAGCGGACATTTGGTCTCCTGAAGAGCCGCTTCCGCTGCCTGGACAAGACAGGAGGGTCCCTCCCATATGCCCGAGCGAAGGTGTGCAAGATTATCATCGTCTGCTGCATGCTCCACAACCTGGCAGTGCGGAAGGAGTTGCCTCTCATCCAGGATGACAATGACCAACATCCGCCACCTGTGGAGGATCCTGGCCTGGACCACGATGCCAGTGATGATGATGATGATGAGGGTGATGTCCGCACACAGCTCATCACCAACTTCTTTAGCTGAATGTGAGTATCCTGAGGTGTCATGTCAATGATGTGAGTTGGCATGATATGTGTAGGTGGTGCTCTGGTGCTGTTGGAGTGTGTCCATGGGCTACTTGACTGGATGTGTGTAGCGATGTGTGCTTACAGGTGGTCTGTACTCCCCAACAGTGTTGACATGCTAACTTGGTTCTGGGTGGGTATCTTGTAACATGTATTGTGCATGAGTTTTGCTGTTCTGTCCTGTTCTCCATTGCTTTTGACTGTGTGTCATTTCTGTCCTTCACAGGGTACTTTCAGATTCGTTTGGTCAACTGTGTCCACCGACGACGTGATTGCACTTCCAGGGTGGTAGCTGTTGTGTCCCTACAGGTGATGTGCGCCACACCCATGGACTTCCTTCCTTCTACAGTTGTTGACCGTGTGCCCGCTGCCAGGTGGGATTACCTTGCATCTGTAGTGGTTACGCCATGTTGCAACTGTGTAATAAACCTGTGCTTCACTTTGTGATGTGCGTTGTCTGTGGTCACACATTTGACTGCCATTTGCTTACTGCACCTGTGGGCTACTTGACTACAACTGGGAATAGGTGTGGTGTCTGTGCATTGCACCGTCTTCCCTGGCAACATCAGTGTAGGCAATGAGTCAGATGGCCTAGGTGTGTATGTGTTGTGTAGCCCTGGTGGTGTGTCTCCCTCATATGTGTCACGTTGCCTTTACTCATATGCCTGTGTTGTACTTGCTGTTGCAGTTCGCATACACAGTGTAATTTTGCAGTTCATCATCCCCATGACAGCACCCACGTTGGAATCACAACAGAGGCAAGTATGGTGTATTAGTGTGTTTATTGTGATACATTTGTGTGAATAGTGCATAGGATGGTTAGTGCTGTACATATATATTGCAATCAGAAGTTCCTAGGTGAATTTAAAGTCCTGGTAGACAAAATCCCCAGTATCGGGGCCACAGTTGTCTGAGACATTGGTCCAACTTGTACTCCCCATGTGATGTGTGGGAGTTGTGTTGCCGTCAACAGGGTGAACAGTTTGTGCACAAAGGTGAACATCCAGAACAGGTTCAGGCTTCCTGGGGGTTGCACTTGGCCATCGGCCTCTCACTTGCCCCTCCTCGGACAACCCCTCTTCTTTTGGGGGGCCCCTCAAGTACAGGCTGCTGCGGTGCAGGGGACTCTCCGCCAGAGTCATCCTCCCTCCCTGTGGCAGTTGCAGTTTGTTCAGCACCAGATGTTGTTGGCACACAGGGAGGTGTGGACTGGTTGCTGTTCATCTGGCGGAGGCATTGTAATATGTCCCTGTGCACCGCCGTCATCTCTTGCAGTGCGTCCCACTTGGACTCCACGCGGGACATGTGTGAGTCCAAGCGGGCATGATGGGCAGCCTGCTGCTGTTTCATGTCTCTGAGGAGCCCCACTACCTGGCTGAGATCTCCGGTGCTGGACTGGTACGCATCGGCTATGCGTATCAGTTGTGGGTCATCATGCACACCAGCAACCTCTGCAAGCAGCGACCTCTGTCTCCCACCCCTCCCACCACCCCTGCCGACATGTGCAGTGCGTGCAGTGGCACGCACAGATGACCCTGGTCCCCCTTGGGGGTTGGTGGTGGTGGTGGTGTCCATGGCCCCACGTTGGTCCAGGGTCCCTGTGCTGGTGGTGCTCCTTGTTCTGTCCATGTCGGCAGGGATGGTATTTGTGGTGACAGTCGTTGGAGGGGTGGGTGCAGGGGGTGCAGCTGGTGGTCCTGCTGGTGCTGCAGCTGGTGGTCCTGCTGGTGCTGCATGTTGACTTGCACCGGATGTGCCAGGTTGGTCTTCTTCGTCCGAGGAGGGCAGAGGCTGTACGACACCAGTGAGCTCCGTATCCTCTTGAGCCTGGGACTGGGACACCTCAGCGTCTGCTGCTGTGTCCCCATCATCACCTGTTTTTGGGAGACACACACAATGTATGTTATGTTTCTGCAGGCATCAATGGTTGACACACCTGACAGTTGTGACTGTGCCTCTGGGTGCGGGCCTGTACATTGCATTGTCCTAAGTTGTCACAGTCAGGGGTTGATATTGGTGTAGCACATTGTCCTGCATTATTTGGGCATTTCTATGTATTTGTTGGGGTGTGAACATGGTCTGCATTGGTTGTATTTGGTTGACAGCCGGCCCTCCTTCCCACCCAGCCAGTCAGTTATCCCACCATGGACTGTGCTTGCATTGCAGGGAGTGAAAGTTGTCTTTCAGGATGTCAGTCAGTGGCGTCCTGCTGTTGGTTGTTGCACAGTTGCCAGCAGGGCCTTGTGTTCCCCAAAGCAGTAGCCAGTGTCAGCCATCTTGTCAGTTGTTTTCCACTCCCTGTGATGTGAGGATGGTTCAGGGTGGTGTTGATGGGACAGTTGTGAGGCTGAGCAATATCTGTGCCTACTACTCCCATCATGCTATTGCCTCCACCCCCCTTCCCAGCATGCCCATGCTTCCTTCCTTTTGACTCTGCTTCCCTGTGGGGTGGGCTGCCTGTGCTGACAGGATGACTGGGAGTGTTGTCCTGGCAGTTGTTTGGCTAAAAGTCCCAGGAGTGTCCCTGTGCTTCACACAACATAACCCAGGGTGGTGGTTCTTTGTGGGATATTGAGTTAGGAGGTGAGGCATTGCATTCTCCCAGGTGGGTTATGTGGAGTATGTGTTGAGGGTGTGTGTGAGGGGAGGTGCTTGTGACTATGGTCAGTGCTGCAAGTCCTCCTTCCCACCCAGCCAGATATCCCACCATGGAACGTGCTTGCATTGCAGAGAGTGCAAGTTGGCTTTCAGGATGTCAGGCAGTGGTGTTGTGCTGTTTGTTGGTGCACAGTTCCCAGCAGGGCCTTGTGCTCCCCACAGCAGTAGCCAGTGTCAGCCATCTTGTCAGTCCTTATCCACTCCCTGTGATGTGAGCATGGTTCAGGGTGGTGTTGATGGGACAGTTGTGAGGCTGAGCAATATCTGTGCCTACTACTCCCATCATGCTATTGCCTCCACCCCCCTTCCCAGCATGCCCATGCTTCCTTTCTTTTGACTCTGCTTCCCTGTGGGGTGGGCTGCCTGTGCTGACAGGATGGCTGGGAGTGTTGTCCTGGCAGTTGTTTGGCTAAAAGTCCCAGGAGTGTCCCTGTGCTTCACACAACATAACCCAGGGTGGTGGTTCTTTGTGGGATCTTGAGTTAGGATGTGAGGCATTGCATTCTCCCAGGTGGGTTATGTGGAGTATGTGTTGAAGGGGTGTGTGAGGGGAGGTGCTTGTGACTATGGTCAGTGCTGCAAGTCCTCCTTCCCACCCAGCCAGATATCCCACCATGGAACGTGCTTGCATTGCAGAGAGTGCAAGTTGGCTTTCAGGATGTCAGGCAGTGGTGTTGTGCTGTTTGTTGGTGCACAGTTCCCAGCAGGGCCTTGTGCTCCCCACAGCAGTAGCCAGTGTCAGCCATCTTGTCAGTCCTTATCCACTCCCTGTGATGTGAGCATGGTTCAGGGTGGTGTTGATGGGCCAGTTATGAGGCTGAGCGATATCTGTGCCTACTACTCCCATCATGCTATTGCCTCCACCCCCTTCCCAGCATGCCCATGCTTCCTTCCTTTTGACTCTGCTTCCCTGTGGGGTGGGCTGCCTGTGCTGACAGGATGGCTGGGAGTGTTGTCCTGGCAGTTGTTTGGCTAAAAGTCCAAAGAGTGTCCCTGTGCTTCACACAACATTACCCAGGGTGGAGGTTCTTTGTGGGATCTTGAGTTAGGATGTGAGGCATTGCATTCTCCCAGGTGGGTTCTGTGGAGTTTGTGTTGAGGGGGTGTGTGAGGGGAGGTGCTTGTGACTATGGTCAGTGCTGCGAGTCCTCCTTCCCACCCAGCCAGATATCCCACCATGGAACGTGCTTCCATTGCAGGGAGTGGAAGTTGTCTCTCAGGATGTCAGTCAGTGGTGTCCTGCTGTTGGTTGTTGCACAGTTGCCAGCAGGGCCTTGTGCTCCCCACAGCAGTAGCAAGTGTCAGCCATCTTGTGAGTCCTTTTCCACTCCCTGTGATGTGCGCATGGTTCATGGTGGTGTTGATGGGACAGTTGTGGGGGTGAGCAATATCTGTGACTACGACTCCCATGATGCTATTGGCTACACTGACTTGCCCAGCATACACAGAATTCCTTCCTTTCAGTGGTCTTCACTGTGTGTTGGTGTTGTAGTGGTGGCTACATGTCTGGATGTGTTTGTTAGTTCTATTTGTGCCACTGCCTAGCTGTAGTTGTAGTTGTGTTTGTATATGTGATGACACGGTTAAATGTAACTTTGAGATGGCATGTGTTGTGTTTATCTGACTGACATGCACATTTTGGGATGATTCTGTTCTGGTTGCTGTGTAATTGCTATGAGTGCATGGTTTGACTCTCCCCTTGACAGTGATGTGTGTGTGTATTGTGGCAGAATATTGTGTACATTTGTTGTGTACTCACCAGGCTCTGGGATGTTCTCTAGTCCATAGACGCTCACTGGTGGAAGGATGGCCCGCACCTTCTCCTCCCAGGGCCTGAGGTATACTGGCTTGGCAGGAGGGCCACTGCTGGTGTATTGGCTCAGGAGGTAGTCCTTCTTGAGCAGCTCCCGTACCCTCCTGCGCACGTCATACCACCTGTTCTGGATGTCAGTCTTTGTGCGCAGACATGGTGATTGTGCGTTCACCCTGTTGATGATCCTCTCCCACATCTTGGTTTTCTGGGAGATGGGTGTCTGTTGGACCAGTGTGCCAAACAGCTGTGGCTCTACCCTGAGGATCTCGTCTACCAGGATTTCCAATTCACAATCTAGGAACTTGTGATTCTTCTTGGGGGGCATGGTGATGGGTGGTGATGGTGAGTGATGTGTGTGTTGGTGTGCAGGTGAGGGTGTGTGAGTGTGTGTTTTGCTGGGTGTATGTGAGGTAGCTATTTGTTGGTGTGCTGATGGTGTGTGGCTTGTGTGAGGGATGAGCTGTGGGTGTGTGGTTGCTGTCTGTTGAGTGCTGGCAGTAGAATAGCATTTGCAAAGGATCATGGTTGGGATTTGTGTCCTTTATATGGGTGGAGTTGTGGGTGTGTCTTTGTTCTCTGTCCCCACCCCCCAGTATTTATTGGCTTTGTAATTGCTTGTTTGGCCTTTTTTGTGTATTTTTCCTTAGTACTTTCTGTGCATGTTGGAAACGTTCTTGTGACCGAGTCGGACCCTGCATTTGTCTCGTACGGTCTTCTCCGTTTCGTTCACGCTGTGTTTGTGCAGTTTTCTATGCTGCGTACGCGTCGGTCGCGGTGTTTTGTGTTACTTCGGCTCGGTTTTGTATGCGTGTCGGTCGTATGGCTTGTCCTCCGTACGACTCGGTCGTGGTTTTCGCGCCTTGCATCGTACTTAGCGGTTTGGAGTTCGCGTGTACGTTTCGGTTGGATTTGTTCCGGGTGCGTGTCGGTCGGTTCGATTCGCGTGTTTTTCCGGCCGGATTGCTGTTTTCCGTGCGGCTTGGTCGTTCGGCTTGGGTTCAGTACGTGTCGGTCGGATTTTTTGGCCTTGCATCGTACTTGGCGTGTCGGGCGCCACAGGTACGTGTCGGTCGGAATTAATTCCGGCTCCAAGTCGGTCGGTGCTTTTTCCGGCCCGAATCGGAATCGACCCCTAAGTCTTACTTATTGTCACTCACTCTGACTTACTTATTCTAACTCACTGTCACTCAACCTCATTCATTGTCATTCATACTCCTTCACACTTTCTAACACTCCTCACACATTCTTAGTCATTCATTCTCACTCATGTGCTGTCACTCTTACTTTCACTCATTCTCACTCACTCTGACTCACTCATGGTCACTTACTGACATTCACCAATTCTCACTCATTCTCACTCACTATTGGTCACTCATTATCACACATTTTTACTCACACAGACACACGCTCAAGCATTCATGCTCTCTCTCTCACACACAAACAGACTCTGACTTGTGGTGATGCACACAACATTCATTTAAAAAGCATTTCCTTTTTGCTCACTTCAGCTGCCAGCGAAGGTCCCGGTCCAGCTCCTGTTGCTCCATTGCTCATTATTCTAATAATGAATAAAAGAATATTATACATTGTTACTATAGTAAATAATAGGCCGAAAACAAGTCCCATAAGTAGAAGCCACCTCCTTGTCCTTAATAGTGATTTTGTCAAATCTGAAGCCAGTGCTCTCAAAAGCAATGCCAGGGGTCTCAAGGGAAAAGCCAGGGGTCACAGCTGCACCCCATGGCGACCCCTAAATGACAGCCATCTCAGTCTAAACTGAAGCAACACATTTGTAGGTTAACATAAATTAAAATAGTAGTATCATTTTGTTTCTTTTTGTTATAGTTTACCCTTATACCATTTAATAGGGACAAATTAATTTAAAAGCGTCTTTGAACCACTGCAGAATGAAAGCACATTTGTTTCACCATCTTCATGTTGTTAACATTTGGCTCCTCTGGCATACATTCCATGGATATTGTTCTTTCACTCTCGGCCACTGTTGGGCCCTAGGCCTTTCTTTCGACAGATAATGAGTACACCGGATTTCCTCTTAAACCAGTTCAGCTACTTTCACGACAAGCATATCATACAACTACTATCTGTTTCTTCACGGTGATTTATTGAAGTTAGCAGAAACATGCTCAGGATGTCAAAACACCAGTGAGCGCCATAAACCCGAAAAGAACAATGGAAATCAACACTAGCAACATAACTGAAATGGTTTGAAAAAAATGTTTGGTTTCAGGCAAGAATTAAATCTGCTTTCTTGCTTCTGCAATATTTAAACTTAGATACATGTATTCACGAAGCTACTAAAATTGCCCAGCCTGGATAAATACACATTTGTTAAGTGAACTAATCTGGTTTACTGCACAACTGCTTTATTTGAACGTGTAAAATATTTTTAATGACATAGCTGAAGACAAAACATGCATTCTACATGTGATTTATTCTAGAACTTTTACCATTCGGACATGCTTGGTGTTTTGAGGTCTCCGCAGCAGCCAACTGAATTTTAACTGTCCGTGGACGAAGCGTTCCTTACAGTACATTACATATACTTAGAGTAGGCTTTTGGTCAGCCTCTTGCTTATGATTGGATGGCTTTGTTGTCTATGTCACTCCCTTGTTCCTGATTCTGTAGCTTTCCTCCTTATTCTAGTGTCTGTCTCGCCTAAGAGCATTTTGGTGTCCCTGTGCCTTGATTGGTTGGTGTATCTTCCCTCTGCTGACGTCAGACATTGCATTACCATGCTAGTGAGGGACTATTTTGTAACCCTTTACCTACCCCTCTTTGTTTTGCCCTAACTCCCTCGTATTCAATCTCTCTCCCATTTTCCTCCTTCTTCCGGCCTCCTCTTGTCCCTTTCTGCCCATCACAAATTTTGGGCAATCTGATACACTTGCAGCAGGTGGACATCCTAAAAGGTCTTTTTGATTGCTCAAGATGACCATCTTTGACCAACATTTGAAAATGTAAGATAGAACACTTAAAAACAATGGCCCAATCTAAATGCATTTTATTACTGTTATTTTATGTTCACTCTGTAGACGATTTACATAGTTGTGTACTACCAAATGAGTCTCTAGATACTCAAGGAGAACAGCTAACAAAACACATACCCTTATTGATGTATTATATTGGGGTGTACAGTAGGCAAGTTTAATTAGCCAGATTTTCAATTTCCGTCAAAACAGTGTTAGAGACTGTCTGCAAATGGGCTGGCAAAGAATACCAGAGCCTGGCAGCACAAATAGAGAAACTTCTACCACCTGCTGTGAATCTGTGGAATTTAGGTATCACTAGCAAATTGATGCCTGAAGAAAGCAGCCTTATTAGGAAATAATCATGGAACTTCTCGTTCAGGAAAGCTGGAGAATCTCCTGTTCTTATCCTGTGCACCATGCAAAGTGATTTGAATAGAACTGTGTGTATAATTAGAAGGCAGTTAAGTTTATGCAAAATAGGTTTCATAAGAGCATAGAATGAGACTCAGGTCACTGGTCTGGCTGCGATATTCTGGATCACCTGGAGCTTATAAATAAGCTATTGTGGTGATCACAATTATACAAAATTAGCACAGTCCAGGCACAACCCAATTATTGTAGCTACTGCCTAATGCTTCCCATTATGGATTTCCCCAGTACTTTGATATAGTTAGTGCAGGAGGATATCACTTAGACAAATTGAGAGGCTATTGAGAGTTATCAGTCCAGTTTCACTCCCAAACTATTTGCCGCCTTCATCCTCCTTGACTTCTCCGGAGCTTTCAACTCCATTTCCCACCTGATCCTCTTCCAATGCCTCCACGAGACAGAGATCTGTGCAACAACTCGTCAATGGATCAGTTGCATCCTCACAGGCCAGGTGCAGGATATCAGCCTAGCCCACTACATCGCAGGACCTTCCAGTTTGATCCCCCAGGAATCATCTCTCAGACTCATGCTCTTCAATGTCTATATGGCCCCATTCACCAGAATCGTCCAAACCCCTGGTCTCAACATTATCCCCTACATCAAAGATGCACAGCTCATGATCTCATTTTCCAAGGACAACCCCAGCAACCAAGTGAAGTTTATGGACTGCATGTCAGATGTTGCCCTCTAAGTGAAATCCAACTTCCAGAAGCTTATCTTGGATAAGAGGGAGTTGGTACTCTTTGGAAGAGACACACTCTGGTCCTCGGTGTGGGGACCATATAAGCTAGTACCGAAACCTACCCCATCCAGTCAAGCCTGGAATCTAGGGATCAAAATCAATAACCAAATATCGAAGTTTAGCCAGGTTAACTCAACCACTTCTTCCTGCTTCTGCACCCTCAAGATCCTCAGAAAATCTTCAGATGGCTTCCTCTCAATTCTTGTCGAGCAATCATCCAGGCCCAAATTACTAGCAAGCTGGACTACGGGAATGCACTCTACATCGGAAGCTAGACTACGGGAATGCACTCTACATCACAATCTCCACCTAACTCACCAAGAGACAACAGACTATCTAGAACACAGTGGCCGTCATCACACTTAACCTCCCACACCTTGTCCACATATCAATTCACCTCAAAGACCTCCACTTTCTCCCCATCCACAAGTGCAAACTGCATACACACACACACACACACAAAGCACTTCATAACCTAGGTCCAGCTTACCTGTAGAGCTGCATCAGCTTTCACACCATCAACAGACACCTTCAGTTCACCAGCCTTCTTGTCACCTCCGTCCCTTGCTTCCGAAAAGCCAGATCTGATGGCCACACCTTCTCGTACCTGGCTCCTAAAGCCTGGAACAAAATCCTCCTTCACATTGGATCCGCCAGCTCAGTCCTAAAATTCCAGAAGGAACTGAAAACTTGGCTCTTCCAATTGACCTCAGATAAGGAAGCCCATCCTTTTCTAAAGTGCCAGGACACCTACCTAACATAACATAGCATAACATAACATAACATAGCATAACATAACATAACATAACATATTTAACAGGGGAGGGTGTGGGGCGCTGATCTTGAAACCAGTAGAAGTCAAGTCAACGACACATACATCCTTCTGTCTTCTGGACTTCTGCTCTTCTAGATTTCTTATTGCTTCCCATCCGTTGCCAAAGTGATCTCTTTGTTATTTGGAAATCAATATAGGCAGTGGGATTGCTGTTGAATCTAGTTAAGATCTATATACCATTGATGGATATGTATGCCATTACACCTCGATCAAATGAGGTGACAGGGATGACCCTTGAGGAACACCACATGTAACAGATGTTTTTTTGGAAACAAACTCCTCTAGTCTTACTGGTTGAACACAGTTAAACAGAAAAGATTAAATTCTTTTAGCAGCAAAATTACGGATGCCAATGGCCTTAACACGGCTGAGCAGGATGGAATGATCGACTTTGTCGAGAGCGGCTGATAAGTCCATTAAAATAAATGAATTGATGTGGTCAGAATCCAGGGGCCAGATGTACTACGCACTGGTCACAAAATACTGGTCGCAATGTCGCAAATATGAGTAGTCAGATTATAAACTAGTAGCTCATGTGATGCAATTGCTCACAAGGTCATGATTCACTTTTCACACGTTAGTAATGTTTTCGTCTTGTATCATTGGAGTTTGCACTGTTTAGCTCCATCTAAGGCGGTGTCAACTCAGATTTCCTGGTGGTTCGTAATCCTACTTTGTTTTGTGCACCATGTAAAATCTCTAACCCCGGGGGTGAGGTGACTTGTAGATCACTCCTATCTTTCATTGCATGCAATTTGTGTTGCCAGAAAAATTGTTATGTGGTCAAGAACAGAGAATGTGTTTTATATCTACCCCTAGTTCTTCACAGCACCAGCAACATGAGGTGGGTGTCATGTTAGCTCTATGTAGTTTGTAGGAGCTGCAGTTCCAGTTTTGTAAAATCTTAAAGAAGCTGAAGTTAAGGTGGGCTTCTCTCAGATCCCTAGCAGAAGTCTCAAATAACTCTGACCACTCATGCTCTGAAAATGTCTTTTGGAGACATTTGTCGTTTATTCCTGAGATTAAATTCCATGGGTTTGGCGTACAATTTTCTAATTATAATTTCTTATAGACCTTTGATCAATTTTTTGTAGTTTCCACCTCACCAGGTATAAATATAGAATGGAGTCAGAAAGATTAAGTGACATTTTCCCTAATTTGTTCATTAATCAGTATCATAGTTGTAAGAATGTCGAAAATTGACGACGGACAACCTGGAACTCTATCTCCAGTTCTGCAAAAGATTTCATACAGCCATATGATAGAATCTCCTCTATTGTCATTATTCCTTTCAGAGGACCAATCAGGTCAGTGAAATGGTCAGCCTCTTATAAGTAATTTAGTATTATTCCAGGTGGGAGAGCTGAGGTATACAAAAATCACCCTGGCTGAGTGATTTGTCTGAGGAGGACCATGTGTGTGTCCTCCGCAGAAGGATCCTGATGGATTTCTGAAATTTATAGAGAACCTGAATTCCCTCAACACCATTCTGTAGGTGTCTTTCAAATAGCACCCAATCTGGCATCGTTAGGTCAAAATTTAAATGGCATGCCAACCAGGAAATATACTGTGCCTTATCGTATAATTAAATGCAACACATACCTTGACCTCCTGAGGTGGTAGTAGCGAATACCTTGGAAATCCTTGATGAGTCCGGTTTTAATTAGTCTTTAATAGTATGTGTGAGATAATGATTTGCGTCCTGCAAAATATTTAGTTAGACCTGGGGGCTATGACCATTTTCGGTGTTTGAACCCTGCCGCATAAGGAAAATTGGAGCTGCCTCCATTTTCCAAAGTCTGGTTTCATTTGATCAATCAATTTTAAAATATCATTTTGTACGATGTGGAATATGTTTGCTGAGATAATTTAGTTTGTTAGGCACCAACTTAAATGGTAAATCTTTTAGGGACCTTTCTGCTGTACAAGATATCAGATGCATTGCTTCACTTTTAGTCCGATTTATTTTGTACTCTAAGGAAAGTGGGAAGGAGGAAATTATTTCCATTTGAGCAGGAAAAGATATGTCAGGTTTGGCTATTGTCATCAGAATATCATCAGCATAAAGAATCAGCTTTTCCCCAAAGAGGAATGCAATCCTCTAATAACATAAACTAGCATGTGCATTTTTAATCCGCATGTCCACCCCTTTTGGCACCTTGGCACTGAATAACAGGTGTCTATTATTACCCAACTCAATGGTACCTCAGTGGCACTGACCGTTAGGAACTTCCTGGTTGCTATTACCAACAGTTCTAGTGCCCATTAAAAACGCAATATAGCTAAGAGTCATGTTCCTCTTTTAATTATAATACTGTCAGATATGAAGCTTCTGCAGCTCACCACATCTGTCTGCATGTGATGCAACCATTTGGCCATGGATGTAAAGTTGTGGCCAAGGCCAGCTCTCCTCAAGATACAGAAAAAATAGCCACACTCCACTTCATCAAACACCTTTTCAGCATCGAGGGAGAAGGTCATCTTCTACATAATTTGCAGATTAGGAGAAGAAGGGTTTACATATGATTTCTTGATGATCAGCTGCACAGAAATCCTACGTATGCAAGAACAATGGAGTGACCTTTCCCAGCCTTCTGGCCAGGACCTACACTCATATTTTCATATCACAGTTAAAAAGAGAGATGGATCTGTAGTCAGCACAGTCAACATTACAGTGGGAATCTCCCTGGCTTCTGTATTAAGAATATATAAGTCTTGTTGAATTCAGAACAGAGACTACTCATATCAGCAGCTTCTCAGAAAACTTTCTCCAATAGAGGGACGGTTGTAGTAGCAGTGAATTTATAGAATTCTAGAGGGAATACATCCTCCCTCGGAGCGTTTCCCATTGACATCGATTAGCTAGGAGCAGAAAGATTATAGCTGTAATGTCCTCCTCACATGTGCTCACAGCATCTGCCTCTAATGCTTAGAAATTAGACAGTAAGGAGACAAATTATTTTATTATATAGTGGATGTGAAAGCAGTTTTGCTCCGGTACCATGTATTGCCGGTATAGCTGAATTGACCTTTCTTTGTTTCTGCTGTAGGGCCAGTAATCTCCCAGCTTTTTCACCACATGCATAATTTTCCCCTTGGTGTGAGTCAGTGTGCTTTTTGTACTAAAGAGGTGAACAGAGTATTCAGGTAAATCTTTTTTGTTAGGGCTCTTAAGTTATCCTCTGGCAGGGTGATCCAGTCGAAAGTGTGTAGTCTATATATTACTGCCTCTAATATGATTCTTCTATCCATGGTGGCTTTGCATGCAGAAGCGGAGTCTCTCATTAATCCACTAATGTATGATTTACCCACTGCCCGTAGAACTTGGAAGGAAGTAATTGACTGCTAACTAAGATCTAATGCTTCTTTTAATTGGTTTCATAACTTTTATTTTTTTCTGGGATTCTAAATTACATCAAATGCAGACTCCAGGTTTTTGACTTAGTGACTGTCAGTTTAGATTGAGCACTAGGTGGACAGGTGCATGATCAGATATGCTGCTGAAATCTATCTCACAGTCATACACTTTGGGGAACAGGTCTCCGTGTTGTAAGAGGTAGTGTTAGACCTGCCATCCTTGCCATGATTTCCCCCTAACATTTTGCCTTCAGACCTCTTGTTTTTGCTGACTTCGGTTTTGCTGGCCTTAGTCCTCTGTGAACTATACTACTGCTGACCAGTGCTAAAATGAGTGTGCTCTTTTCCTAAAACATGGTAAGATTGGCTCATACCCAATTGGCTTATTTAATTTACTTGTAAGCCACTAGTAAAGTGCACTACATGTGCACAGGCCCTGTACATTAAATGTTACTAGTAGGCCTGCAGCACTAATTGCGCCACCCACTTAAGTAGCCCTTTAAACATATCTCAGGCCTGCCATTGAGGAGCCTGTGTGTCAGTTTAACCTTCCATTTTGACTTGGCAACATTAACCTTTTTCCAGACCCAACCCGTCTTTTTTTTATACATATAAACCTTAGGTAGGTCCTAGATAGCCCAAAGGGCAGGGTGCAGTGTATTTAAAAGGTTGGACTTATACTTTTAAGTTTTACATGTCTTGGTAGTGAAATCTTGTAAATTCGTTTTTCACTACTACAAGGCCTATCTCTCCCTTAGGATAACAGTGGAGTTATCTTATTACATTTTATAAGTGTAATTTCCAAAAGGGAAAAGATAACCCCTTAATGTTTGGTGCCTATGGAATCGCAATTTAACATCCTAACTTATGGTGAAGTCGGATTTTAAATTGCAATTTTGAAAATGCAGTTTGGCATTTTCTTGCCTTAACCATTTGATGCCTGCAGCCTCTCTGGTCACACGACCGGATGCAGTAGGCAGTTGGCCTTTCTATATTCCTCCTAAACAGCCACACAATAGGAGCTTAGGTGTAACTTAGAGGGCCATCACTGGCAGGATGGGAGGGAGGAGCTGGGCCCAGCCACACTTCACCTGAATAGGCTGTGTCCTGTCTCCACACACAGGACTGCATAACCCCTGTAGTTAGTCTGGAGCCAAGGCAGGGAAGGCAGGACATCTGTGCACTTCCAACGCATGCCCCTAGAAGCTTCTCCCCTATTTCAAAGGCACATCTGTGAATAAGAGAACAAACTCAGACACTTCAGTACACTTGTGGACCTGTGGATACTCTTCCAGGAAAAAGGACTGCTGTGCTTCTGAAGGACTGCCACTCTGCCGGACTGTTGCTCTGAAGGAACTGCTTCCTTGCTGTGCTGCCTTGCTGTCTGCTGCCCTCTTGCCTGGGCGAGAAGGACTAGACCTTCATCTCTTGAACCCAGAGTGACTCCAAAGACTAGTTGGCTGGCCTCCTGATCTGAAGCCTTAGGGACATAACAGGCTTCCAACAACCTTGCACCTGCACCTGGACTCTGCCATCCATGAGTCTACACTGCCAAGTGGTGCCACCCTAGTCCTGGACCCTTGGAAATGGGCCTAAGGTCCTTGCCAGCTGAACCAATGCTTCCCCTCTGCTGAGCGGTGCAACCCCAAGCAGAATCGATGCATCTCCTCAGCTGAGCGGCGCATCCACGAGCAGAAACGACGCATCGCTGCTGCTGCGTGTATTGCACCTATCGCAAAGATCCGTCTCACCATCCCAGTCCTCAGAATGGACGCATCACACTGGCAGCATGGCACATCCACAGCCCAAGACCCTGCATCTTTCATCAATGGGGGCCTCGACGACGACAGACTCTGCATCGCAGCCCTGCAGCTCCTCTGAACCGACTCATTGTCAGCTGCACGCCACATCCTCAATGCCAGACTTCACATCACAGCCCTGTTGACGGGATCCTCGATGACGATGCAGCAGGACCTCACACCGCAGCCTCGCCGCATCTCGGGCCTGACACATATCTTCAGCTGCGTGGCAAATCTTTGCCGCTGATCTCCGCAATCAGGATTGAAGGTACTCTGTATAGCGGGCCTAACTGCGTCCCTGTAGCTGGCCCGTGCTCCTTCGCTGTCTGCCTGAACTTGTGACTTTGTCCCAGTTTAGCAGGACCAGATATTCCCTGTGGTGCTTTGTGCTTTTTGGCACTATTTTCAATACAAACTTTAAAATTCACTATCTCTAGTTCTACTAATTGGATTTTTGGCATTTTGATCTTGTTTTATTTATTAAATTAAGCTCTATTATTCCAACCTGGTGTGGGGTATATTTTATGTGGTGCTTTCACTGTTTTACAGTTTGAAGTGTTGCACAAATACACATTGCCTCTAAGTTAAGCCTGACAGCTCTGAGCCAAGCTACCAGGGAGTGAATAGAAGTTAATTTGGGGTTTGCTTGTGCCTTACCCTGACTAGAATTGTGGTTGCTACTTGACAAGGGCTCACAGCCCAGTCAACCAGAACCACAATTTCTAACAAGTAGTCTACTCCAATTATGATGCTATGTATACAAGAAAGAAATGTATATTCCTTGCCTGTGGTGTGAAGAAGATGCCAGGGTTCTAGTTGATTGTGTTCTGATGACAGAACCTTAAGAAGGCCTCAGTCATTGATGTTTCATTGGTCCCTGTGGCCCGACCTGTCCAATGCTGGATCAACAGGTATATTCCAGTCTCCTCCCAGTACAATTTTGGAATGGCCGAACTCAATGAACAGTCTTTTCAACTTGGAGGAAAAATCATGTTTTGGGTTTCAAGGGCTGAGACAGAACCAATAGCAAAAGTGGTTCATTTTAGTGTTTGTGTTGCTCACATAGTGACCTGTGGGTCGGCCTATGCTTTCAGTATTTTTACCTCAAGTCATTTATGGACAAGAACAGCTACTCCACATTTCCTTTAATGTATGGATCAACGGGGGGTCTAAATGAGTGTCAGAGCAAGAGAAGGAGAAAAATCTGCTCACCCAGTCCCCTTTCAGTTTCTCAAACTCTGTTTTAGAAACATGGGTCTCTTGTAGTAAGACAATGTCTGGTTTGTTAGTCACTAAGTAGTCGAGAACCTTTCTATCCTTCATACAGGCCAATAGGCCATTGACATTTAGGGACCATATTGAAAGTATTCTATTTTGATATGAATTAGTAAGAAGATGTTGATAGAGACATCCTCATACTTGGACGAACAGTAATGTTGGAAGCCGAGGTGTAGTTGTGTCTACCTTTAAAGTGACTAAGACAATAATTTCTTTGATACATTGTGATAATTCTCTTAGGGTCAGAGTACTACAAAGGTTTTCTGAATTGCAAAATGGGTTTAGAAATTATTATGGAATCACAATTTTGAAGGGGTGTCCTTCCAAATTGTGGTTTGGTAAGCTGTGTATCAATGATTTGCAACCGTAATTCCGATTGCAAACCTTTGATTGTTTACTGACTTTTAAGATGGGTGGCAATTGATATGGAAAGTGGTAGGGTAGCGAATGGACTACTGGTGCGCGATATTCAGGTAATATGGTTTCAGGTAATTATGTAAAATTTCAGGAAAATTATGAGTAGTTATGGGAAACCATATCTGTCATTTAGCTCTATATTTTAGCACAAAATGCATCCTAGGCTCAATATTTGACAGAGAGATGCATTTTGGGCAAAAACATTAGCTGAAGAACACAATTGTGTGGTTGTTTGCGATGTTCCCTTGCTCTCGTGATATCTATGTTTACTGCTAATGGCAGTGTAATTATGTGACTGGTGTAGTAGCTTAATTTGGTGATTTTGGGTAACAAGTGTAACAGAAATTCCCAAAATGTTGTGAATTATGTCATCGTAATTTAAATTTGGTCTAAGCCTACTGTGGACCCCCTGGGAATCATGGTGGCAACTTCGAGGGAGTGGGAAGTTATCCAAGAGACCATTGTCAATCATCAGTGAAGTTTTTCATAATTGAACCTTTTTTTTAAAGCAGCCCCATTTCTTATAAGAAAATCAGGGGCATATTAGCAAGAACGGCGTTAAAATTATCGCCGCTTGAGCGGCAGGAAACTGCAGCTAAAGCGGCGATAATGGGCTTGATAATATGCCCTTGAGAATTCCAATAGAAGCCCAGGATCACAGCAGAACATGGGCTTCTATTGGTATTCTCAAGGGCATATTATCAAGCCCATTATCGCCGCTTTAGCGGCAGTTTCCTGCCGCTAAAGCGGCGATAATTTTAACGCCGTTCTTGCTAATATGCCCCTCAGTTTCTTTGAAAAAAATGTTTTCCATTCTGAAATGTAATGACAGGAATGGTGGTCTGCTATCACTTGCAGGCCACCATCCCTGTTTTGCAGCCATTCACAGGGGGTTCCAAATTGCGACCTGACTGATGAATGTTAATTAGGCAGATCCTTCTGTGAACTCCTTGCAATTCTTTATTTACGAACCAACTAATCGTTGCATAGGTTAGTTCCAAAAGTAAAATACTGGTTGTAAAGCATCAGTGCACGATTTGCCACCACTTTTTGTGACTAGTATATAAGTACATGTGGTCCCAAGTTCTCATGCAAACAAGGTGTCTGCACGGCAGTTTCACTTTGTTCAATGAGGGGAAATCTGTAATCACGTTTTTGTTTTAGATACAGAAAATGAAAGTTTAGTAGCTATTGTAGCAGTAGGGCACTGGAGGGTGCTACGTACTTTAGAATTCCAATAGAAGCCCAGGTTCTGGTGTCAAGGACATCAAACCTGGGCTTCTATTGGAATTCTCTAGGGCATATTATCAAGCCCTTTATCGCCGATTTAGCGGCAGTTTCCTGCCGCTAAAGCGGCGATAATGTTTGCGCCCTTCTTGATAATATGGCCCATACTTTCTAACACACTCCTTAAGCATAGTATGGCTTATCAATAGGTATTATAAGGCACCCAGTACCTTAGAGTTAACTCACAATGCAAAAAAATGAATCCAATGGAGTAAGTAAGATGGGCTTATGCTTTAAGTGATGATCTTGATTTGTCTTTGTCTTTTGAGTGGTCTTCTTCCCTTCATTTTCTATGTCTCTGCACCACAATATGTTTCTCTTTGGAACGCAGGGCACATACCAGTTTTGGTTCATGGGTGGGTGATCATACAGTTATCCCCTCATGATTTTATAGTGTCCATAGATGATGCTTTCGGCATTCCAAGAACCGTTACAGTTCATGGGGATCATAAAATTCTGTAGGTTAGCATTTGACAGTTCCCTGCATTACAGCGGGTTCAGGTAAGCCATATCTAATGTCTTTTTTCTTGCGCTTAAGCCATAGTGAGAGAATGCTTTTGCACAAAAGATGTGTTCCTTGCGAAAAAGCAGCAAAATAAGAAATCTTATGTCCAATATAAATATAGGGGTAATTTTTCTTACATGATTAAAGTATGAGTTTCACATGCTGTTGACTCAGAAAACTGACTAAGTGTGTCCTTAGTAAGTCACTTGCTTGAATTGGTGCTATCTGCCCACACTAATTATCTGGCAGTAGGAGTTCCAAGTCCAGGCCTTTTAGAATAAACTTAGAGAGGAATCTCATCATGTGATTTCCTTCCTCTGATTCTGTGACCCCAAAATGTAGATATTGTTTCTCATGCCATTGCCTTCAAGGTTAATTCCTTTCTTTTGGAGGGTCTATGTCCCAAATTAGAAACATAAAGGGGAATATTAGCAAGACCGGCGATAAAATTATCGCCGTTTTACCGGCAGGAAACTGCCGCTAAAACGGCGATAATGGGCTTGCTAATATGCGTTATAGAATTCCAATAGAAGCCCAGGTTAGATGTCCTGCACATCTAACCTGGGCTTCTATTGGAATTCTATAACGCATATTAGCAAGCCCATTATCGCCGTTTTAGCGGCAGTTTCCTGCCGGTAAAACAGCGATAATTTTATCGCCGGTCTTGCTAATATGCCCCAAAATACTTAAGATTTGAGAGCATCTAACCTTTTATTCCTTTTGTCAAGTTGGGTCTTGAATATGGCAAACTCATTAGGTACTGTCTTTAGTCCTCTTTTAGGTTCTGCTGTAGAAAGTTCTGGTGTGTTGATCAATGTTTTAATGCACTTCAGTTGAGCCTTGAGCAGTGTGAATGTAGTCATGTTTGAGTCAGAATCCCATTAGACATGTTTAGACTTGTTTTTTGTTAGTATTTCTCAAAATAGTAGCCTAAAAGCCTTATTTCCTGGATTTGATTCACAAACTGCAAGTTTAATTTTGCTAATAGTAATTTTATGACTGTGGATATTCTGCAGTCGGGGCAGAGAACTCTGAACATAAAAAGATGGGACAGACCTTTCTGCAGTCGTAAAATTAGTATTAGTAAATTTAAACTCATAGTTTGTGAATACCAAAAAAATAGTAAACATACATAAAGGTGTAAGATTATGTTGGACTTACCCCTCTCTGCAGGGTAACCCACAAACTTTTTGCCTTCGCCCTCCTGTTTTCAGAATCTGTTTTGTTGCTGTTTAGGACTTTGTGCACTTTACTACTGCTAACCAGTGCTAAAGGGCTTGTGCTGTATGTTTTAAACATAGGTAAAATTTGCTTACACCCAATTAACACATTTAACTTACTTGTATGTCCTAGTAAAGTGGTACTATATGAACCCAGGGCCTGGTAATTAAATACTCCTCATGGGCCTGCAGCACTGATTGTGCCGACCACTTAATTAAGAAGCACTTTCAAACCTGTCAGGCCTGCCATTGCAGACTGCATCCAGTTTTAAACTGCCATTTCATCCTGGCAAAATAAATCTTTTGAAACACACAAAAGGTGATGGGAGGAATGCTTGCAATTTTTCTAACCATTGGCCATCACTCAGGGTAGCATCCCAACGCATCATCCTTTTGCTCACGCTCCCACCTCAGTTTGGAACCAGCCATATTGAAATCAGTCTTGACCCTGCTCCTCATGGGTCCTGTGCTCGCTACGCCACCGGTTTCAAGCTAGCCTGGCTGATGAAGGGTGATACCCCGAAACTGGCCCCAGGAAGCTTGTTTTCTGGTCCAGGGAGGATCTGGCCTGGCAGTTCCGGCTGGACTGTTCCGATGGGGAGCATGGTCAAGACTGATTTGCACATGGCTGGGTCTAAACTAGAATGGCGTGGCCAGCAAAATAACGATGGATTAAACCAAGATCTGTGACTGAGGGTGAATGTCAGCATTCCGTCCATCATCTTTTGTGTTGGAAAATAAACCTTTTTACCAGGACTAAACCGTTCTTTTAATACGCATAAGACACCCCTAGGGTAGGACCTAAACTGCCCAGAGAGCTGCTTTTAAAAGGTTGGACGTGTACTTTTAAGTTTTACATGTCCTGGTGGTGGAAAACTCTCAAATTCGTTTTTCACAATTTCAAAGCCTAAATCTTCGATAGGATATTATTGGTTTACCTTATTACATTTATGCAGTGATAACACTTGATTGGGAGCAGGTAGGGTAGATACGAAAGTCATGTTTGGTGGCTGAGGAATTGTAATGTAATAGCCTCTTTAATGGTAAAGTCAGTTTTTAAGTCACAATTCCCAAAATGCCACTTTTAGAAAGTTTGCATTTTCTTGTCCCAACCATTAGGTGCCTGCTGCCTGTTCCTGGGTCACATAACTAAGAGTAGTTGGCAGTTGCTCTTTGTGTATTGCTCCCAGACAGCCACAAAATAGAGGGACTAGGTGTTGGCAGGATGGGCAGTCTCAGGCTTGATGGGTGTGGGGGAGCGGAGCTGTCACCTACCACACTTGCACTTCAAAGGCACTAGCACAACAATCCCTCAAAGGACTTCACACTAGCCTAATATGCCTCCAGACAGACTGGGAATAGGGCAGGGATGCAGGAAGTTCCAGACACTTCTGTAGGGGGAAACCCCAGAAGCTTCTCCCACTTTAAATTGGGCACCAGGTATAAAAAGAGGACCCTCTGACTTACTCTTCATTACACACCTGGAACTGTAAATACTCCCGAAAAAAAGATGCTGTGCTGCCCTGCTGCTTGATGCCTGGACTGCTCTCTGAGAAGGAAGACTGGACCTCCTCACTTCATTCCAGGGTGAAGTGACTCAGAGGGTCAGCCAACTGGCCTCCTGTTCTGAGCTACATGGACACTACAAGCTCCAGAGGCTTCATTGAAACTGCCCAGCTGGCCTGCTCCAATTGGATCTGCGTGTACCTGCCTGAGTGCTGCTGACCTCTGCTGGAGTGAGTTCCTCATCCCCTAGAGGTGCCTTCCAGGTCCTGGACCCTTGGTGTGGTATCAGTTGAGCTCTTCCTCACAGAAAAGAAGAAATCCTGAGGTTTTGTGCTCATCATGACCCTAAACAGGTTTGTTCACACCCAGAACTTGCCACCCATGCCAATCGCCATCGTGAAGCTCCTGTGAAACTGACTTCTTGCGCTACAACGATCGCCAGTGACGACCAACAATGCGAGATCGCCAGTGACGACCAACAATGCGAGATCTGCACTTCGTACAATGGCATCATCAGCCCGTGGTGACCACTAATGTGAATCTTCAGCAATGACCGTCTGCGACGTCCGACAGGATCTTCGAGTTATGCCCAGCCTGCTCTTTGCACTACAGCGATGACCATTGGCAACACTCTCCCAGCTCCTCGTGGCCTCCTCCAACGCAAATGAAACTCGTCTCACTACACTTTAGAAGGTAACCTTTATAGAGGTACTAACCTGGTCCCTGTATCCAGCCTGTGCTCCATTACCATCTGCCTGAACTTGTGACTTTCACCCAGTCTCTCATGACCAAATAACCACGACTGACACTCTGTGCAAAAAGTGCAAATTTCCGGTTCTCCTGGATTGATTTATTTTGGTGTCAAATAATTTATTAAATTTTACTTTATTTTTCTTAATTGGTATGGGTTTTTCTTGTTTTGTGTTGTCACTTCAGTACTATATGAATGCTGCATAAATACTTTACACACTGCCTCTACGTTAAGCCTGACTGCGTTTGTGCCAAGCTACTACTGACTTCAGCACTGGTTAATTTAGTGACTGTTTGAGGCTCACCCTGACAAGAATCGTGGCTGTTGCTTGAGATGGGCTTACACCCCCTCAACTAACAGCCACATTTTCCAGTTTACCTTTGTGAATCAGGCCCTCTGTATATATGCTCCACTAGGGCAACTACTGTTGTAAGACTGGACCTGATTTTACCGTGTGGTAATTCAACACTGTAAACTTGCATGAGGCTTTTGGGTGAACATACAATGCTGCCCCATTGCCAGATCTTAACCTATCCTTGCCTCCCTTACACTTTGACCCCCCCTCACACCCAACTACAGCAAGAGGTAGCTATGCATACATTTACTCCTCCTCAGAGCAATGGGTACATAAACGATTTAAACCTCATGGTTTGGTTTTACAACTGGACAAGTGTCCCACACTGTAATTCCTCTTCCAGGGAGGTTACCATGTAATTTGATGGTGCTACAGCTGATTTACTGCACAGCAACAGTGTTTTCACAGTACTGTCCAATAAATATTCACTGCTTTGGTGGACACCCATTTAGATGTGTAATCTACTCATAGCAACACAGACTGCTCTGCCAGAGACAACAATTCAAATGGCCTAAAATATCTAGAGCCAGTGTAGTCCACAGTTCTTCCAGAATTTCTACTGACAAAAAAGGAACAGATCAGTTCACTAGGATATTATCATTGCTGACACAAAGGGCATTATACTTCACAATAGCCTGCACTTGGTGATCAGTCCCTCACCAGCAATACCTCTCTCTTTCTTTGGCTTTGGTGAGATTCCTTCCTCAATGCCCCTTACGGACTAGGGGCCAGATGTACAACCATTTTTAGTGGTCACAAACAGAGAATTGGGTCATTTGCAACCACTAAAATGGCTTGTGTAATGTACCAACCCTATTTTGCAAGTCAGTAACCTATTACTTACTCTCAACATAAGGTTTGCGAGTCGCTATTAGGAAGGGGTGTGCCAAGGGCGTCCCTTCCCAATAGTGAGTTGCAAGGGCATGTACGATTGTTGTGGACCAGAATGTGGCCACAAAACAATCGCAGTTTACTGCCTACTTCAAGTAGGTGGTAAGGCAGTCACAAACGGGAAGGGGTCCCCAGTGGAACCCTTCCTCTTTATGACTGACAGCTAAAACGTTTTATAAGAGTAGGCTGTGGTCCCACAGAACACTGCCTACTCTTAAAAAGAAACAGAAATGTTTCACTTTTCAATTTGAAATGCATCTCAATTTCCTTTAAGGAAAACGGGCTGCTTTAAAAAAAAGTTGCTTTGTTTAAAAGCAAACACAGACATGGTGGTCTGTTGTCCCCATCAGGCCACCATACCTATGTTTTTGTCCATTCCCAATGGGCCGTAAATTGGGATGGAATTGAATATTGATGAGGCAGGTCATTTGCGACCCCATTGGGAATCACTAAATGTGTCTGAGACACATTAGTACATTTCATTTTGCAAGTCTCTAATTGCGAGCCGCAAAAAATCGCACTTAGCGACTAGCAAATTGAAATGGTCGTACATCTGGCCCTAGGTTGACTATTTTGCCCCCAAACTCTTCAGGTGAACCCGCTTACTTTGTCTAATGAATTCACCATCATCCAAACTCAAATAATTTCTGACATTCCAAAACAGTTTGTCTTACTCAGTTAATGCTCCATAACTTGACCAACGTTCAACAGCAGATTCTATAACCTTCCAAGATACTTTATTGTGGTCTCTAACTTGACTCCATTATTCCTTCCCTTTGTGACTCCTCTCCCCAGTTCACACAAGAGGGTTCTTGGATGCTTCACTCTCCTTGCACTGTCTACTGTGACAGACAATCTGCTGCTTTGTTTGGGTCCTCAGGATTCAATCCTTGCTGATGGTGTTAAGCCCCATCTCCTTGGCCCTCCAATTAAGAGGCATAGGCTTCCAGGTTCCAACATCCAGAGGTATATTGAACAGGATCACAGAAACAACACCATCAAGACACTTGAGTGTGGACAACGACTAACTATCATCCTTGGAATCTCCCCAGAAAGACACTCCAAGTGACATAGTGTTGTTCTGTTCATGGAGAGAGAAAGCAGACTCCATGAGGCAAAGAAGACATACCATAACAGCTAATAATTACAGTTCTATTATTTTTAAATGGACACTGATTCTACACTTTGTTTCTCTTAAGGATGAACTGTCCAAGGGATTCAAGCAGAGACTTAAGTTCTGCCTATGTCTCTTTAAAACATTATGGAAGTCTTTGGACCCATTCAGTGACAGAAACAGAGATTGGACAAAAAGCCTTATCTGAACTCTTGAGTAAGTGATTGCTTGACTTACTTTGAGCAGAGTAACTTATGATGTGTGCAAATTTCAAGTTTGCCACTATTCTGTCTCTGGTCTCATATTCTAAGCAATTGTGTGGATTAGATCTGTTGCTTAGAAACCAGAATGTAATCCACCAAGGGAGCTAGTAATTCATTTCAGTCCAGATTTAAACAATGCCCTATTTCATTTTCATTGTTCCCATTTAAACTAAATTAAACTTTTGTATTCATAGTAGAATTCCACCTGGGTTAGAGTGAAGAAAGGTAACTGTAGCTCCCCTTTGCAAGGGTTCTGCATACAACAGGTTAGTGACTTTGATATAGTCAGCAAAAGTCTGTTACAGTGGACAGTACATGGAGTCTAGGGAAGGTATCTGAATGAATTGTCAGTCAGGGCAGGAATGTTTTATTGCTTCTATTGCTCATTATTAAGGAATGGTCATGCCATGTGTTAGACCTGACATCCTTGGCGTGGTATTCCCCCAAACATTTTACCTTCACTCCCTGATTTTTGCTGAACCCGGTTTTGTTGGCATTAGGACTCTGTGCACTTTACACCTGCTAACCCGTGCTGAAGTGCTCTCTCCTTAAAACATGGATAAATAAGTCTACACCGAATTTAGAACACCCTTGACCTATGGAAGATTCAGAAGAAGGATTGCCCTACTGAAAGAAGGACTGAACAGCTTTTTGAGGGACTGCCTTTCTGTCTGAAGAAGGAAGACTGGACCTGCATGCCTTGAACCCAGGCTTTCCTGAATGACTCCAAGGGTCTGTTGGCTGACCTCCTATGTGTGCTACAGGGACAAAACAAGTTTCCAGGCCTCCCTGCAAGTGCCAGCTGACCAGCTGCATCTGAACCTGCCTGGATCTGCCTAGACATGCCTGAGCTCCACTGCTGGCCTCTGATGAAGTGAGCCCTGATCCCCAAGAGCCCCCCCCAAGGTTCAAGACTTTTCGCTGGCATAAGTGGGAGCTCCTCCTGAAAAAAAAGGTGAAAATCATATAGTTTGGGCTTTTTGCAAAGGCAAACGGGCCCTTTTGTGTTGAAACTGTGGCCCCGTGACGACTGCCAATGCAAAGGTCCTGTGAGACACATTCTTTGGTTCAACAGTGACTGTCTGTGACAATCAGGATCGCAACACCTACACCTTGTTCTGACAGAGATAATCTGCAACAATCAACTAATATGATGCCCCAGCGATGACTGACTCTGGGAGATACAGCAACAATCATCTGTGATGCTCGTTCTGCCCTTCACACCAAAAAAATCTTCCTCACGGCCTCCTCCAATGCAAGCTGAACACTTTTCGGTACACTGGGGGAGGTAACTCTTCAGTGGGGCTGACTTGGTCACTGCATCAGGCCCACACTCCACCGCGGTTGGCCTTAACTTGTTACCTTCCCCTGGTCTAGAGCAACCAGATAACTGCGGGTGGCACTTTCTGCTTTATGATGCTATTTTCGCTAAACAACTTAGAATTCAGTATCTCCGGATCTACTGATTGGATTTTTATTGTTCTGGTATGTTTTTATTTATTAAAATGTAATCTATATTTTCTATTACTGTTTCTGTGCGGCAGAAATACCTTCACACATTGCCTCTATGTTAAGCCTAACTGCTTTTATGCTAAGCTACCAGAGGGTTAAGCACAGGTTAATTTAGTGACTTTTTGTGGTTCACCCTGACAAGCATTGTGGTTGTCGTCTAAGTGGGTCTTCCACCCACCTAAACTTTGTTTTTCACAGGCATACTTTCTCTGTATCAATGTCATGGATACACAAAATGTGTAAGCCCAGGGGTAAGGAAGAACAGAAAGGTAAACTGTCCCAACAACTGGGATAGTCTCTCTGCTGTTCCAGGGTCAGAGTAGGAGAGTGGTTGAAACCATCCTCTGACCCATCCTGCTCTTGGGAGGATAGGAGGTCAGGGTAAATCAGGTACAGAAGAGGCAGTTCCTCTTCCCCCACATGGGTTCAGACAGTCCCACAATCATACTTTTCAGAGTCTTGTTGAACATCTCAACAAGCCTCAACAAGTTCTGAGGATGATAGGGTATGGAGAACTTATAAGTCACCCCACATTCATCCCACATTGACTTTATGTATGCAGTCATGAAGTTTGTGCCACTGTCAAACACCACTTTTGTGGAGAACCTCACCTGGGTAAAAACCCCCATCAGGATCGTAGCCACTGCAGTTAAAGTCCTCAAAGGTACGGCCTCTGGTTATCTAGTGGCATGATCCACCTAAACAAAGTCAAACCTGTTGCCTAAGGGAGTTTTGGGGTGCAGGGGTCCACAATGTTGATGCCCACTCTTTCAAAGGGGGTGCCAATAACAGGTAAGGCAACCAGGGGAGCCTTGAGCTTCTTCCCTAACTTCCCACTGACCTGGCAGGTGAGACATGACCTGCAGAATGCATCTGAGGATGTCTTCATCTAGGGCCAATAAAAGTGGGAGCGAACCTAGCAAAGGTCTTATCCTACCCCAGATGTTCTGCCAGGGGTATATCATAAGCTAAGCCATAAGTTGCCCTAGGCTCAGGAATCTTAGGCTCACTATATAGGAGGTCATTTTCCCAGTAGATAAGGTGATCTCCAGAGATGTCACCAGCTGCTTGGGCCTTAGCTTGCTGCCTCAAGCCCTCTAGTGCTGGGTACTCTCTCTGAGCTCTACAGCACGTTTGAACTTGCTATTCAGCAAGTTCAGGCAGGTCTCCCAGGGCTGCAAAAACCCCCCCTTGTAGGTTCCAATGCAGCACCCTCAGACTCAGCCTCCTCCTGGACGTTTCAGGGGCTGATTCCCCACACCCCTTGCCCTTCCTCTTTTTGACAGCTGCCTGGGCCTTTTTGCAAGGCTCCATGCCTCCTTGACTCCCCTCTGAGGCTGCCATGGACCTTGTAGTCAAGCCCACCCTCTGAGGTAACCCTAGCATTCCAGTTGGGCCATGGGCTCCACTTCCTTCCATACAGTGTTCTCCAAGTCATGCCCCACAGACAAACAGCAGGCATGGCAGGACGAACACCTACTTTTATAGAACCTGAAGCCCTCACTCAGAGGGAACCAGAGCCACTGGGTAGTGACTCTTACAGTTGTCTGCTACTACAACCTGGTGGAATGTATTGGGGATTACCTGCTCTGAAGACACCAGATGACCACTTACAGTAGTCATACTGACTCATGTGTCCTTCACAGCCTCCACCCTCTTCCCATTGATGGTGACTCACTACCTATACTTGAAAATATTAGCAGGCATCTGGGCTTTGGGCACTATCTCCTTGTCACCTAGGGACACTATGGTAACCTCTGCTCCACCCCCAAACTAATTGGGGCACACGCTTCCCCAAGCACTACACTGGCCAACCCTTGGATCTGTTCACCAGTGGGGAGCTGTGCCCTCTTGGGGCACTTGGCATTTCTCTTCATGTGCCCATGTCGGTAACATTCATAGCACTTGGGAAAAACGTTCTTGTCTTCTTGTCAACAAACCCATTAGTTTTCTGGTCAGGTTGGGGCTAGGTATCCTGCAACTGTGATCTGTTTTGGGGAGCATTGTGAGAACGCCCTACTTTTATTTTTGCCCCCTCCCTCGTTCTTCTATTGGGGACCCTCGCCTCCTTTTTGCTGATCTTGTTTTTGTTTGCGTTAGGACTCTGTTCACTTTACCATTGCGAACCAGTGCTAAAGTGCATGTGATCAATTCCTAAAGCATGGTAACATTGGCTCACACCAAATTGGCACATTTAAGTTACCAATAAGTCCCCAGTAAAGTGGTTCTGCATCCACCCAGGGCCTGTAATTTAGATGCTACTAGGTGGGCCTGCAGCACTGATTGTGCAACCCACTTAAGTAGACATTTCAAACATGTCTCAGGCCTGCCATTGCAGCCTGTGTGTGCAAGTTTAAACTGCCATTATGACCTGGTAAAATAAACCTTTTGTCAGGCCTAGATCTTCAATTTTAATACATATATGTCACACCTAGGGCAGACGCTAAACAGCTCATAGGGCAAGGTGCAGTGTATTTAAAAAGTTGGACATGTACTTTAAACTTTCCTGGTAGTAAAAAACTCTCAAATTTGTTATTCACTAATGCAAGGCCTATCTCTCATATAGGATAACATTGGCTTACCTTATTACATTTAATAAAAGATAACTTTCAACTGGGAGCAGGTAGGAATGTTGAGTTTGTTGTCTAAAGAACTGTAATTTAAAACCGTCATTAACAGTAAAGTCAGATTTAAGTAACAGTTATGAAAATGCCTCTTTTAGAAAGTTGGAATTTTCTTGTCTCAACCAGTTGGTACCTGCAGCCTGGATCCTGGGTCACTTGACTAGGCGTAACTGACAGTTGGTCTTTGTGTATTGCTTCCAGACAGTTAGACAAAAGGGGAATAGGTGTTGGCAGGACGGGCCATCTCTGACTTGATGAGGGGGAGAAGCTGTCACCTACCACACTTGCACATCACAAAGTCTCTTCCTGAGAACACTAACACTAGTCATTTGTGCCCACAGACAAAGTGGGGCCAGGGCAGGCAGGCGGTAAATTCTAAACACCTCTGGGGGTAGAAACCTCCAGAATCTTCTCATACTTCAAAGCTGGCACTAAGCATAACTATTGGACCCTCAGACCCAACTCTTCAGTACACCTCTGGACCTATGGAATACTCAGAAGGACTGCTGTGCTGTTCTACAAGGACTGCTACTCTGCTGCCCTGCTGTCCTGATGCCTGAGTGAAAAGGACTGAACCTGCACCTTGATCCCAGGACGACCAGAGCAACTCCAAGGGCTAGTTGGCTGGCCTCCTGATCAGAGCCTCAGAGACAGAAAAGGCACCAACCACCTTGAACCCGGCACCAGAACTCTGTCTGCTATGAGTCTTGCCCTCCAAGTGGTGCCACCATAGTGCTGGGTGCTTGGAAGTGGGCCTGAAGGTGCTCTGCCAGCCCAGCTGTGGTCCAAGCAGAACTGACACAGCACGATGCATCGCCTTGCAGCTCCGCCACTGTGCAACACATCCCTGGCACAGGACCCTGCAGCTCTTCGCATCCACTGCTGCGCGACACCTCCTCAACGCAGGACCTCGCATCGCTGCAACTCCTCGGAACTGCTGCTAAGCCACTCACCCTCGACGCAGGACCTCGCATCGCAGCCTCACTGCTCCCCTGAATCGCCACTGCGCTACACATCCTTGATGAAGAATCTTGCATTGCATCTCGTAGCCCGTCGGAACCACTTCTGCACGATTTATCCTTGGCACAGGATCTTGGAACGCTCCGCAACTAGGGTTTAACGTACTTTGTTTAAAGGGCCTAACTTGGTCCTTGTATCCGGCCCGCCCTCCATTTCTGTTGGCCTGAACTTGAGACTTTGTCCCAGTCCGGTGCAACCAGATAACCACATTTGACGCTTTTGTGCTTCTAGGCACTATTTTCACATACATCGTTAAAATTGCAAATCTCCTGTTCTACGGATTGGATTTTTGTCATTTGGATCTCTAATAATTTATTTAATGTCTCTATTTTTCTAAATTGGTATTGGGCTAGTCTTGTGCTGTGTCTTCACTTTATTAATGTTTGAAGTACTGCATAAATACTTTGCACATTGCCTCTAAGTTAAGCCTGACTGCTTTTGTGCCAAGCTACCAGAGGGTTAAGCACAGGATAATTTGTGGATTGCTTGTGACTTCACCATGACAGAAAGTGTGGCTTCTGCTTGAGTAGGGTTTCACTCCCCCAACCAGAAACCCCATTTCCTACACCTCCCTATTAGATGCCTTATTGTACATTCTGGTGCTGACCCAGAGGTCTGCCTTCTTTGCAAGCTGCCTGGAGTCAATTAGCTTGCTGTCAATCAGGTGTTGGTGCAACTCTGTAAAGCAAGTACTGAGCATGTGCTCTCTCAAAATTAGATTATACAGCCTATTAAAATCACTCACTTTACTGCCCCTCACGCAACCACTCGGTGCCTTGCTGGAGAAGTCTAAGAAATTCACCATGACTGGTTTAGCAACTTCTGGCTGTTCCTGAACCTGATAAAGTAGTTCTCAAGGGTCAGCCCAAATTGGAAGAATAAAATGGACTTCATGGGAGCATACCTCATCTGACCCCCCACCTCTAATCTAAGAAGGGTATCCCTCCCCACTGTGGGCATGTGTTTTCACAGGCTTGCCCCCCAATCCTCCTCTGGGACCTTGTACATACTCAGGGCTACCTCATAGGCAGAAAGCCATTTGTCTGTGCCATCCCCCACCACATAGCTGGGCACCAGGTCTTGGGGTATACAGACCCTCACCTCTCCATGAGACACTGGATTGCTGCCACCATTGCTTTCAATTCTGCTGCTTGCTTAGCTTTAAGGTCCACCTCCTTCAGACTACTTTTTTCCAGGGCTAGCTTTTTCTTCTCGAGGCCCCTCTGGGCAGCTGCCTCCTCCATCCTGAGTTGAGACAGACGCAGCCTGAACTCCCTTTCAGCCTTCCTGTCCGCCTCTTTGTCAGGGGACAGTTTGTGGGAAAACACACTGCTCCCTGCCCTGGCACGGGGCTTGATTCCAGTGTACAGGTTGTCCTCCTCCTCCTCAGGTTGCTGCAGCTCAGGTTCTGTGGCCAGGCTCTCCTCCTCTTCCTCTAAGTCCATCTCCTCCTCCTCAGGACCATCCTCTTTCTGCTCCTCTGAGGTGGGCTGCCTCCTTTAGACGTCCACAAATGCTCTGAGGGGTACCTGGAGATTCACCTTTGTGACCGTCTTCCCCACATTCAGCCCACTCTTCTTTCAAAGCTTCTGCAGCTCTGCCTTGCTGAGGTTATCCACGTTAATCAGCTCCATCTTCATGTAAGCAAAAAGGAGGAGAGGTTACTTACATTTGGAAAAAGGAAGAAGTAGCCAAATCAAAAACTGATGAGAATTATTTAAAAAAACACTTGATGTCAGATTAGTTCTGGAATTTTAGTATTACAAAAAATAACTGAGTGGCACTGCACAAATACAAGTATTGTATCCAACCACAGAGCACCAATGTAGTAAATTGGGTTTTTGGTTGAGGGGGGTTTAAACCCTTCTCAAGCAACAACCACAATCTTTGTCAGGGTGACCCAAAAAATTCACTAAATTAACCTGTGCTTAACCCTCTGGTACCTTGGCGAAAAAGCAGTCAGGATCACATTAGAGGCAAAGAGTAAAATATGTATGCATCGCACAAACAGTAATAAAGTGAAAACACAACACAAGAAAAATATCACACCAAATTAGAAACATATCGAATGCATAGAACCAAAGATGTGCTATTTCAAACTTTTAGGTAAGTAACTAAAAGCACAAAGCTACATTCGCAGTCATCTGATCATGCTAGACCAGGGAAAGTCCCAAGTTTGAAGCCGCCAATGATGGAGCTTGGGCTGGTTACAGGGACCAGGTTTTTCCTGCTGAAAAAGTTACCTTCATAAAGTCTGGTACGAAGAGTCCGATTCTAAGTGGAGGAGGCCACGAGGAGTAGGGAAATCATTGTGGGTGGTCGTTGCTGTAGTGCAAAGAGCAGGCTGGGCATCACGGATGGTTGTCGCTGTGGTGTGATGATTCAGTTGGCCGCCTGTACAGTCATTGCTGTAGCTTCGTGTTGGCAGTCACCGCAGGCTGTCATTGTTTTAGTGCTAAGTGCAGATCTTGCGAGGCCTGTTCATGGTTGCAAAGAGACCAAAAACTTCAGGATTCCTCCCTTTCTTTACAGGAAATCAACTGATGCTGGCCAAGGGCCCAGGAGAAACTGGGGAGGCCACTCTTGGTCAGAACATGGGGTCAGCCACCTGACACTTAGAGTCTCTTCAGTAGTCCTGGGGTCAAGCATCAATGTAGGCCTCAAACAGTAGAGCAGTCCCATGAGGGTACAAGGCAATCTTCAAGCAGCAGGGCTGTTATCTGGTAGCAGCAGAGCAGTCCTCTGAGGTACAAAGAAGGCCTCAAGCAGCAGGGCAGTCCTCTGAAGTACAAGGCAGTCCTTCTGGGGGTACTCTGCAGGTCCAGGAGTGAACTGAAGAGTTTGTTGCCTGAGGGTCCAATATTTAGGCAGTTGCTTCATGTTCATGGCTGCTCCTAATAAAATTCAATTTTTTTTTTATTAGAGGAAACCACAATCAAATACATGTTCACATCAATAATCACTTCATGGACATCCACCTAAATTATCATATTTTTGATGCCTAATGGATGACGTTTTGGTCAGATGAATGAAGCTGTGACAAATAAGGTGTATTTTTTGTCCTAAATAATAATTACCTGTCAAATTGGAGGAATGTTGAAAAGCACAAACATGCTTGGGTCCAGTAAAGAGAAATATACTCTTCATACAGAAAATATGCACCCTACTCTCACATTCTGTATTTGTTACAGAAATTATCTTTCAGTTTGTAGTAATTTAACTGAAAAATGTTTAACCAGTTTACTGAAAACATGAATAGTGATTCCGCCAAACGCAGATAGACTCTAAGATACACAGCGTGAATTTTTAAAGCATTTGTTCATCCCTTGTGGAACCCTGGTACGAAATACTATACAGAATTATAGATGGGTGACAGTGAATTACAGGGATGTTTTTAACAGAGGTGTTCTGAGTAAGATCAAATAGACAATGAGAAAGAAGCTCGAGTTGTCTATGATGTTACTCAGAACCCTGAGGTGAAAAACCAGTGTAATTCACTTTTTACCCATCTATAATTTTGTTATGTATGACCCCAAAAATCATCTACCCTTCCTTTCTACCACTACTTACCGGCAGAGGAGTAATGGGGGAGCCAAAACATGGCCTCTCCTCCCTGTCCTAAATTGAAGAAAAAAATGCATGGCCTCCTGCCACCCACCCCACCACTCTGTGCCTCCCCTTCCCTCTCCTCCTGAAGCATTGCTTCCTGTATTCCAGCGTTGCTCTAACAGGCTCTCTGGGAGCCCAACCAGACAAGCCTGGAATTCCTTTGTGATGTTGCAACAGTGGCTAACACATTGTAGTATCCACTGTTGCTGCATCACAGCAGGGAATTACTGGATATAGAACCCAGTCACTCTTTCCCAGTCCAAAGCCGCACTCCCCTTTCCAAGCAGGTCAGCATAGCTTCATTTCTCCTCTCTGTGGGATCTTCAGGAAAAGGAGGGAGTATGAAGATGAAACCACCAACCGCTATTCCACTACCGCGCTCGCGTCTCTGGAGTACTGGGCGAGGCAGTGGAACATAGAGGAATCAAGCACTTTCCCTGGTGACGTCACAACAGTGGTTAACCACTTGACATCACTGCAGTGACTAACTGGATTTCGATACTGTTGTTTACGAGAAAGGCTTCCTATGGAAGCCATATACAACAAAAGTGTATTGTTACTGAACCTAATGGAAGTCGTTTCATCTAACTCTGAAGTATTAAAAGTTGAGAAAACTATCCGATATTCAAATCTGTGACCGTTAGGTCAAACATGGATTCGCAGAGAGAAAGGTTTATCCACTGAATCACAAAAGGAGACAGAAAATTACACGATTAAAACACAACCTCTATTACAACAATGACAAAAACATAAACGTGACAATAAATCCTTTTAAATTTCTACTCTTACTTATTTGTCATCCAGTCCAACCAAATATACTCAATTTTAAAAAGTGTTTAGCCAAACAATTTAGTAAATTAGTAATAACTATTTTAAAAGATAAGATTAATAATGATTAAAATACCATGTTTTTCGAAAGCAATTTCCACTTCAATGTGAAGAAAAGACATTGCTACTGACCTTAATCTAAGTGACGCCTGTTAGTCTGAAGTTTCTGTAGTGTTATGGGAAGTTAACTCCCAGGAGGTTTGGCAAAGTAGCTTGCATTCTAATGAAATCATGTTTTTGGAAAACCGTATCTTTCATCTAGTCATTAATTTCTTGGCAGGACACAATAAAATAGTTTAACTTACAGAAAGAAAGTAAGAGAAATGTAAACAAGTGGATGGAAATGAGCACTGTACCCCTCACGAACATAATCTCTTCTTACCTTAAAATCAAGCATTGGCAAAGGCACACGAGTTGACTAATTATTTCTCGTGCAAGGGTTCTCTCTTATAAACATATTATGTTGTGTGAAATATCTGGACGCGCAACCAGAAAACATTCATACATGCAGCCGTATACACACAGACCGTATCAAGAGACACGTAAACAGGCGGGTGATAGATGGATAGACAAGAGCAAGGCTGCATCGTTGAATGCATGAGACTGAAAATGGATGAATGTTTTTTTTCTGGAAACTAGGCGTCCACAGGCTGCTGTAAAATAACGTTAGCCAGAATTGCATCTTTGATGTGCTTATGAAGGTGAATATTCATTATTCTAAGCACATATGCTGCATAAGAAAATATATTGTAAGGAGCGTGAAAGTCAACTTGAAGAAGACAAAAGTATTGTTGACATGGAGAGTACCCCTGGCTTAAATAGACACTTGGACGAGCTTTCTAAGTGTAAACGGGTGGTTTGCTGTCTAGTGCCTCTATATTAACACGGGGCTGCTCACTTACTTGCAACATTTGGATTACATGTAGGTTAAGGTATTTTAGAAAGGCACTGATTATAAGATGGGCATGTCTTTGTGGACCCCACAGCTATAAAATGCTCTACAACCGCAGTCCCGAGTCCTGGCATCAGCATAACAACCTGTGATTTTGGGCAAATCACTCAGGGCCTGATTACGAATTCGGCGGTGCATGGCACCGTTGAACCGATGGTGGAGGTGCAGTGGCGGTCGGACCTTATGTCATATACTCTGGTGCTTGTCTAAAGAGCTCTGATGTCTTTGGGCGAAGTCAGTGGCAACTCGCACAGGTAAGAGCGGTGGGGTGGTGGGCAAAGCGGGGTGGGGGGTGGTGAAAGTCGACAGACGACCGGATAAGTAATATTGAATAAATAAATAAAACACTTACTTTGTGCTCGCCACATTGCCGACTATGTAGTCAGTGGGACAGACTCCGACAAACTCAAGGAGCCATCTCGATGGCACTCTGATTCCTAATTCCTGCAGTGGGGCTGTGCCTATGCTTGCACCGCTGTAGGGATTAGGATATCTTGCTTGGTCATGGCGGTCTCATTGCCATGAACAGGCAGCCAGAAAGGGACTCTAGGGGCCCCCATACCCTGTGGGCCTCCGCTATGGAGCCAGAGGTGCACTTATGGTGCCCCCCCAAACATCCATGCACCATGTGCCAGGCACCACATGCGGGACATTTGGACAATAGCATATTGTCACTGTGCATCCATCAAAGGTAAAAATGTACTAGTCATATGGGACTGGAATAGCAATGATCGGCACAACGTACAATGCTACTATTTGGAAGTACAAACCCCACAGAAATGGCCGCTGTAGACATCACTATCCGAGCGGGATGATAGCAGTCCTCTCTCTCTCGTTACATCTTATTATCCAATGGGAGAACATTAATGTGAATTTAAAAAATCACGTCTGCTGTGCTTTTGTGTATGAGCAAGTATTGAAGAAACCAAACGCCGAAACATTTTTGAATAAAGTATATTTGATCCCGCGAGTGCTCTGTGTCACTCTTTGTGACTTTTTGTTCATATAGTGTGGGTCCAACCTCGCGAAACACAGATGCACCTGTCCTCAGTGCGGCAAACTGCTTGGTGGCCCTTGAGAAATGGGTAGATATATATCCCTCCAAAAAATTATATATATATATATATATATTATCTACTGGCGGTCGCCAGTAGATAGTTATAGTTAGGACCTATTTTCCATAGGAAATCCGCGACATTCTATTTGAAATAACTCTTGCGTCGGCTGACGAATCTTCGCGAAATTTTCAAACTTTATGGCCCGCTCCGGTCCGCTCCTACCCTGAAAGTTTCGGGGTGATTCGTCAAGCGGGGGCCGAGAAAAAAGGGGGTCCCAAAATGTGTTTTCCCCATTCATTTTCCCATAGGAAACTTTAGCCACGGCTACAGCCCGAACTGCTGAACGGAATTACACCAAATTTGGCAAAGAGGTAGTTCTTGGTTCAGAAAGAACCCTTTTTGTTAAATGGTGAAAATCAAAATGAAAATCACATATATATCTATGGCCGCGTCGGATTCGTGCACCCTCCCGATCACGAGCTGCATGCTAATTGGCTGTCAACACTCCAGATCAGGAAGTGTTGGCAGCCATTTTGTCCCTCGGTAGAACCGAGGGACAGAAACAAGTGCGCAAAACGCACAAAGGGGGCAGGGTAGAAACACCCTGACCCCTAGGTCTGCTCAGGGGGTCCCACAAGGACCCCTGGGCAGAAAAAAGCATTTTTTTGTAAAAAAAAAAATCGGCAGGATGCGCTCAGGGTGCGCGGATCCTGCCGGAAAAAAAAAATCGAAGCGCGGTCTGCCGCGCTCGATCTAATTTGCCCCGGGTGGCCCAAGTCCCGGGGGCATGCGAGGGTGGGTTTATTGTTTATATGGGGGCCTCTAAGGCCCCCAAGCCACAGGACCGCCACCCCCGGGGCTTAATAAAAAAAAATGGTGCGGGAGGGCTCTCCTGCCCTCCCGCAACCCCGGGGACCGCCACCCCGGGGCTTCTTTTAAAATTTTAAATAACGTGTGGGGGCTCCAGCCCCACATGCCCGGGGACCACCACCTCCCGGGGCACATAGAAAATAAATGTGGGGGTCCGTTACGGACCCAGAGCCCGGGGACCACCACCTCCCGGGGCTGTGCAATTCAAGGGAGGGGGCCGCGCGGCCCCCTCCTGGAAGCCTGTAATGGCCCTGGGGACCACCACCCCCAGGGCCGGCTCCTGCAGTATCCCGGGGTGCCTACCCCGGGACACTGTAGTTTGCTATGACAGGACGGGAGCCTCGCGGCTCCCGTCCTGTCATAGCAAACTGCTTTGGATATTGGAAGAGAGAGCAGGGAAACATGCTCTCGCTCCAATATCCAAAGCAAATTGCTTTCCACACGGGGAGCTGCATGTTAGCAGCTCCCCATGTGGAAAAGCAATGCCGGCTCCCAAGGGACGCGGGGAGCCGGCGGGACTGTGGGGGGATTGGGGACCCCCCACAGTCCCCAATGGAGAGGGCCAGCCCCGGGGGATGGGGTCCCCGGGGCAAGTAGTGGCCCGGGAGGAGGGCCACGTGGCCCCCCTCCCCCCCAAAAAAAGAAAAAAAAAAAAGGAAAGGCCGGCCCTGGGGATGGGGTCCCCGGGGCCTTAAATGGCCTGAGGAGGGGGGCCACGCAGCCCCCCTCCAAATATTTAAAAATTTAAAAAAAGAGGACATGCCCCGGGGGATGGGGTCCCCGGGGCCAATATAGGCCCAGGGAAGGGGGGCCACGCGGCCCCCTTCCCGTTTTATTTTAATTTAAAAAAAAAATGAAAATCCTCATGCCCCGGGGGATGGGGTCCCCGGGACCAAAAGAGGCCAAGGGAAGGGGGACCACGCAGCCCCCCTCCCATACAAAAAAAAACAAACAAAAAAAACGGCATTGTGCCGGAGGCCCCGCCCCCACCCTGCAGCAGTCTGCAAACGCGTCCCCTGGCGCGTTTGCAGATGGGGAACGATTTCCCCTTGAATACTGGGGGTCCCTGGGGGCCAACTAGCCCACCAGGAACCTCCAGTATGCGCCAGGGGGCTGTGTTGCAGAGAGGTGTACAGAGGCCACGCCCCTTTTTACACCTCTCTGCAACGCAGCTCTGTGGCGCTTTTTGGAGGTACATGGTGGGCTAGTTGGACTCCAGGGACCCTTAGGATTCAAGGGGACTTAATCCCCCAACTTAAAATGCACCACGGGGCGCGTTTGCACAGTGGTGAAGGGAGGGGGCGGGGCTTCAGGTGACATGTGTGCAAACAGGCCCCGTGGCGCATTTTAAGATGGGGAATTAAATCCTCTTCAATCCTGAGGGTCCCTGGGGGCCAACTAGCCCACCAGGTACCTCCAGTAAGCACCACGGAGCTGCTGCTGAGTGATGTCACTGACCATGTCATGAGTGATGTAATATGTGACGTCATCAGCAGTGAATTGCGGGGGCGCGAGTTATAGTTAGCTGAACTAACTATAACGGGGGAATTTCACGGGTTTTGTACGAGTGCAATGTCCAACTAACTATAACTGTCCCTAAAACCTATGGTTTTTTCAGTGAATATATATATATATATATATATAAATCACGCTCAATTCCAAAAGGAAACACGCTGCACTCACGGGGCCACTTCCAAAATATTAATTCGCAAGGACGCGTTTCGGCGTTTAGCCTTCTTCCAGCTTGCTTGTGAATACAACAGCACTATCGTGGCAGCCTTTAAAACAGGTAAAGTGATTTCAGTGGATGCAGCCTGTAAAGGGAGAAAGAGGACTGTTATATCTCAGACAAATGTCCTTTCACATCCAGCTAACATAGGGATTATCAAGTCCAATGGTAACTTTTTTGGGAGCACAAAATCTTTGTATTCTCGTCTGCATGACACATATAAATATTATGCCGCTACATGGGCACACTTCCCAAAAGTCCACAGTTCGTATCATCCTGTGCTGGCAAATACCTGCAGTCCCCCCTGTCCAAGCCGCCAGTTTGATACATATACTCATTATTCTAAATACCTTGTTACGCTGCTTTGATGACTCTTGTGGAGGGCCCCTCGTCGAACCACAGGGTTTCAGAGCACTTAGCGCGGGAGCCGGTCAAATGGCCATGTCTCCCCCAGTTTGTATAACTGTCGACGCTCGTCAGCGGTGGTGCCCAGATTCCGTCGTGGCGTTGCAAATGTCTTTCAATAACATTGCGCTCCACTTTCCACCTTAGGCGTCTGTTGCACTCTTCCTGATGGGTGCACCTGTACATGGAGGTGGATCCATGTCAAACATCATGCTCAATTCCAAAAGGAAACATGCTGCACTCGCGGGGCCACTTCCAAAATATTTATTCGCAAGGACGCGTTTCGGCGTTTAGCTTTCTTCCAGCTTGCATGTGAATACAACAGCACTAGCGTGGCAGTCTTTAAAACAGGTAAAGTGATTTCATTGGATGCAGCCTGTAAAGGGAGAAAGAGGACTGTTATATCTCAGACAAATGTCCTTTCACATCCAGCTAATATAGGGATTGTCAAGTTTTATTTTATTTTATTTGAAAAGTTTTATATAGCGCTGGCTAGACCCGGAGGTATCAGAGCGCTTTACATGAGGAATATTGTTACATTAGAACAGTGTTACATAGTTACATGAGATACTAGAGAGAAAAAAACAGGGGATAGAGAAAAACAGTGTTGCATAAATACATCCGTTAGTAAAGCAAATTTTGTGACATAAAAGACAAGTCATAAGGTGCATGGATGGTAGAGGGGGAGAAAGTCCAGGTGTTTGTATAGAGATCAAGTCTGGGGGACAGGACATGGAGAAGAGACTTACAGGGGGTATCAAAAAGTCAGATAAGCGAGTCGAACAAACCGGAGAGGGTCCACGGAACAACAACGACGACGGACTTCTTCACTGAGGCGAGTAGCGGATAAGAAATGGAAGGGGGTGAGAAGGGGGGGCGAAAGGGTACATCACAGGGCCAAACAAGAGGTGAGGGGTGAAGCGGACTCAGAGGGGGTCAACATGGGGCAATGGTCGCTTCGGCTACACATGGTCACTGACCCACGGCAAGAATCAATCAGGGGGACCGTCGGAAACCGCAAGATGGCGGATTCAGGGCAAAGACCCCGACAGCCTCGCACACAAGATGGCGGGATTGTGTGGAAGCAGAAATCCGAGCGAAAAGCCAAAACTGAGACCCACCCCAGAAGCAGGGCTGAATGGATGCCAAACAGCAGTGTCTCAATGTCTCAGGTCCAGTCCAGTCCGGAAATGCAGCAGCCAGGACCAAGCGGGCACTCCCACCCCTACTCGAGAAGCAAAAAAACAAGCTCAGGGGCAATCGGATCAGCGAGCCACGGAACTCCCTCAGCTGCGCCCAAGATTGGGAGAAACAACACTCGCCTGACCCAGTCACAAATCTGGAAGGCGAAGCAGGGGGTCGGGCCACCGTGGCCAGATCTGGGAAAGGCAGGAGGTGGCCGGAGGGTGGCAGATCGCCAGCCATCCCCTCCACAGCCACCCGGGAATGACCATCAGGCATCGGCGGCTCAGAGATTGGGTCCGACATCGGCAAGTCCTCGGTGTGGCCTCAGCAGGCAGGGACAAAGGGAAAAACGGAGAGACGAAGGCAAGTGCTCCCAATGTCCGGCTGGGTAGGTGACGGCCGAGGAGGTGATCCGCGGCCAGTCTCCCCTATAGCTATATAGGTAGCTCCACTGGGCATCAGTCGCAGCGCCAGGTCTCCACGGTCGGCAGCACACACACAGCTCCTCAGAGGTTGCAGAGGCCGGTCTCGAGCCAAAAACCTGGGAAATAGGCGAATCCGAGGACCACAGTCAGTGGAAGCCCAGGTGAGTGAGAAAGGTCCGGGGAGGGGGAAGAATCCAGGGGACCCGAGCCAAAAGGCAGTCCCTAGCCGGGGAGCTCCCGGCCAGAGCTCCTCACCTGTCGGCCATCTTGGATGTAACAATGGTAACTTTTTTGGGAGCACAAAATCTTTGTATTCTCGTCTGCAAGACACATATAAATATTATGCCGCTGCACGGGCACACTTCCCAAAAGTCCACAGTTCGTATCATCCTGTGCTGGCAAATACCTGCAGTCCCCCCTGTCCAAGCCGCCAGTTTGATACATATACTCATTACTCTAAATACCTCGTTACGCTGCTTTGATGACTCTTGTGGAGGGCCCCTCGTCGAACCACAGGGTTTCAGAGCACTTAGCGCGGGAGCCGGTCAAATGGCCATGTCTCCCCCAGTTTGTATAACTGTCGACGCTCGTCGGCGGTGGTGCCCAGATTCCGTCGTGGCGGTGCAAATGCCTTTCAATAACATTCCGCTCCACTTTCCACCTTAGGCATCTGTTGCACTCTTCCTGACGGGTGCACCCGTACAGGGATGTGGATCCATGTCAAACATCACACTCAATTCCAAAAGGAAACACGCTGCACTGGCGGGCCACTTCCAAAATATTTATTCGCAAGGACGCGTTTCGGCGTTTAGCCTTCTTCCAGCTTGTATGTGAATACAACAGCACTATCGTGGCAGACAAATATCCTTTCACATCCAGCTAATACAGGGACTTGATAATCCCTGTATTAGCTGGATGTGAAAGGACATTTGTCTGAGATATAACAGTCCTCTTTCTCCCTTTACAGGCTGCATCCAATGAAATCACTTTACCTGTTTTAAAGACTGCCATGATAGTGCTGTTGTATTCACATTTATTATTCCGTCATGTAGAGATTTTTGTGAAAATTTCCAATAGGCTTTTCATAACACATATTCTTCCTCAGGTGAAGTCCTGAATGGGCAGTGTTAACTCAATCATCAAGAGATCACATGGCCAACTTCTATGTATAAAATTGTTGTTATTACAAGGCCAATGCCAATATACTCCCATTATTCTATAAGGGGATTTTAGCCCCAATGGGCAACCATAGGAGAAAGCCAATTCTAAGCTTTGATCACCTTCCTATCAATCCCTATTCCTGGCAATTTCATAAATATCAAAAATATCCCCATAAAGTGCTTGTGCTAGATGCTACGACTATAAATCCATTTACTTAAACCCTGTTCCCCTATAGCCCTTAACACAAATTGGTTATGGGTTTTTGGGTGGCAAGGGTATTTTCAGATTAAGGGTGGGTGTGAGTTTTTGAGTGGCAAGAGTAATTTTAGAGTTTAGGGTGGGTGTGGGTTTTCGGGTGGCACAGAAATTTTTACGGTTTATGGTGGGTGTGGGTTTTTGGGTGTTCCTGTTTGGGAACGCATATTGCGTGTGCAGGACGCTGTTAGCGTGCTCGGGGAGAAATATCTCACAAACTTGCCCATGCGGTCACCAATGGGCGCGGCCATCTTGTTTTTCACTTGTCCCACCCGTTCGTGATGCGTATTTCCTGTTCCGGAACGTGTATTGAGTGTTCCCGCCCGTTCGCAATGCATATTTCCTGTTCGGGAACACGTATTGCGTGTTTGCGACGCTTTTTGCGTGCTCGGGGGGGATATATCGGCGAACTTGCCGATGCGGTCGCAACGGGCGCGGCCATCTTGTTTTTCACTTTTTTGCTATGGTTCTCGGCCTGCTTTTCTATCCTCCCTCTATCTTTTCAATCCTTTGTTTCTGGAAACTTTTTTTTGATCTTTTTTATTTATTATCTATCTCTCTATTTTCCTGATTCTATATTTTGAGTTTTTTTCTACTTTTTGTGTGTTTTTCACTACTTTTTCACTCTTTTTCTATTACTTGCTTTTTAAATTTCTTTTATTTACTTTTTTAATTCCTACCTTTTCTTTTCCGCCCGAGTACCAGAACCATGGCAACGGGCAAGGCTCGTAGCCGCTGCCAGAGCTGCGACCGCCTTCCTTGCGGAAGGCGGCACCCAAAAAGGGTGCAGGCACGGTCCTTATTTGGAGAGGCGGAGGTGGCCGCACTTGGTTTTTTTGTGTAGCGCCACCTCCCCTTAACCCTGGCAGGAGGCAGCAGGCCTGGGTCCGGGTACGGGCTCCGGGAGCGTCACCAGCGGTGGGGAAGGGTGCGCAGGGCAGTGTTTTGCTGCTCTGGGGTCCGGCGCACCCATAACTAGCTTACGCACCGGTGGTCCGATATCCTGGACCGGGAGCAGGACCTGCTGGACCTGCTAGGAGTTGAGGTCAAGGGGCTTGGTGAGTAGCTATTTAATATTACTACTTTGTGTTCTTCTGCTCTGTGTTATATATTGCGAATATAATTTTTTTCCGAATAGCAAGAATGCTGCTGCTTACATTGCAGGTAAATTACGTTTAAAAATCTTCTGTGATTGTTATGCCACAGGTGCTCGGCGCTACTAATCTTACTTGTTTGCAACTTTGCGCTCGCTTGGGCTGATTATGTGAGAGTTTACTTTAGAGAACTTAAGTTAGGTAATGCTAGAGAGACTCTAGTCCTTCCTTTGTCCTCCTGTCACTAAGAGATAGTGGTGGATTGATAGGTTTAGTTACTTATTAGTATTAGTTGGTAATTTTTTAGCGGTCTGCGTGACGCATCCTCTGTTACGTACGTGCTGCTGAGTGCTGCTTACCCGGTCCTTAGTAGAACCTTTTGTAGTTTGTTTAGTGAGTGGTAATAGGCTTAGCACTAGCAGAACAGCAGCAGCAACCAACCAACAATTGGGTGTATGCAAAAATGTATGCATGTGTCCTCCATCTATGCATTTTTGAGGACTAAAATAAATGGATATGCAGACTTAGTGAACAATGGGCCCGTCTGGAATAGGTGGGCTAGGTCAGGTGGTACTTAGGCTTAGTTAATATTCTGGAATCAGAATGGAACACTGGATTAGTGTTCATAAATAAAAACTAGACGGTCCGCGAATCCCGTGATAATACTACTAGTCGACCAGATTAGATAGGTCAATTTTATTGCAATTGTTATTTCCATAAATGTTTTTTGGAGCGTTTTAAAAAATATTTTATTTGTTTCACACCAATCATCAATGTTTGTCTCTTTCTTTATTATATCTTACATGATCAGCACCCAGGGGCTAGAAGACGGGGTCGGAGTCGGCGGGAGTAGCTGGAGAACACCAGGGCCAGGACCAGGACCGCTCCTCTACCGAGGGCTCTGCTGCTGGCCCCAGTAAGTCCTCCTGTTGTTAATATTAATAATTATACTTCCCTAACTTTTACTGCACCTTATTTTTTCCGAACTATTATTTCCGTTTCCTAATTCTATTTTTTACCAATTCTTCTTCGATCTAGACTATCTGTTTCTAAATTCTTGTTATCCCTGCCTCTAACTGCCTCTGCTATGACTCTCTGTACTACTACTATTAGTCTGTCTGTAGCTAAGCTTGCCCAGTTGGCCACTCTTTATTTAAAAGGTTTTAAAACTCAGATTCACCAATAGCTCTAGCCACTGAGTCCAGTCCTTTGGGTTGTCCTCTTCTAGTCTTCTTAATCTTGAGGCTTTTCGACAATTCCCACCAACAAAATGCCCAACCAGATATTTTACTATTTTTGATAGGAATGGATAGGACATACTACTACTAGTCTACTCTACTCTAGTACCTGATTTGTACTAGTGCTGGATGTTGTATATGTATGTATTAACTTTTTTTTCAATCTTGCTAGTGAAAAAGAATAAATAGGGGGAGGTGTATATGGCATCTAAAAAATGTGTAATGTTTTTTCTAGGTGTACCGACCACCAGTGCCAGGGCCGGGGCCAGCGGCAAAGGCGACACGGCCAGTAAGGAGGGAGCAGAAGATGCGGCCGCTGCAGGGGGTGAGCCAGCAGCAGTGGCGGGCGGTGGTAAGTTATGTTCCTTACTTATTGACATTACACTCACTGCAAGGGTGTACACTGTACTGTTGAGAGAGACTAAGTTGTTGTGAACAACGGTTGAAGAAGACACCCTTTACTTAGCATTAGCAATAGCATTAGCGGCGGGAGTTGAGTAACTAAAGGCCTCTTCTATCTGACTTCAACTTAGCTGTGAAAGTTTTATGGAGAAGACTAAGAGTCAGATCAGATGACCTTGATGGATGGGTTGAAGGAAAAGGGAAAGAAGGGTGGAAGGAGGAAGGATGGGCGAGATGTAATATTTATGACTGGCAGAGAAGGATACGCCGGATGCATGCATAGGTGGCTGATAGGAAGGAATCAGATGCATGGGTTATTGAAGGATGGGTGGAAGGTGAAAGAAAAGATGCCTGCCTGGGTGGGTGAAACTGTATGGGTGGATAGCAAGAATCCTCCGGGGTGTTTCATGGGTCAAACTCAAAGCCAAGGCAAGCAAGGAAGGAAGGACGCATGGGTGGTGATTTAAAAAAAAAAGAATAAATGTTTGTTGTTGGTGAAACAAACTAAGGTTTGTTGAGAGATGAAGAAGAATGATAGACATGTTTACTTTGAATGGATGGATGCCTGGATGGTATTCATCATAGATAGGATAGGTGGAGACTGTCACTGGATGAAGAGTCTTAGTTTGAAGAGAATATAAAAGAAAGAGTAGCAAAGCCAAGGAAAATAGAAGTTGTATTTTCAGAATACACCCTTGACTCACAGTAGTTTGCAAGCACAGCATATATATTGTGTATGTATGTTGTTATCAAGCGCCTCCCTCCGACTCCGAGGCCCACTCCCTACCTATGTTAATTTATTTTCGACTGTGTCAACCTGCCATGGGTGGCCTATCGGCTGCATGTTTATTGTTTACACAATCAATCAAAACAAAGTACCTCATGTCCCCCCCCCCCATATATAAGCAATGATCATTTGGATCAGATATCATCTGCCTTTTTGTAGTAGTCAGGGCAGGGTGAAAGTGAAATTGAGCAGTTGCCCTTGATGTAACAGAGTATGGCCAGTGCCACCCGTAATAGAAAAATACGATGATTGTGTAGTCAGCTTCCCCACCTGCAGACAGTAGTAAATAAAACTAACGTGAGTCTGCGTCACGTGTATGTTTGTCTTGGGCGCAAGCTGACTGAGCTGGCATGCCGGCTACAACAAGGTTACGTAATTTCGCTAAACAAGAGAGAAGAAGAAGACTGGTGTACTGTGTACTCGAGTCCATAGTGCTAGTATAATGCCTGAAACTCCCACAAATGTTAGAGGCCTAGGAAGTGGGAGGACTCAGGATAGATACATACCACAAATGTTATGTACTGTGCTTGCTAGTGCTACTGTGCCACTATGTGTAGAATTAATTTGTCTTACTGTTTTGCTAAGAGTATATTGTTACAATAGTCTTTTTTTTCTTCTTGATATAGCTACTCCTTCCAAAGGAAAATCTAAACCGGACAGGAAGGAGTTGGGACCCATGGCCCGGTGCCGGAAGCTGGAGGCCATCCGAACTGAATACCGGTGGCTGGTGGTTCTGGCGGAGGAGGAGGAGGAGGCGGCAGCAGCTGCAGCCTCCTCCAATGCCCTGGGCCCCAGCCAGGCCCAGTCCCCTCCAGTGGTACGGCGCCACGGTCAGGCAGCCACCCGCCGCCGCACTACTTCATCCAACACTGCTGCCCCCCCTGTGGATGCAATTGTAGGGCATTCAAGCACCGCATGCTCCTCCGAATGGTACGCCTAGAGGAGCACCTAGAGGAGCGGGTAAAGGTCCTGGTGGACAAGCGTCTCAGAGCCCGCCGATAAGAAAGACCCTGTTGGATTGCCCCTTTTTTATTCCTTTTTTTGCTGGGTGGTAATTGGGCGTTGGGGTTTTATTCACCGGACATTGGTTGGACTTTTTCTTGTTGGGCATTAGTTGGGGTTAGGGAGAGGGGTGGGCCAGGTGTTGTGGGATTTTTTACATAGTTTATTTTTGTTAGGGGATTAACTTATATTTATACTTATACTTTACATACGATGTTAATGTTTTGTGGGGGGGTTACTGTTTTATGTCACACGGTTTCCTTGCTGCTGGAGGGCCGCAGCCAGTGTTTGATTTAAATAATCTGCCGATTTTGTAACACACAAACAGATAGATGCGGTACCCCTCACTGAGTGACTTGTCCTACTAGTACTGTCAGTCTCTCCTCCTAGTCTATGCATTCTGCAACAGGAGGACTCAAGGGGTGTGTGAATTAATTAATTAATTTCCATTATTAATTATACCTCCCCCAAACTTCTTCTCTTACCTGTGATTGATGTTTAACTTAGGCACAGCGATGGCTGCATGGCGATGATGGTTTGGTTTCCCAAGATGCCATGATTGTGGTGGTAGTAGTAGACACTGGCAGTAGCATTTGCAAAAAAAGAAAATGAGACAGTCAGTCGCCTGAGAGAGACTCTCGGAGGAGTAGTAGAATGAAGTACAGTACAGTACACAAGAAGACTGCCAAACAATAATAATAATGCTGATTAGCAATGCTAAAGTAAAATAAAACATAATGGTGGCGGGGATAGCCTAGTACAACAAGTTACAAACTGTAGTTGTGTCGAGTCACTCGACACAAGCGTAACCTTTAGTGCTGTGTAGGAGGATGATGAATCCAATCGATGCCGGCAATTCATTATGATGGATTTGGTTCCTTTGGAAAAAAAATTGACTTGCAAATATACTGAGCATGGGTGGGCAAGCAGAAGAAGATCCTTGCCCTGCCTTGGAATTGAATTAGTGCTGCTTTCACCACATCCGCCCCAGCAAGCGTGTGATCAATTATTGGTGTACATTTAATTTAGTCACACCTCAATATAAATCACACAGCCTGGGGGAAGAGGGTTAGGGTTTGATGAATGGTTGGGAAGGGGGGTTTGGCGAAAGGTTTGACAAAGAAAAACACTACGCATGGATAAACAACAAAAAAACACAATCTTGGCAGACGACCATCATATCCATAAATCTGTTAATGGAGAAAAAGGAAATGCATACATGATGATGATGATGACTTGATGGTTAATGATAAGTAGTACTTACTAACTAGACTAGTAGACAGTACAGGGCAGCAGTATATTATTAATTATTATGCAATTTGCCATGCCTGTCTTCCCTCAGAGATACCCAAATTACATACATTTTTACTTCTGTTGTACCGGGCTTACTTTTTAAAGCTAGCAAAGAAAATTAAAAAATAGCTGTAGGGATCAATTATAAGCAGAGAGCAAACAACAACAACACACAGTCGTAATGATTGAAGAGAAAAAATGAATCAAATTATTTAAAAGATGATGACTGTTGATGCTAAAGTGTTACTGTATGTTATCCTGGTCAAATTGGGGAGTTGCATCACGGCATTCCTCTTGGTCCTCCCTTCCATGGACGCTGGGTCCATCAATCTTGGGTGCCACTGCCTGCCTGGCAGATGCGGATTGGTAGGTGAGTGTGAGTTGTTTTTCTCTGTTTAGCACAAGGGTAAAGGCTGGCCTGTAAGTGTAGATGGAAAAACAAAAGGGATATTTAAAAATCAAGGGGAAAAAAAAAGCATAAATTACAGAGGAGTACAAACACTTTCAGAGCAGCATGGCTAAATTATGTCTACTCTGTTGTCTGTTTCCAGCATTAACCTACAACAGCAACAGGACAGAGCATGCCCACGGCGCCCACCCAACCTCCACTTAGCTTAGATTTTGACTGAGCCAGACAGAGCACACATGTCACATATACAGCAACATAGCATTTTCCAAAGTAAGTAACTAAATCAATGGCATGCACAGCTGTCAGTCAAACCACCACTACTACACTCGTGACTCGACTCCACCACTACACAGACATGTAGGTCTGCTGTGGTTGTTGTTGACTTGTTTACCTTTTATACCACTCATGAAACGCCGTGAGTTATTCCATCAATCATCTCCGATCCTACTGACTGACTGCGAAGATATTATGTCACTGTGGTCATCATCATGGTGTTGTCCAACTCAGTCTGCAGTGTACCGAGTGAGTCCAGAGATTCCATATTAAAAAATGCAATGGATCGGCCTGCAGTAGAAGTACAATTTTGTTATTAAACAACAAGAAGGGAAACATAGACTTGAGACACTTTTAGTGTGTAGATTAAATAATAGTACACAATGAATTCACTTCATGCACAACAAACAACAACAACACAAACACCAATCACTCAGAGTCAGCGTCCAATGCATGCCATCATTACCTATTCCTTGTTCTCATCTTAAGTTAAGGGGCAGTCTCTCTCGGCTCGGAAAGGAGGATAGCTATAGTAATCATTATTTTCCACTTCTTTTGGAGGGACTCGATGAGGCAACATTTCTTGTACTATTCTCCATCCAATCATAATCTGGCTTGAGGGAAATGGATTTAGGGCGAGTCAGGAGAATGGAGCAGGACTCGGAGGAGTGGACTTAAGTTAAATGCACACAGCTGCAACTCCAATATGGCAATAAAAAGACTAGAAGACGGTGGTGATGGATTTGTTGTGATTCGAAGTTTCGAACCAGAAAGACAGAGACACAAACAAATAAAAGTAAATAAGGAAGAAAGAAAGTAAGAAGTTCAAAGCCTAGTTGTCAGGTAAGTATAGCTCGTCCTCAAACTCTGGTGGTTCAACTAGAAGTAGCTAATCATCTAACACACTACTTCCGTCACCTAAGTCGCTGTCCTCATCTTCCTGCGTTGATTCACGTATTTTGTAATTCGGTGGTATAAAGTGCTGATTCATTTTGATCATGGTTAACCTCTCCACGTTTTTGGGCGAGAGACTGCTCCTTTTCACTGTTACAATGGCACCAGCAGCACTGAAAACACGCTCAGAAGAGACACTTGTGACAGGGCAAGCCAGATAGTTTATCGCCAGCCTGCTGAGCACTGGCCATTGGCCCCTTTTCCCATACCAATACAGCAATGGGTTTTGATCAATGTAGACCTCTGTTGGGTCATCCAGATAGGCCTGGACCATCCGCTCAATGTTCAGGGGTGCACCACTTTGCTGGGCCTCTTTTGTATTTGCATCAGCACTGGACCTAACACGCCCTTGCTGTAAATACCAATCCTGTGCCGATTTTAGTCGGGCTGATGATCCGGTTCTTGCTGTTGTCGATAGTGTTGGTGACCGCTTTGAGCCAAACGCACTGCCCTCAGGCTCTGAAGTTGAACTTGACGCCGGATGCCCTGCTGCAGTATGTGTTGTGGGTTTGAGTAGCAGGCCTTTAATTACCAGCCGTTAATTTTCCAAGTCACTGGCTGCCTCAGCTATCCAAGTTTTGTACTGGGCAACATCCACTTCTGAAAAAGGAATTAATGTCTTAGTGTTCAGTGCCGATTTGTACCGTGGATCCAGAATTCTGGCACAAATGTAATGTTTTTCTGAAACAATGCGAGTTTGCACCCTTGTATTTTCAGCTAAGCGACGGGATAAGCTCTCCACCAACTCATATGCTTCATTTTTTTCCTCCACACCTGTGTACGTTTCAGACACCTCCTTCAGCTGTTGCTCTAGCATGTGCAACAATGGGATAGCTTGGCCCATAGTACAGTCCTCCCTGCTGTCTTCACGTGTGAAGAGCTCGAAAGGAAGTAGCATCTCTGTCAGGCATTTAACTAGGCCCCATTGGTCCATCTGTACGGTCATGCCTTTCACAGTTGCATCCCCTCTTTGCATGACATATTCATTGATTGGTCTGTACTGATCAAACAGATGATCAAGCATGTAATAAGTTGAGTTCCAACGTGTTGGCACCTCCTGGATGAGTGCTTTGACTGGCATTCTATGCTCACGTTGAATGATCCTCAGCTGCTTCCTGTCATGGGCACCAAAGTCCCCATCCATGCCAGACCTTCTTAGTATAGTATCCGAACTGTCCTATTGAGGTAATGATTGTAGACATTATTTATTGTATATAATGTAACTTGTTCTGGAGCAGTATTGTTTAGCTTTTATTTCATATTATCCTGGCTTAGGAGAATATAAATTAAACTTGCTGTTTGTTAAAACCGCATATAACTGTATACAAGTTGCCTAAGAAATGTTTGACTCGTTAGTTTCAAGTTACACGTGAAAACTATTTAGATTGCAGCGTTTGTGACCTCACGTGTCTTAAACCAAGGCTAGCAGCAAGGATAACACGTGAAAAGCACTCCAGAGCAGCTGCTAATTGTCATTCCACGTGTTAACTGAAAACGTGAAAACACGTGTCTACAGAAGCCGGCACGAGTGGTAGAAGGGTATTTAAACCGCTCGCACCTTCACGATGTGCTTGGTCTCATCATCAGAGGCAGAGTCAGCACTTACCCGACCTTCGTTCTCGCGCTGCAGTCTTCGGCGGTATTCTCCGGTCCAGCTCTGCGGCCTTCGGCGGCTTTCCTTGATCCCTCGGGGCCTCTTGTCTTGCCAGGTACCCTTCTCTCCTTCTCCAAGCGACATTCTGCAGTAGCTTCCGGTACCGGTTCCTGGTTCCTTCGTAAATCGGATCTTCCACCTTCCAGTTACCTTCCGGTGTCACGAACCTGAAGAAGAAGAAAACAAACAGATAAGTGACAAATCCCTCATAGTTAGCAAGCAACTACCGGTGAGTTATTACCTTTGGAAAATCCTGTCACAAAAACTGATTTAAGTTGGAATTAAAGTGTTTTTGAGAAGACGCTAGAACAAATTGTTCTTGAAGAACATTATTCAAGAAAAAGGGCTTCATTTAAAGACGTCTGAACTAATTGTCAGTGAAGAAATCACTTACGTTTTTTTTGTTTGAACATTTAATCAAGCGAACTAAGGAACTTACTGCGAGTTCAGATTTAATGATGAGACATTGGTTAAGAGACATTTGATGAGACATTGATTATGAGACATTTTGATAAGCTATAGAAAGTATTTGCAAGGTATAAAAGTTTATAACAGTGGCAAAACAACCCCATTGCTTGATGTTACACGATCTGGACTATTTAATTATTGTTTATTTTTGCGTTTACAGAACTAAACAACAGAATTGAATAACGTAGTTGTCTAAAAACTACATACGTACCAGAGAGAGTATTCTGGAGATAAGAGTGTTATTTTAGGTATTGAAGAGTGAATAATTTTTGTGATGTTAAACTAGATGTTATTCTACCAGTTCATTAATCACCTGCTGATATTGTTGTATACATTGTTTTCAACTTAGAACACCACTAGAGGTCTTCCTGAATTCTGGAGAACAAACCTCCTGTTCCAAGTTAAGTCCGAAGAGAAAACGGCCCAGAGAACACAGAGGGATCGGACACACCAGGAAGGTTCAACATCTTTCTCTCTCTCTCATTCCCATTCCCACTTTCCCCCTGGGCCCTCTCTGAGTAACAGAGTATTATCTAAGTTCTGGTGCTCGGGGAGTTAGAGCAAGAAGATCAGGTGAGTGCCTTCCTTGACAGAAGACCAAGCCTCATTGCGCTCTGGTTGGCGACCATCAAACATGGAATTGTCTGAGGAGAGATCACAACTCTCACAACTCACTGAGGTCATTAGAGGACTACAAATTGAGATGCAGCAATTAAAACACGAAAACCGAGGTCTCAGAGATGAACTATTTAAGAGTAGGACAGGGTTCACGCAATGGAGAGAGTCAAAGGTTTCAGATATACGTCCAGTTTTGACACCCCCTAAATTTATTCCACATTCCTCAAACACTAGTTCACAGCAGTCAGATCAAAATATACAAGTTACAGTCGTCTCACCTACTCCAGTCCCTTTAGCAAACCCAGAACGGTTTACCGGAGATAGCTCCCGGTTCGCGGCTTTCATGAGCCAATGCCAACTCCATTTTCTTTGTAAACCTCAAGTGTTTAATTCTGATACTGCCAAAACAGCGTTCGTGATTTCTTACCTAGGTGGGGTAGCAGCCAATTGGGCTATTCCTTTGGTAGATACTAATGATCCCCTTTTAAAAAATTTTGATAACTTCAAAGAAACAATGACACGTTTATTTGCTCGTCATGTTTTTGTGCAATTTAGTGATAATGAGCTTTTGAATCTCCGTCAAGGAACCAAAGACCTTCTCACATATGTCACTACTTTTAATCGTCTTCTTACTGAAATACGATGGCCAGAGGAGAAACGTACCTCACTGTTTTATAGGGGCCTGAGAGATGATCTGAAGGATTCCCTGGCACACATAGTTGATTTACCTGACGAATATGGGGAATTCGTTGATCTAGTGGTTAAACTAGACCATCGGTTAAGTGAAAGAAAGGGTGAAAGGATCAAGAACGACTTTCGTCCCTTTGTATTTAAACCGGAAAGAAAAGATAAAGAACCCAAAAATAGTGAGCCTGAACCTATGCAGATAGGTGGCATTGGAGGTCCATTGTCCCTTGAGGAAAAAGAAAGAAGACGTAAGGAGAAGCTATGTCTATATTGCGGTAAGGCAGGGCATTTTGCCAAGGAATGTACCGCAAAACCTCAAAGTAAGAAAGTTGTAGCATCATTACAACCTGAACAATCTGTATCGGGAAACTAGCAGTCTTGAAGAAAGCAGAGGTCATCTCTTCGAGAGAAAGAACAAAACAGATCTCAAAACATATAATAAACATTAATAAAAACATACCTAGACACATGATGCTTTTGATGACAGTTATTATCACGGTTCAACAAAGACATATCCTGCCCATACTATTGGACTCATGTGCAACTGGAAATTTTTTTGATATCTGGTTAGCGCAAAACCTAGAAATTTCACAAGTACCTAAACCTGAACCAGAGCCAGTGAGAGCTGTAGATGGCTCCGCCCTATCCTCTGGATTAATCCGATTTCATACAACACCCTTGACCATTGTAAGTGAGAATGGTCACACGGAACAGATAATATTTGATTTGATTGATACGCCAACATTCGGAATTATTTTAGGAATACCTTGGCTTGAAAAACATAACCCTAGTATTGATTGGGTTCAAAGAACTGTGAGTCTTGATTCGACCTTTCGTCGAAACCATTGTTATCAGGAAGCTCAAGATCCTATTTATCCCTTACACTGCGCTAGTACACAAGTGGAACAAGACACCTTACCTAACAACTATAGAGACTATGCTGACGTCTTTGATCCGGTTCAGGCTACTAAGCTTCCACCTCATAGGGTTTACGACTGCAGGATTGATTTAATACCTGGAGCCCCTTTACCCTGTAGTCGCATATATGCCCTCACAGAACCTGAAACTCAGTACTTGCGCAGTTATCTTGATGATCTCCTTGAAAAGGGATTTATCCGTCACTCCACCTCCCCAGTGTCATCTCCACTCTTTTTCGTAGCTAAAAAATCTGGAGATCTTAGAGCATGCATAGACTATCGTGCAGTTAACAAAGCAACAATCAAGAATCGTTATCCCCTTCCTCTTATTCCTGTTCTTTTAGATCAGGTTAAGGGTTCAACAATATACACTAAATTAGATCTTCGGGGCGCGTATCATTTGATACGCGTCAAAGAGGGTGATGAATGGAAGATTGCGTTTCCCACAAAATTTGGGTTATTTGAATATACTGTCATGCCGTTTGGGTTATGCAATGCTCCGGCGGCATTTCAGTATTTCATTAACAAAGTTTTTCACAATCTCCTCGACGTCTGTGTTATAGTCTACATAGACGATATACTTATTTTTTCAAAAAATGAAGAAGAACATGTGGTCCATGTGAAAACTGTATTACAGAGGCTAAGAGAAAATTCTCTTTATGCTAAACCCGAAAAATGTGTGTTTCATGCCCATTCTGTAGAATTTTTGGGATACATTCTTTCCCCTAACGGTGTGACTATGGACCCCAAGAAGGTCAATGCTATTCTTAACTGGCCCACTCCTACCTCGGGTTAAAGATATTCAAAAGGTCTTATGTTTTGCCAATTTTTATCGACATTTTAATGCCAACTTTTCCAGAATTGTAGCCCCTGTTACACAATTACTGAAAAAGGGTCAAGTCTTTCACTAGACTGATGAAGCTAACACAGCATTTCTAGCACTCAAAAAGGCTTTCACTACTGATCCAGTACTTTCTCATCCCGACCCTGATCAACCATTCTTTGTAGAAGCAGATGCCTCTCAAACAGCGGTTGGGGGAGTTTTGATGCAAAAAGATCCAAAGACAGGTTATCTCCATCCATTGGCATACTACTCACGTAAACTCCTACCGGCAGAACAAAACTACACCATTGCTGAACGAGAGCTACTGGCCATTAAGGATGTTTTCTCAGAATGGAGACATCATCTGTTAGGGGCCAAACATACTATAACTATCTACTCGGATCACAAAAATCTACAATTTTTTACGTCAGTGAAAGCACTAACGCCAAGACAAATGAGGTGGTTACACTTTTTTAGTGAATTTGATTTTCTTATCACTTATCGACCAGGGCAGAAACAATTATTATCAGACACCTTATCCCGAATAAACAAGAAGGATTCGAAAGATCCTAGAAGTCAAGTTCAAAATATCATACCAGCCGAGCACATAGTGGCAGTGATTCAATCCGATACATTTCTAACTGAGGTGGAAATTGAGGGGCATATTAGCAAGACCGGCGATAAAATTATCGCCGTTTTAGCGGCAGGAAACTGCCGCTAAAGCGGCGATAATGGGCTTGCTAATATGCGTTATAGAATTCCAATAGAAGCCCAGGTTAGATGTCCTGCACATCTAACCTGGGCTTCTATTGAATTCTATAACGCATATTAGCAAGCCCATTATCGCCGTTTTAGCGGCAGTTTCCTGCCGCTAAAACGGCGATAATTTTATCGCCGGTCTTGCTAATATGCCCCTGAATCCCAAAAGATAAACCAGGACGATTGGAAAAGTAAGGCACACAATTCAACACAGGATGGATTTCTGTCCCGTAAAATAAACTATTCATCCCGACAAAAGAAAAAAGAGAACAAATCATAATGTGGCATCATGACTCCGGTTTAGCAGGTCATCCTGGAACCCAAAAAACTCTGGAATTGTGTGAAAGGAATTTCTGGTGGGATGGTATAAGAAAAGATATTCAGGAATATGTCAAAAAGGGCCCCATTTGTGCTCGAAATAAATCTATGCACATAGCACCGGCTGGACTCTTGCAACCATTACCAATTCCATTGATTCCCTGGCATACTATCAGTGTTGACTTTATACCCGATCTTCCCGTTTCTAATACCTTCACCACCATTGTAGTTTTCGTTAATTTATTATCCAAAATGGGTCATTTTATTCCCCTAAAAAAGATACCAACTGCGAACTAATTCTGTGACATATTCATTTAACAAATTGTTAGATTACATAGGTTGGTAATAATCAAAAGAAGAGCGAGGAGATAGGGGCCAGTTCACTTCCCCTGGGTATAGTATAAATATCAAAGGGAACTAGCTACTAAATAGGAGCTCCTGGTATGTGTATGTATGGCGACACATATGTGTTTTTAGAAGACCCTCACTCACCAACCTAGTTGGTGACATGCTTCATCATCGGGTCCCACCCAAGGTACCGAATGTACCTTGGGTGTGCTGCGACAGCCTGGATACAGCGGAGCTGGTTCTGTGCAGTGAGTGTGCAGTGAGAGTGAGATGAGTGTGGTTTAAAAAGCTGTCCGTAGGGTCCCGTTCAGGTAACAAAAGGACTATTTTAATGTATGGGCCCTCGGCAGTGGTTAAAAAGAGAGGTGGATATCTCTGGAGTTAATTAGGTTCCGATATCCTGGTCAACATGTTTCAGCCAGTCTCTCTATACTGGGCTGGCTTTCTTCAGGACCTTATGTGTGTGAGGTTAAAATGGTGGTCTGGAACAAAGTGTGTAAGAGACCATCTATGTGGTGCACTCGCTGAGGTGCATTATGTGATAGAGGATGATTTCCTCTAGCGACGCATACCTGTTATAGGGGATAAAAAGACGATAGACAAACATACACATTGATCCATTTAGATGTTGTTGTTTAAGCACATCTATTATTGTGAATCAGGAGCGTGGTGTCCGTGCTCTAATCGAATAAATTGCGTAGTGAGGACGGACCGTGGCGTTTTAGTGCATTGTAATTAAATCAAAACAATGTATACGCCTCTTATATATGCGTTAACAAGTGAAAATCAATATACGATACTACATGGTGATAAATAAAGAGATAAAAAGGTAAAACCATGTTTGCTCACTCAGGAATTGTCTGAGAAATGCCCGGTGAGTTCCGTGGGGGGCCCGACCTATTGTCACACTCTGTGTGTTTTCGGAAAAGAAAATGAAAAAAATAAAAAGGAGTAAACAGTAAAAGCACACACATCGTGAGTTGCTGGCGTGCCATATTACTGCAGGACTATTAGTCCCTCTCTGGCTGGAACCCCCTGAACAAAGCCCCACTTACTTCTTCAAGATCAAGGGCCCGTCTCCGTACCTAGTCTGGCCGCATCGGAACTCCGACGGTGAATGACTGGTACGCGATGGGAGTTTAAATACCTTAGCAGATTCTGCCGGTAAAAGCAGGTTTTCTCCAACGACCTCGAGGTGCGGGTGATCAGTTTCCATTCCTTGCACCTGCGAGGATAAACAGAGAAGAAAGCGTGCGCACGTGTTTGTGTGTTTACGCTGCGTATGGATAAAGTTAAGTTAGGAATACTTGTAAATAAGTTAAATGTCTGGAAAATCCCTTTATGGTATTGCTTAACTTTATAATTAAAAAGGGATATTTTAATCGGCTGTATTATACTGAAGAAAGCGCGCTAGAATGTTGGTTGTTTGGGTATATCTCCTCGGGGATAGACAGGACTCCGTGCTGGGACTGCCTCCTAGGGGACGTTTAACCATATGCACACGTGTTGGTGCCCCGCCTGTGGGTATCGTACATATGTTCAAGATATTTTAGCAATATTTTATGGGTTAGGGAGGCCGATTTTAAGTGGGACGCCTGTTAGTTGAAGACTCGTTATATGCCTGGATCTGGTGTGCATATATTACCCTCTGCATGGTGCAGTGTATAACTGAGTAGTACATAAGGAAGTGGTCATGATGAAGACACATAGGTATTAGAGGGCGCTTAATCAAAACATAGGGTTTTTTTTTGTAGTGAGAAAAGTACATATAGTCAAACGTGAATACTATTCCACGGTATATTGTCATTCAATCCTGTGTTATTAGTGGAAAGACGATATATCCAACGTTGTTCTTTCTGCAGAAGGATTTTCTCATGAGTGTTACTATGGCATGTGATCTGTTCTATGACCGTCCACCTGATGTCATTAGGTGTATGTCCTGTAGTGAGGAAATGGTCTGTAAGTTTGCTCAAATTCTTTTTGCAGCGTATGGTGCTGCGGTGTTCCACAATGCGCGTCCTTACTTTACGGCTTGTCATGCCTACATAACGTAGTTTGCATGGGCATTCGATTAGGTAGATTACATTTTTAGAATTGCAGTTTGTGTGTTTGGTTTGGTACCAGGTTTTGTCTGTTTCTAGATTTAAGGTTTTCGTTGCTTTAGTCAAGTGACAGACGCTGCAATCACCACAGGGATAGTGACCTACTATCGCTGGGAGGCTCCATGCGTTCAGTATGGTGTTTGTCATGGGGGTGGGTCTTTCCTTTGGTCTTGTGGAGACCAAACGGTCCCTGAGGCTACCTGCTTTTTATAGGCAAAAAGTGGGGGTCCCAAGAGAGGTTACCAGTATTGAGTAAGCGTCAGTTTCTTTTAATTATTTTGGCCACCTGATTGGAGGCTGCATTGTACGTGGTGACACAGGTAAGTGGGGTTGGAGTATTTTCCCGTGTATTGTCTTCCAAAAGGGATTCTCTTGGTTGGTTACGTGCCCGTTTGTTGGTGATCCGAATGATTTTATCTGGGTAGCCACGTTCCCCTAACTTCATTGCCAGCGCTGATGATTGTGTTTTGTAATCCTCCATTTGGCTACAATTGCGACGTATGCGCAAAAATTGGCCATATGGAAGGTTTTCCCGGAGAGGCCTGGGGTGGAAACTTCCAAATTGAAGCAAGGAGTTTCTTGAAGTTGGTTTGTAGTAGGTGGTTGTCCGGAGTTTGCCCGCTATGGCCATGATGTTGAGATCCAAAAAGCGATTTTGGAATTACTGGCACTGCTGGTGAATCGTAGGAAAGGGTCCCGTCCATTCAGCCATGTGAGAAAGGAGGTCAATGAATCATTTGATCCTGTCCATATCAGGAGGATGTCGTCTATGTAACGGCGCCAGAATCGAATGTTTTGGCTGTATGGGTTATTAGTTGGTAGAATGTGTGTTTTCTCAAAGTGGTAGACGTAAAGTCCAGCCACACTGGGAGCAAAAACACTGCCCATAGAACGTGCCGTTCGTCTGTAAGTAGAAATCGCCCTCAAATTCAAAATAATTATGTTTGAGGGCTAAAGTTGCGCATTGCAAAATGAATTCTCTTGGCGTGGTGTGTTCCCAAGTGGATTCTTGTAGCATGGTTCTGAGGACCCTAATAGTGTCGTCCTGTGGGAGGCTGGTATATAGGCTTTCAATGTCCAGTCCCACTAGGAGTTGGGACTCGGGATCAAAGTCGATGTCCTGAATCAGGTTCAGTAGATGTTTTGTGTCCTTGATGTACGTAGACGACTTTTGCACCATAGGGTTTAGGAAAAAATCACAGAAACGTGATAGCGGTTCCAATAAGGAGTTGATTCCTGACACTATTGGGCGACCAGGTGGTGGTCTTGTTTCCTTATGAATTTTTGGAACTGTGTAGAAATATGGTATTCTCGGCTTTTTGATGCAGAGGAAGTCTGCCTCCTGTTTAGAGATCTTGTTAAGTGCCTCTGCTGTCTCTACCAGTGAGATAATGGTGTTCTGCAGTGTGGTAGTAGGGTCTTCCTGGAGGCGTCTATAGTTTCTGGCGTCACTCAGTAGTCTTCTACATTCATTAGTGTAATCCATTTTGTTCTGGATGACTATACCGCCCCCTTTGTCCGCTGGTTTTATGACAATCTGGGGGTTGTCTTGGAGATTGTGTACAGCTTCCCTTTCTTTTTGGTGAAGTTGTTAAAAGGTTTGAGTTGTTTCAGTTCCTCAATTTGGTTAAAGACCGCCTGTTCAAAGGCGGCTACTTCAACTGGGATGCATACTGGTGGTGGTAAAAAGTGGACTTAGGTCTAAGTCCTGTTTCATTGCTTAGGCGTGTAGTCTCTGTCGGCGGTTGCTTCTCAAAGAATGCCTTTAGTTTTAATTTACGGAAAAATTCGGCCAATTCCACCTGAAGTTGGAATTTGTCTAAACGGGTCGTGGGCACAAATGAGAGTCCTTTGTTGAGGACCCTTTCCTCCGTCATGGAGAGTGAAGTATCTGACAGATTAAACACCAGGGATGGTGTGTGTTGATTGGTTTTATTTATCTCATCCCACTGGGTCCTGGTTGTGGTTCCCTTGTCTTGCTTCTGGTTGCCCCTGCTGGTCCCTCTTCGTCCGACCAATGTACTTGGGGTTGATTTCGTCTCCTTCCTCTGGTACGATGGCCTCTCCCTAAAAAAGGGGCGTTGGTTGGGTTGGTAGTAGACCTGTGGACCGGGTTGGTACATTGGTGGCCATCCAAAGAATGGGTTCTGTGGTGGTGGGTTGAATAGTGGTGGGCCATAATGTTGGCCTTGGTGATGGTATGCACCCCATGGTTGTCGCCATTTTGGTGTCCTTCCTCTGTTTCGCGTATTGTTTGCACTGCCAGTACTGGATCCACTGGAGAAAGAACTATCATCCTCTGAATTATCTGATTTGGGTTCCTGTCGTTGGGGTATAGAGTAATTTTCATCAGCATATGGATAAGCTTTGTTGTATGAGAACCGTTTGAGGTCCTTCTGGAATTTGTTGATTTTGGACTGGGTAAGGTACTCCTTGTATTCTGTCACTTCCCTATTGGTTTCTTCCAATTTTTCTTGAAACATGTGAGGGTTGTTTTAAAGTGGTTCTCGGTTGCTTGAATGTCAATAATCATGGCATCAGAGAGGCGTTTAGCGGTCTTTATAATGAGCACTAACCAGTCCCTGGTGCAATGCCACGCTATCTGTGCCCAGTCTTTCCTGAAGGAGGCATCCTCCAGGAAAATCCTGGGAGCATTGGTCACTAGTAAGCCCTTAGGTGCTGTATTGGTACGGAGATACTCTGTAAGGATTACGCCATGTAAAATGGTGCGAATTCTATTGCGCTTTTGTTCAGTGAGTTTGTCCCAGTCAGTTGTCTGGGCTATTACTTGGGATATGTTAACATCAGCCATTAGAGGTGGGTTAGAAAGAATTTCACTGATCTCTTCTTCAGCGAAAGTTAGGCCGGGGTTCTCCGCCATGGTAAATGGCGGTGATAATGGAAATGTACTCTTACAGCTGTGCGCTGCTGATAATGGTAATAATCAAAAGAAGAGCGAGGAGATAGGGGCCAGTTCACTTCCCTGGGTATAGTATAAATATCAAAGGGAACTAGCTACTAAATAGGAGCTCCTGGTATGTGTATGTATGGCGACACATATGTGTTTTTAGAAGACCCTCACTCACCAACCTAGTTGGTGACATGCTTCATCATCGGGTCCCACCCAAGGTACCGAATGTACCTTGGGTGTGCTGCGACGCCTGGATACAGCGGAGCTGGTTCTGTGCAGTGAGTGTGCAGTGAGAGTGAGATGAGTGTGGTTTAAAAAGCTGTCCGTAGGGTCCCGTTCAGGTAACAAAAGGACTATTTTAATGTATGGGCCCTCGGCAGTGGTTAAAAAGAGAGGTGGATATCTCTGGAGTTAATTAGGTTCCGATATCCTGGTCAACATGTTTCAGCCAGTCTCTCTATACTGGGCTGGCTTTCTTCAGGACCTTATGTGTGTGAGGTTAAAATGGTGGTCTGGAACAAAGTGTGTAAGAGACCATCTATGTGGTGCACTCGCTAAGGTGCATTATGTGATAGAGGATGATTTCCTCTAGCGACGCATACCTGTTATAGGGGATAAAAAAGACGATAGACAAACATACACATTGATCCATTTAGATGTTGTTGTTTAAGCACATCTATTATTGTGAATCAGGAGCGTGGTGTCCGTGCTCTAATCGAATAAATTGCGTAGTGAGGACGGACCGTGGCGTTTTAGTGCATTGTAATTAAATCAAAACAATGTATACGCCTCTTATATATGCGTTAACAAGTGAAAATCAATATACGATACTACATGGTGATAAATAAAGAGATAAAAAGGTAAAACCATGTTTGCTCACTCAGGAATTGTCTGAGAAATGCCCCATGAGTTCCGTGGGGGCCCGACCTATTGTCACACTCTGTGTGTTTTCGGAAAAGAAAATGAAAAAAATAAAAAGGAGTAAACAGTAAAAGCACACACATCGTGAGTTGCTGGCGTGCCATATTACTGCAGGACTATTAGTCCCTCTCTGGCTGGAACCCCTGAACAAAGCCCCACTTACTTCTTCAAGATCAAGGGCCCGTCTCCGTACCTAGTCTGGCCGCATCGGAACTCCGACGGTGAATGACTGGTACGCGATGGGAGTTTAAATACCTTAGCAGATTCTGCCGGTAAAAGCAGGTTTTCTCTAACGACCTCGAGGTGCGGGTGATCAGTTTCCATTCCTTGCACCTGCGAGGATAAACAGAGAAGAAAGCGTGCGCACGTGTTTGTGTGTTTACGCTGCGTATGGATAAAGTTAAGTTAGGAATACTTGTAAATAAGTTAAATGTCTGGAAAATCCCTTTATGGTATTGCTTAACTTTATAATTAAAAAGGGATATTTTAATCGGCTGTATTATACTGAAGAAAGCGCGCTAGAATGTTGGTTGTTTGGGTATATCTCCTCGGGGATAGACAGGACTCCGTGCTGGGACTGCCTCCTAGGGGACGTTTAACCATATGCACACGTGTTGGTGCCCCGCCTGTGGGTATCGTACATATGTTCAAGATATTTTAGCAATATTTTATGGGTTAGGGAGGCCGATTTTAAGTGGGACGCCTGTTAGTTGAAGACTCGTTATATGCCTGGATCTGGTGTGCATATATTACCCTCTGCATGGTGCAGTGTATAACTGAGTAGTACATAAGGAAGTGGTCATGATGAAGACACATAGGTATTAGAGGGCGCTTAATCAAAACATAGGGGTTTTTTTTAGGGAGAAAAGTACATATAGTCAAACGTGAATACTATTCCACGGTATATTGTCATTCAATCCTGTGTTATTAGTGGAAAGACGATATATCCAACGTTGTTCTTTCTGCAGAAGGATTTTCTCATGAGTGTTACTATGGCATGTGATCTGTTCTATGACCGTCCACCTGATGTCATTAGGTGTATGTCCTGTAGTGAGGAAATGGTCTGTAAGTTTGCTCAAATTCTTTTTGCAGCGTATGGTGCTTCGGTGTTCCACAATGCGCGTCCTTACTTTACGGCTTGTCATGCCTACATAACGTAGTTTGCATGGGCATTCGATTAGGTAGATTACATTTTTAGAATTGCAGTTTGTGTGTTTGGTTTGGTACCAGGTTTTGTCTGTTTCTAGATTTAAGGTTTTAGTTGCTTTAGTCAAGTGACAGACGCTGCAATCACCACAGGGATAGTGACCTACTATCGCTGGGAGGCTCCATGCGTTCAGTATGGTGTTTGTCATGGGGGTGGGTCTTTCCTTTGGTCTTGTGGAGACCAAACGGTCCCTGAGGCTACCTGCTTTTTTATAGGCAAAAAGTGGGGGTCCCAAGAGAGGTTACCAGTATTGAGTAAGCGCCAGTTTCTTTTAATTATTTTGGCCACCTGATTGGAGGCTGCATTGTACGTGGTGACACAGGTAAGTGGGGTTGGAGTATTTTCCCGTGTATTGTCTTCCAAAAGGGATTCTCTTGGTTGGTTACGTGCCCGTTTGTTGGTGATCCGAATGTTTTTATCTGGGTAGCCACGTTCCCCTAACTTCATTGCCAGCGCTGATGATTGTGTTTTGTAATCCTCTATTTGGCTACAATTGCGACGTATGCGCAAAAATTGGCCATATGGAAGGTTTTCCCGGAGAGGCCTGGGGTGGAAACTTCCAAATTGAAGCAAGGAGTTTCTTGAAGTTGGTTTGTAGTAGGCGGTTGTCCGGAGTTTGCCCGCTATGGCCATGATGTTGAGATCCAAAAAAGCGATTTTGGAATTACTGGCACTGCTGGTGAATCGTAGGAAAGGGTCCCGTCCATTCAGCCATGTGAGAAAGGAGGTCAATGAGTCATTTGATCCTGTCCATATCAGGAGGATGTCGTCTATGTAACGGCGGCAGAATCGAATGTTTTGGCTGTATGGGTTATTAGTTGGTAGAATGTGTGTTTTCTCAAAGTGGTAGCCAGAGAGGGACTAATAGTCCTGCAGTAATATGGCACGCCAGCAACTCACGATGTGTGTGCTTTTACTGTTTACTCCTTTTTATTTTTTTCATTTTCTTTTCCGAAAACACACAGAGTGTGACAATAGGTCGGGCCCCCCACGGAACTCATGGGGCATTTCTCAGACAATTCCTGAGTGAGCAAACATGGTTTTACCTTTTTATCTCTTTATTTATCACCATGTAGTATCGTATATTGATTTTCACTTGTTAACGCATATATAAGAGGCGTATACATTGTTTTGATTTAATTACAATGCACTAAAACGCCACGGTCCGTCCTCACTACGCAATTTATTCGATTAGAGCACGGACACCACGCTCCTGATTCACAATAATAGATGTGCTTAAACAACAACATCTAAATGGATCAATGTGTATGTTTGTCTATCGTCTTTTTATCCCCTATAACAGGTATGCGTCGCTAGAGGAAATCATCCTCTATCACATAATGCACCTTAGCGAGTGCACCACATAGATGGTCTCTTACACACTTTGTTCCAGACCACCATTTTAACCTCACACACATAAGGTCCTGAAGAAAGCCAGCCCAGTATAGAGAGACTGGCTGAAACATGTTGACCAGGATATCGGAACCTAATTAACTCCAGAGATATCCACCTCTCTTTTTTAACCACTGCCGAGGGCCCATACATTAAAATAGTCCTTTTGTTACCTGAACGGGACCCTACGGACAGCTTTTTAAACCACACTCATCTCACTCTCACTGCACACTCACTGCACAGAACCAGCTCCGCTGTATCCAGGCGTCGCAGCACACCCAAGGTACATTCGGTACCTTGGGTGGGACCCGATGATGAAGCATGTCACCAACTAGGTTGGTGAGTGAGGGTCTTCTAAAAACACATATGTGTCGCCATACATACACATACCAGGAGCTCCTATTTAGTAGCTAGTTCCCTTTGATAAAGATTACATAGGTTGCCAAGTAAAATTTTTCAGACAGAGGCCCTCAATTCATTTCAAAGTTCTGGAAAAAAGTTTGTGAACAATTAGGAATAGAAGTGGCCTTATCATCTGCCTTCCATCCCCAGACGGATGGACAGACCGAAAAAGTGAACCAATATGTAGAACAAACCTTACGATGTTTCACAACAACTCTAACCTCCCAGTGGGATAAAGCTCTTCCTTTAGCTGAATTTTCTTATAATAACAGTATCCATTCGGCCCTGGGATGTTCCCCATTCTATTTCTCAACAGGTTACCATCCCCGTAGTATTCCTACACAAACACCAATTACCCAGACACTAGCACCACCTGTATCTGAAAAAATAAAAGAGTTACAATTGATACAAGACAAAGCTAGAAAATGTTTAGCTCAAAACAAAATTAGAACTAAAATACAGGCCGACAAACATCGATCTCCTGAACCCTCTTATCAAGTAGGGGACTTAGTGTGGTTGTCCACTCGCAACATTCATTTTTAGGTCCATTTCCCATCCCAAAAATTATAAATCCAGTTACGATGCTATTAAGATTACCTGCTGAATATGCTATCCATCCAGTGTTTCACGTTTCCCTATTGAAGCCTCACTATCCAGGAACCAGAAAAGACAACCCTCCCCTCCAATCATCATAGACGACCATCTAGAATGCAAAGTTAATCGAATTATCGATTCCAAAAGAATAAATAAAAAACTATATTACTTAATTGATTGGAAGGGATACGATGCAACTGAACGATCCTGGGAACCAGCTTCGCATGTGAATGCTCCCAGGTTAATTAGACGCTTTCACTCCCTTAACCCCACTAAACCAAGACCTGTAGGACGATCGTTGCGGGGGAGAACTGTCATGGGCACCAAAGTCCCCATCCATGCTAGACCTTCTTAGTATAGTATCAGAACTGTCCTACTGAGGTAATGATTGTAGACATTATTTATTGTATAGAATTTAACTTGTTCTGGAGCAGTATTGTTTAGCTTTTATTTCATATTATCCTGGCTTAGGAGAATACAAATTAAACTTGCTGTTTGTTAAAACCGCATATAACTGTATACAAGTTGCCTAAGAAATGTTTGACTCGTTAGTTTCAAGTTACACGTGAATACTATTTAGATTGCAGCGTTTGAGACCTCACTTGTCTTAAACCAAGGCTGACAGCAAGGATAACACGTGAAAAGCACTCCGGAGCAGCTGCTAATTGTCATTCCCCGTGTTAACTGAAAACGTGAAAACACGAGTCTACAGAAGCCGGCACGAGCGGTAGAAGGGTATTTAAACCTCTTGCAACTTCATGATGTGCTTGGTCTCGTCATCAGTGGCAGAGTCAGTACTTACCCGACCTTCGTTCCTGCGCTGGAGTCTTCGGCGGTATTCTCGGGTCCAGCTCTGCGGCCTTCGGCGGCTTTCCTTGATCCCTCGGGGCCTCTTGTCTTGCCAGGCGCCCTTCTCTCCTTCTCCAAGCGACATTCTGCAGTAGCTTCCGGTACTGGTTTTTGGTTCCTTCGTAAACCGGATCTTCCGCCTTCCAATTACCTTCCGGTGTCACGAACCTAAAGAAGAAGAAAACAAACAGATAAGTGACAAATCCCTCATAGTTAGCTAGCAACTACCGGTGAGTTATTACCTTTGGAAAATCCTGTCACAAAAACTGATTTAAGTTGGAATTAAAGTGTTTTTGAGAGGACGCTAGAACAAATTGTTCTTGAAGAACATTATTCAAGAAAAAGGGCTTCATTTAAAGACATCTGAACTAATTGTCAGTGAAGAAGTCACTTAAGTTTTTTTGTTTGAACATTTAATCAAGCGAACTAAGGAACTTACTGTGAGTTCAGATTTAATGATGAGACATTGGTGAAGAGACATTTGATGAGACATTGATTATGAGACATTTTGATAAGCTATAGAAAGTGTTTGCAAGGTATAAAAGTTTATAACAGTGGCAAAACAACCCCTTTGCTTGATGTTACACGATCTGGACTATTTAATTATTGGTTATTTTTGCATTTACAGAACTAAACAACAGAATTGAATAACGTAGTTGTCTAAAAACTACATACGTACCAGAGAGAGTATTCTGGAGATAAGAGTGTTATTTTAGGTATTGAAGAGTGAATAATTCTTGTGATGTTAAACTAGATGTTATTCTACCAGTTCATTAATCACCTGCTGATATTGTTGTATACATTGTTTTCAACTTAGAACACCACTAGAAGTCTTCCTGAATTCTGGAGAACAAACCTCTTGTTCCAAGTTAAGTCCGAAGAGAAAATGGCCCAGAGAACACAGAGGTATCGGACACACCAGGAAGGTTCAACATCTTTCTCCCTCTCTCATTCCCATTCCCCCTTTCCCCCTGGGCCCTCTCTGAGTAACAGAGTATTATCTAAGTTCTGGTGCTCGGGGGGTTTCCGGGGAGACTGGGGTTTGTTCGTCGCCAACTAGAGCAAGAAGATCAGATGAGTGCCTTCCTTGACACTTCCGGGCTTTAAAAGAATGGCTGAAATGTGTGCATATTCTTCTGCAGGTGGTCAGTAAGTTGCTGACTTGGTCTTCTTTTTTCAGAAAGTCTTGAACAATAATGTTAATGCAGTGCGCCAAACACAGGACCCTGAAATAGCCACCATCCTGAATGGCCCTAACTATATTACTGCCATTATCCGTGGCAACAAAACCAATGTTAAGCCCTCTTGGGCGCAGCCATTCAAAGACCTTGCCGTTAAACTCTTCCAAAATGTTTGCAGCAGTATGAGATTTCTCCATGGCGAACATCGCTATAGTTGCATGTTTATGAGTAGCATTAAAAATCTCAGCAGTGTCAACAACACATGCTTCAGATATCTTTTCTCTAACCCCCACAAAAGAGATCCAGTGTGCAGTGATGCACATGTAATCAGTGGCTTGGCAACTGGTCCACATGTCTGTTGTCAGGTGGATATTGTGAACAGCACTCTGCTACAAAGCTTGTCCAAGCAATTCCAGCACGTCGTGATGTAGTGCTGGAACAGCAACTCTGGCGAAATAGGACCGGCTGGGAACCTTCCATTTTGGGCAAATGGCTGTCACAAATTCAAGGAAACCCACCCCTTCCACAAAAGAAAAAGGGAGAAGGTCCAGCGCTAACATTTTAGCCAGCTTCGCATTGTACAAACGTGCCGTTGGGTGGTTGCGTTCGTACTGTCCCTCCGACCTAAGCATGCTGACAATGGTAGGCTCGACTTTTTTCCTTTCTGGTGCAGCTGATGCAGGTGACTTCTTGAACCCAGTTAGGCTCAACGACGCACTTTTTTTCATTGCGGTATTCTGTTGCCTTGGTGTCTCAGCCTGACTCTTATCACTGAGATGTTGCTGAGGATGTGGGCGGTACCACTACACTGCTGGGGACAGGGCTACTTTGTGTACCAGAGAAAATGTCTCCCTCTTGTTCACCTTCCACAGCAATCATATCTTCTTCTACTTCTTCATCCCCACCAACAGCAATGGGTGCAGTTTTACTTTTTTGTGCGCTAAGTAGGTGCGCCTCCCACTGGATCATGTGATGTTTTTTCAGATGGGTTGTTTGGCCTCGGGTACCATAGTTTGTACCAAGCTTACCCCGACTAACACCTTGTCGACAAATTGAGCATATAGCAATGTTCTCCTCCTTACTGCTGACCGAAAAGAAGTCCCAAACTGCGGAGGTGTACTTTCTTGTGCTGCTGGAGGTGCCACTTGTTGCAATGCCGGATGAACTGGAGGGTGTGCCTGGAATTTGACTCTGTGCAGTTACAGTACCACTACCTACTGAGGTGGTGGTTGTGCTGGATGTAGGTCCCTGCCGGGCCTTTGCAAATGCAAATATGGAAGCTGGATGTGGTGTTGGTGTTACCTGTGTTGGTGGTATCCATGCCACATCCCTCACAGCAATTTGGGATGGGGTAATAATAATGTCGGTCTCCATCTCCACTGGGGCGGGAGTGATCTTCATGATGACTGGCTCGTCATCATCCTCCTCTTCTACATCTTCCTCCATAACTCTAAGGCTTTCTGGAACCTTCCTTTTCCTTAGCCTTGTCGCGTGGTGTGCCGCACTCTCAGACTGAGCTGTTGGGTTCCAAGTGGTATCTAGATCATCAGAAGGGGGGCTTGAAGAAGAAGTTGATGGACTAACCCTCCTTTTCCTTGCTTGAGATCTGGAAGACAATGGATCTTCTGAAAGAGTGGCTTGCATTTCTTCCTCTGCAGGAAGCTCGATTTCCTGAACTGCCCCTACTTCGGGAGGAACAACTACTATTGTGGGCTGTTGTTGCGGCTGTTGTTGCGGCTGTTGTTGCGGCTGTTGTTGTGGCTATTTGAAAAGAAGACACAACACAGCAATCAGGTAGGTGTCTGGTTTATTCCGTCTGACGACCTCCAGGTCCCGGCAGCAACTGCCTACCTTGGAACCCCACATTCCAGAATAGAATCCCCCCAGCAACACAAGCTCCTCACGAGCTTGAGACGTGTGTTCCCCAGATCCCAACACACCCCCCTTCCTTCACAATGAAAACAGAGAAGTAAGGCTACCCAAAATAAGAAAATGATAAGATAAAAATAACAGGAAATAGAGTATAAAAATACAGGAAATAGAGTATACTGAAGAACAACATTACAACATTTTGTAATCTTGAAATCTTGCAGGAACAAATTTCAATCTGGTGGAAGCACCTCTGGAAGAAACATGATCGGAATGGACAGGTTCCCTCCCGTGGATATTGGTGGGCACAATTGTTGGGGAAGAATCAACACCAAGTCTCTTGTTGACATTGACCAGCATTGACTCAGGCACAATGGAAACAGCAGACTTGTTCCAAACTTTGCCACTCTCCAACACCACCACGTGATTTCTTACAGCTGACACTCTCTTGGGAGCAGAGAACCGAGACTCCCCCTTGCGAAGAAAACCCGGTCTCTTGACCCTCACCCAATCCCCCACCTTAACAGACAAAGGATAACGAACACCAGGCCTGGTGTCGTACTTAGCTTGAACAGCAGCCCTGACGTCAGTTACGACAGACAATTTCTTAGTGTCTACCTCCCTTCTGGACATCCATTCCTTGTTTAATTTGGAACCAGCAACCCTTCCCCTAAGTAAGGTAAACGGGGCAATGCCGGTACTAACATGGGGAGTGGTCCTCACAGCCAACAGCATGTCGCTGACAGCTTGCCGCCAATGCAACCCATTCACCAAAGCCAGCTGCAGATGTTCCTTGATTACGCGGTTGAAGCGCTCAACCAGGCCATTACTGCGGGGGTGATAAAGAGAAGTAAGAATGTGACTAACACCTATATCCTTGAGAAACTTCTGCATCTCACAAGAAACTAACTGGGTACCATTATCCGACACCAACTCCTCAGGAAAACCCTCCCTGAGGAAAACATCCTGCAAAAAGTTGATAACAGATGAAGAATTAGCATTATCGACAAACCTGACCTCAGGCCATTTTGACATGTAGTCAATTAGAACAAGGGCATACTTGGGAGAACTACCAATGAGTCCAAAAGGACCCGCGATGTCAAAAGCCAATTTAGTCCAAGGAGTGTTTTTCACCACCACAGGTTCAATCGGGGAAGGATGGGTCACCTGGGATTTGTCACTCGTGACACACGCACAACAGCCACGAACATAATGCTCCACATCCTTATCCAGGGCAGGCCACCAAAAATCTTGTCTAACTCTACGTTTCATAGCTCGAATCCCAGGATGGCCCTCATGAGCTAAATTCAAGATCCTACTGCGAATGGATAAAGGAACCACCAATAAACCCCCTCTCCTTAATACTTCATCCACCAAAGATAGCTCATCCTTAACCCTTTTGTAAGGCATCAACTCGGAAGGGCAATCTTTGTCGCTAGGCCACACACTGGCTAAGAGGTCAGTGACCTTCACGACAATAGCATCTTCAGACATACTCTCCGACCATTCACGTTCAGTAAGTGCACCACCAACGGTGTCCTCCAACGAGCATATGGCACAAACCATCTCCAAATCATCACGCCCGAACACCTCATCCATTTTTGGTGACCTTCGCTATTCAGAGGTTGAAGTGCATACAAAGTATGGAAACTATGATGGGAGTAATGGGGCGGGCTCAGCGAATTTTGGGGCACGACAACAAGAAGTACGGGAACTGTTAGTGCAAAATGAAAGAAAGATTGGGAACCTCGTTCCCATTAGACCCCGCCCACTCCGACCACTGCCTGTATTACGTCTATTGTACTAACATCCATGCATTATAGACTCCTGTAATCAGAAAAGAGGGGTGGGTGTGCCATTTTCACACACGTAGGGGTGATTGTCATGGCTTGCAGGTGTGCACCCCTGCATTCTTGAAGCAAGTTCTTCAGACCGTGATGACGTGTCGGAGGCAGGAAGGCGATAAAGCACTCCCAGCTGCTGTGTTGTTGAGTTCAAACCTGTCCTGGCTCATCCCCACCATACAGTCTGAATATCTAATCAGCGGGCTCAGATAAGGAGTTTTTGTTAAACATGGGCGTGACAGGAGAAATGAAGAGCGTAAAGAAAGACCATCAAGATGCGGGGGAGAGAGGGGGCGGCGGGGGCGGGTGGGGTCTCACACTGCCTTTGATGGTGAAGTGGAAAAAGAAAGCGTTACAATTGTACATAAATGAAAAAAATAGGACCGACTCTTAAGCTTATAGTGGTTCATTATCCACCAGAATTGACTTTCTCAAATGAACATTCTGAATTTCTGGAGCCGTTCTGACAAAATGTGCTCACCAGAAAGATTAAAGAGGGTATCCCAATGTAACTCTGGGAATATACTCGGTGCTGAATAAAACAAGCGCTGAAACACAACTGTTAGTGCAAAATGAAAGAAAGATTGGGAACCTCGTTCCCAGAGGCTCAATGTGGGCGTGGTTAAAAATTCAGTGATTCATTTGTAATGGCGATTCCGCGTTATCTCCCCCTCTGCATTTGCCATATTTCCTTATGGATTATTGTGTGTGATCGGTTTACGTTTTCTGTATTAGAGCATTTGCACTTTCAAGCTGGTAGAACAATGCAAGTGAAAAAGAACCAGTCAGCCGAGTAAGAAAGGCAACATGACCAGCGTGTGTTCCGAGTGAGCCAACTGGCGAGCAAGCGAGCTTCAGTCTTACTAGTGAGTGGAAGAGTTGCAGTGAGCAAGTGTCAGAGCGATGAACCAGGAAAGCCATTTAAGCAGGCGGTCCGGACACATAGAAAGCTGCAGAGACCAGGCGAAGCATTTACAAGGACAGTTTCCTCACGTTACCGCTTTGGGAAAAACACAGCCTCTTTACTGACTTTGAGACTAAAAAGGTAAATCTGCACTTGAAGCGTGTGAGAGCCTTTAAACTGGTCTAATAAATGCCGATGAAGAGGACATTTCTGCGCCTGCAAACAGGACACTAAAGGATCTTCCCGTGACCAGCCCGTTTTACTGTAGTCGCACTGCAGAGAGTTCTCAAAGCCCCATCCCTGAAAGTATGTTCCTTTCTCTCCTTTCCCCTTCCAAGGTTCCACAAACTTCCTCGAAAACATATGCGGCAAAAGTGAAAGCAGCGATTGGTTCACGCTCGTGTGAAATCTGACACAAAACACGTTGCACACTGCGAGCTGCTGCTCGTAACCGCAAGCCGTAGGCCTTTTCACACGCACGAGCGTGTGAAAAGTCCAGAGCGATTCCAAGAGGTCGTTTTACCTAAAAAAATGAATGTGTCCTTATGTAACGTAACTGGTGCTCATGTAAAGCGCTCCAATACCTTCGGGTCGAGTTCGCGCTATATAAATCTGCAACAAAAAAAAAAGATCAAACAAGCGCGCGCGCGCGCTGAAGGAAGAAAAACACAAGCATTCGTGAGGAAGCGGGTGGAAGTGCAAACAGTGGCTTTTGCTGGCGGCCAGCTTGCGTTCACGTGAGCGTACAGATGGCGAGGGAAGCCATATGGCGCCTGATCGCGCGTGCACGCTCGCATGAACGCAGGCTAGTCCGCAGCAAAAGCCACTGTTTGCACATCCAAAACCCGCTTACTAAAAGTCTCGCCAGAGCAGCGCATGCGCGGTGGCTCAGGCGAGACCTAAAAAATACAGGAGGAAGGCAAAAAGTTCTGGGATGCCCTGCAAAAAGTGCCAAGTCCAACAGTGGGTATTTGCTTTTTGGGTGTCAAGGGTCATTTTAGGGTTTAGGGAGGGAATGGGTTTTTGAGTGGCAAGGGTAATTTTAAGATTTAGGAGGGTTTGTGGGAGGGGGATTTGGAGGGTTTAGGGTGGGTATGGGTATTTGGGTGGCAAAGCTAGTTTTACGGTTAAGGATGGCTGCAGGTTTTTAGGTGGCAACCATATTTTTAGGGTTTAGGTTGGGCATGGGTTTTAGGGTGACAAGGGCATTTTCAGAATTTAAGGAGGGAATGGGTTTTTGAGTGCCAATGGTATTTTTAGGGTTTAGGGTGGTTATGAGTTTTTGGGTGGCAAAAATAATTTTAAGGTTTAGAGGGGGTTTTGGATGAGAAGGGCATTTTATGGTTTAGGGTGGGTATAGGTTTTAGGGTGGCAAGGGAATTTTTAGGGTTTAGGATGGGTATGGATTTTAGGGTGGTAAGGGTATTTTTTGGGTTTAGGGTGGGTATAGGTTTTTGGGTGGCAAGAGTAATTTTAGGATTTAGGGGGCTTTTGGGTGGCAAGGGTATGTTTATGGTTTATGGTGGGTATAGGTCTTTGGTGGCAAGGGTAATTTCAGGTTTAAGGTGGCTGTGGATTTTTGGGTAGCAAGGGTATTTTTAGGGTTTAGGGTGGTATGTGTTTTAGGGTAACAAAGGTCATTCGTGAAGCAGGGGCAGAGAAAAAGGGTTGTAAAAAATGTGTCTCCCATGTTAAATCCCGTAGGACCTCGAGATGCACCTGCAGCCAGAACCGCTGGACAGAATTACACCAAATTTAGCAGAAAGCTAGTTTTTGGTATGCTGATTGTGCTTTTTTTATTTGGTGTACATTTATTCAGTAGTTGTTGAGAAATTCAAGAAAATACAGATAGTGATATCTGTTGCTGCAGCGATTTGTGAAAAATAATGACCTTGTGCAAGGAAATGCAGAGCTCTGGCTGCCATCTTGGGACTCAGTATCAGCTGAGTCTCCCCAAAAACTTTTTAAAAAATAGAAAAGGGGGCAGTATTGGAATACCCTGACCCCCATAAAGTTGGTCCTGGAGGGACCCCAATAGGCCAAAAAAGCATTAAAAAACAAATGCTGTGAAATCGCGATATGCGTGGTAAGTGTAAAATAAAACAAGTGTAGGTTCTGGCACTTGTTTTTTAATTAATAAGCCCCGGGTGAGCCAGGCTCTAAGGGCATGTCAGTGAAATAGGAGGGGGTGAACGGGGCCTTCCCCCTAGGGCGTATAAACCTCCTTGGGGCATCGGTTATGTATGCAGGGGTACTCATGTGACACCCCCATGCCTGGGGGACTGCTACCTTCCCAGGGTTAATATCTGTGTGATGAGGGCCTCACGGGCTGCCCCCGAGCCCAAGGGACTTCCCCTCGGCATTGGTGTTTATGCATGCGGGTGGTGTCCACGCAGCACTCTCTGAGCCCTGGGAACCACAACCTCCCTGAAGCTAATATCTTTCTTTTGGGGGGCTGTCTCACAGACCCCCCAAGCCCACTGGGATCACCACCTCCCTGGGGCCCAATGCAAATTTTTAAAATAGGAAGGGGGCCAAGTGCCCCCCTTTCCGTGCCATTCTCAGCCCCAGGGACTGCCACCTCCTCACGGCAGGCCCTACTATATCAAACGAGGGGGTGCCGCGCACCCCTCTCCTGGAGCCATTGATGGCCATGGGGACCACCACCCTCAGGCCCAGCTCCTGCTATGTCCTGGGGTGCCCACCCCAGGACATAGCTGTTTGCAGGTGCTTGTTGGGAGCTTTGACAGCTCCTGCCAAGCCACAGCAAACATGCTGCTTTCAGCAAGTGAGAGCAGTGAAAATGCTCCTGCTTGCTGGAAGTGGAGCATTCGTCTGTTTCCCTGCTCGCTTGACAGCGGGCAGGGAAACAGACAAATTGCTTTTACACACTTGCATGTTACACACATTTGCATGTTTAGCAGCTCCCTGTGTGTGAAAGCATTGTCGGCTCCCGCAGGAGGCACGGAGCTGGAGGGAATGCAGGGGCCTTGAGGCTTCCTCCACGGTCTCATTGCAAAAGGCTGGGCCCTGACGGATGGTGTCCCAGGGGGCAAAGTTGGCCAGGGCAGGGGGCAATGCAGCCCCCCTCCCCTACTTAAAAAAATATTGTAAAGGCCGGGCCCCGGGGGATGGGGTCCCCGAGGTCGAAATCGGCCAGTGGAGGGGGACAGTGCAGTCCCCTCCCCCATTGGATTAAGGCCGGGTCCCAGGGGATGGGGTCCAAGGGTCAAAATCAGCCTGGGAAGGTGGCCGCATACCTCCTCTCGCATTCACTAATGGCAAAAATTAAAGTATTGGGCACCAGGAGATGGGGTCTCTGGGCCCGAAATCAGCCTGAGAAGGGTGGTTGCGGGGCCCTCCCTCCCCATAGTATAATCGCGGGCCCCTGCATTTCCACTGTGAAAAGTTATCTGTAATCCTTGATGGAGGTGTTTGCATCCTTGCTTTTCAATAGCGTGAAATCTAATATAGTGTCTGTGATGAAGATGTTCTTTCTTGACATCTGCTGCTGAGACCAGAGATCATGTTCTAAACTTTTACAATCTAGAAGAATGTAACCTTGCCTACAAGCCCTGCCCATTTGGCCCCACCCCATATACATTGGCGGTATGCAACGCCTTCCCGTCCATTTCCCAGGATGATGGACAGCTTACTAAGAGATCCTCCAGTGCATTTCCCGCCCATTTTGGAGACACGTTCCTCATGCCTTGGAATATAATCCCATCTCAGCCCAAACAAAGAAGGACTTACTTCCGCAAAGTACAAACCATCCAAGAGTGTTCTTTCTGTAGTTCCACCTTGTAAAGTAATTTAATAAAGACGCTCGAGAAACAATCACATTGGCAAAGTTACAGAAACACAAGGTAACTGAAGACCTTTTATGAAAGTCCTTCCCACAGTTGTAGTGTAGGAGATGCACTATACATATACCCAATGAGATACCACTTATTAATTAGCTAGTAGAAAGAACTCCAGTTGCGTAGAGGTGTTGCACAAAACACTGGCCTCCTCTTGAATAATTACGCATGGCAGGATTAGTTCTGGCATGAGGCTCATTTCACAGAAATTAACACAGATCTAAACAAAGCAGGTGCCTGAGTTGAACCCCACTTCTGTAAAGTACTAATCATCCTAACTTTGTGGGCGTGGCCAAGGCAAAGGTACTGTGTTTTCTCTGCTCTTCCACTGTGAAAGGTTATCTGTAATCCTTGATGGAGGTGTTTGCATCCTTGCTTTTCTGAAGTTCAAAATCTCATATAGTAATGAGGGGGTTCTTTCCTGACATCTGCCGCTAAGACCAGAGATCGTGTTCTAAACTTTTACAAACTTTTAGAATCTGGAAGTATGAACTTCAGGGCAGGATTCATTCTGGCACGACGCTCATTTCACAGAAATTAAACCTCAACAGGTCACAGTTAGGAAATATGAGAAGAATAAAGAATTCTTTTTCCTCACATATATTGTATGTAGCTAAAAATGTGGAAACTTAAATTAAAGATTACAAATTAAATGGACATAGTCTGATATCGACAAAAGGGGAAAACCACATACACATTCTACAGAACAAAAATTCTATTCAATGTCCTTCTGTACATTTAATAAACCACAGAGATTGTATAAAAATATGCTTATTTGCCTTTATTAAAAATTTACTATCACAATGCATTTAATAACAAATTTCTTGCCCAGTCCATCCAAAATATTTTGAATAAGGAAATGGTCGCTGGGATTTATACTCCAGACCCGCACATGATGCGTTGACAAGAGCACTTTTTGTGCTCTTATGGGAGTGTTCTTTTTACAGGTACTTTCAATTCAAAGTAGGGAAGGTACATGTAGTGCACCATTCTTAACATTACTAAATAAATGATTAAGCTTTCTAATTCAAGTATGTATTAAGTTGCGCTATATTGGTGAAATTATTCTGTGAGACACTTGAGTCGAGTAATTCCTTGGATTATAAAAAAGTTATTTATACAAAAAAGTTTCTTAAAAAATAAATGGACATGTTATGTTATGGCATGTGGCACTGTAGGAGTGCAATTATTACTTAGGACACCATAGTCAGGTAATTCCTGTTTAAGGGGAGTTAAAAAAAAAATAAACTGACATGAATAGATTCATGAGTTACTGTATGTGTGATATAATTTTATAATTTTAGAAGTGCCATATTAATTATAAGGTGTAGTAATTGGCATGTATACTTTTGTCTTTCTCTGTCTCTATAGAAAAAATCTTTTAAATTATTTGTCCTGAAGAAGGTGGAAGAAAATAATACTTTTTTTGGTCACCAAAATGCTGCGTCGACAACTTTGTGTATATTTTATTTGAATGAAATGTGTATTATGTAAAGGTTGTTTTTCATGAAGAAATTTGTTATTTGATGCATAGAGATAGCCACATATGTTAGGATTTTTAAATTGTGATTGAATGTTTGGTGGATGTATTTTAATACAAAATACTTTTTACTAAAAGCAAATAAGCATATTTTTACCCAATCTCTGTGGTTTATGATATATACAGAAGGAATTAGAATATAATTTGTGTTCTGTAGAACGTGTATGTCATTTTCCCCTTTTTGGCTATATCAGAATATGTCCATTTAATTTTAAATTTTTAATCTTAAATGTAAATGCCCATATTGTTAGCTATATACAATATATGTGAGGAAGGGGAATTCTTTATTCTTCTTGTTCTGCACTACCCTGTCCATTTTCTGTTTCATAATGGTGACTCTCTTTTGATTTGGACTATATTTAGGAAATAAAAAAAACATTAGAATACACAGAAAAAAACAACAGTTACAGGGACATCATAGTTAGGAAATAGAATTTTAAAAACCTTAGAAATTCACAAACGAAAGCAGAGGTTACAGGGATGTTATAGTTAGGATATAGAAATTTAAAAAAACATAGAAATTCACTGATTTCAGGGAAGTTACAAATAGGCTCACATTTCACTCATATAAAACCAGAGAAATTCAGCAGTTATTGTTAGCTGAGCTTACTATAACTTACGCCCCCGCAATGCACTGCTTATGACCTCACATATTACATCACTCATGACATGTTCAGTGAAATCACTGATGACATCCCAAATTACATCACTGATGACATCTTAAATGAGAAGGTCCTGGGGGCATTGTTATAAAAATAGAGAGGGGCACACAGGGCCCCCCTCCTAAGTCTCTTAGAGTCTCGGGGACCACCACCCTACTGGGGTTTCATTTACATAACTGAAGGGGACCCCCTCCTGGGCTTCCTCGAAATCTCAGGGACCACCACCTCCCCGGGATTTTCATTTTAATTATGGAGGGGGCCATGAAGACCCAGCTCCTGGACTTACAACAAGCCCCGGGGACCATCACTTCCCCGGGGCAAAAAAATAAACTAATTGTGGGGGGCCGCAAGGAGCCCACCCAGGCCCAAGGGACTACCACTTTGCTGGGGTCTACACAATACATAATACTGGGAGGGGGTCGTGTGGCCCCCTAACTGGGCTATATTTAGCCCCGGTGACCACTACTTCCCCAAGGCCAGCCCGTGGCAAACAAAAGAAAGTGAACTACGCGGCCCCCTTCCTAGAGCCATATATGGCCCTGGGGACCGCCACCCCCATGGCCAGCTCCTGCTATATCGCGGGGTGCCAACTCACGGGACTTAGCTGTTTGCTCTGACTTGGCAGGAGCTTTGACAGCTCCTGTCAAGTCAGAGCAAACATGAACTCCGCTCTCAGCAAGCGAGGGCTGTGAAAACACTTGTGCTTACAGCGGGCAAGGAAACAGATGAAACAATTGCTCTCACAGACAGGGAGCTGTATGCTTAGAAGCTCTCTTTCTGTGAGAGAAATGCCAGCTCCCACTGGAGGCAGGGAGCCGGCTGGGACTGTGTGGACCTTGAGGCTCCCCCCACAGTCCCCATGCTGCACACTAAAACAGCCACTCACTCACCCATACAACCATTCATACACCCATAGAGCCACTCAGACAGCTACTCACACATGGATGCACATAGTCACTCACATAATATGTATTACAAATAGTATCTCTCATTAGTAGTACACAAAGCTTACTAATATGACATTTGTAGTATCTTACTGTATATCTTTAACACTTTTAGAAAGCACTCACAATCACTGGATGATGTCATCAGTGATATCTTTAGTAATGTCATTTGAGATGTCATCAGTGATGCCATCAGTGATGTCAACTGACCATGTCATGAGTGATGTAGTATGTGAGGCCATAACAGTGCATTGCAGGGGAGTAAGTTATAGTTAGCTCAGGTAATTAGAACTGCTGAATGTCTACAGTTTTGTATGAGTGAAATCTGAGCCTAACTATAACACCCCTGTAACCTTTGGTGGGTGTGTGAGTGGTTTTGTGGGTCTGTGAGTGGGAGTCTAAATTGCTTTGTGGGTGTGTGAGTGGGGGTGTGAGTGGTTGTGTGGGTATGTAAGTTAGTATGTGAGTGTGTGGGTGTGTGAGTAGCTGTGTGGGTGGCTGCATGGGTGTGTGAATAGGTGTATCAGTGGTTTTGCAGCATAAGTGTGTGAGTGACTTTATGGATTTGTAAGTGTGAGTGGTTATGTGGGTCTGTGAGTGGGTGTGAGTGGCTGTATGGGTGTGTGAGTGGTTGTGTAGGTATGTAAGTGGTTGTGTGAGTGGGTGTGTGAGTGGGTCTGTGAGTAGCTCTGTGGGTCAGTGAGTGGGTGTGGATGGTTTGTTGGGTTTGTGAGTGGGTGTGTGAGTGACTGTATGGGTGTTTGAGTGGGTGTATAGATGTATAAGTGGGTCTGTGAGCGGGTGTGTGAAGGGCTGTGTGGGTCTGTGAGTGGGTATGTGAGTGGTTGTGTGGGTATATACGTTGGTGTGTGAGTACATGAATGGGTGTTTAAATGAGTATGTGAGTGAGTGTATAAGTGATTTTGTGGGTCTGTGAGTGGGCGTGTGAGTGTCTGTTTGGGTGTGTGAGTGGGTAAGTGAGTGTCTGCATGGGTGTGTGTGTGTTTGGCTGTGTGGGTCTATGAATGGATATGTGAGTGGTTTTGTGGGTATATTAGTAGCTGTATGGGTATGTGAGTGGTTGTGTTGGTTTGTAAGTGGATGTGTGAGTGGGCTTGTAAGTGGCTGTGTGAGTAGCTGTGTGGGTCTATGAGTGGGTGTGTGATTGGTATGGCACATCTGTGAGTGGGTATGAAAATGGCTGTGTGGGTGTGTGAGTGGTTCCCTGGTTGGTAAGTGGGTGTCTGAGTGATGTTGTAGGTCTGTGAGTGACTGTATGGGTGTGTGAGTGGGGAAGGTGTATATTTTTTTGAATTGGGATCTGAATCCACCACAGAATCACCTGGGGGCCCTGCTGAGCACCACAGTGAATCCACAGATCCTCAAGCATCCAAAAAAGACATTTTGGGCAATTTCTTGCCCATAACAGGCCCCTCACAGACCTCTCCATCAGTCCCATGGGATCAGGATCCCTCTATCATGACCCCTTATATCCTACTTCTACTTTGTCCCCACCGAGAACCATGTCACAATACACAAAATAGTAGCAACAACTTTCATCTCAGGGTATGGCCAGCCAAGCATGGCAGTGCAATTAGCATGTGGATCCACGGATCTCAGTCTCTAGATATACATAAAACCTTTTTCTTTATAACTCCAAATCTACTGAACAGATGGACACCAAATTACGAAAGCACTCTTTCTGGACCAAGATCTGGCTTCCTGCTAAATCTGATAAAATTCCATTCAGCGGTTTGGGCTGTAGTCGTGTCTAAAATCTCTAGGGGAAATTTCATGGGGAAAAGGCATTTTGGGACCCCCCTTTTTCTCAGCCCCCCCTGGACAAATCACCCTGTCACTTTCCATGTCATGAGGGATGTAATATTCGAGATCATAAGCAGTGCCTGGCAGGGGTGTAAGCTATAGCTAGCTCAGGTAACTATAACTGCTGAATTTCAATAGTTTTGTACAAGTAAAATCTGAGCCTAACGTTATTTCCTAACTATAACTTCCCTGTAACATTTGTTTTTTTCCAGTGGATTTCTAAGGTTTTTTAAAATCTATTTCCAAAATATAATGTCCCTGTACACATTTTTTAAAAGAAATTTTTTTGAGGGTTCAGCAGTACCTCCATGGGTCTGCAAACATAGACTGGACTTTTTAATATGTGCCTGTGGATGGAGTCCCTGGGGCTGAAATCAGCCAGGGGATGTGCTCGGCCCCTCTCTCTTTAAGTTAATTAACCAATTTTTTTTTAAATGCTGGGCCACAGGGGATGGGGTCTGTGGGGCCAAAATTGGCCCAGGGAAGGGGGGCCATGCAGCCCCCTCCCCAAATAAATAAATAATAATAAAAAGAAAAATGACCTGCAAGTCCCCTTTCTCCACCACTCTGCAAACGCGCCTCTTGGTGCGGTGCTGGTTGGGGAATGAAGTCCTCTTGGATGGTGAGGCTTCTTGGGGGTCCAGAAGCCCTCCTGTTACCTCCAGTAAGTCCGACACAGCAGGATTCCTGAGAGCTAGTTGGAGGCCCCGCCCCCTTTCTCCACCACTCTGCAAATGCGACTAATAGTTAAAAAAAATAGAAATTCACTTAAAAAACCAAAGGTTTCAGGGACGTTCTAGTTAGGAAATAGATTTTGAAAAAACTTAGAAATGTATTTCCAAAAAACCAAGGGATACAGGGTCATTATAGTTAGCAAATAGAAGTAAAAAAAACTTAAAAATTCACTGAAAAAAACAAAGGTTACAGGTCCTCTTGGCTACAGAGGGTCCTAGGGGGCCAACAAGCCCTCCTGTTACCTCCAGTAAGCCCCACACAGCAGAATTGCTGACAGGTCTTTGGAGGCCACACCCTCTTGCTCCGCCACCTGGCGCACTGCTGGTTCAGGGTAGAAGTCCCCTTGGATGCTGAGGGTCCTTGGGGGACCACATGCCTTCCTGTTACTTCCAGTAAGTTCTACAGAGCATGATTGCTGAGAGGACTTTGAAGGCCACATACCCTTTCTCCACCACTCTGCAACACACCTCCTGGTGCACTGCTGGTCGGGGGTGAAGTTCCCTTGGCTCTAGAGTGTCCTTAGGGGCCAATAATCCCTCCTGTTACCTCCAGTAAGTCCAACACAGTATACTTGCCAAAAGGTCTTTGGAGGCCATGCCCCCTTTCTCTACCGCTTTGCAAATGGGCCTCCTGGTGCACTGCTGGTTGGGGGATGAGGTGCTCTTGGATGGGATGGTGATCCAGAAGCCCTCCTTTTACCTCCAGTAAGTCCGACACAGCAGGATTCCTGAGAGCTAGTTGGAGGGCCCGCCCCCTTTCTCCACCGCAACTAATGGTTAAAAAAACATAGAAATTCACTTAAAAACCAAAGGTTACAGGGACGTTTTAGTTAGGAGATAGATTTTGAAAAACCTTAGAAGTTTACTTTAAAAAAAACAAGGATACAGGTCATTATTGATTTCACTCATACAAAACCAGTGAAATTCGGCAGTTCTAGTTATCTGAACAAACTATACCTTACGCCGCCGCAATGCACTGCTTATGACCTCACATATTACATTACTCATGACATGGTCAGTGACATCACTGATGACATCTCAAATGACATCACTGATGACGTGAGGGCATAAGCAGTGCATTGCCGGGGCCTAAGTTATAGTTAGCTCAGGTAACTATAACTGCCGAATTACACTGGTTTTGTACGAGTGAAATCTAAGCCTAACAAAATATATATATATATATATATATATTACCTACGCGGGGTCGGCCAACCCTGGGACATTGCAATTTGCAATGACAGGGCGGGAGCAGGGCTCCCGCCCTGTCATTGCAAACTCTGCTTCGCTTCATGGAAGCGAGAGCATAAAACCTGCTCTCGCTTCCATGAAGTGATGCAGTATTGCTTTTGGACAAGGGGAGCTGCATGCCAGCAGCTCCCCTTGTCCAAAAGCAATGCCGGCTCCCGCAGGAGGTGGGGAGCTGGATGGAACCACGGGGGCATTGGGGCTCCCCCCGCGGTCCCCAACGTAAGGCCAGGCCCCGGGGCATGGGGTCCCCGGGGCCAGAAGAGGCCAAGGGAAGGGGGGCCACGTGGCCCACGTCCCTTATTTAAAAAAAATAATAATAGAGGTAATGCCCCGGGGGATGGGGTCCCCAGGGCGAATACTGAATAATGTAAGTGGGGCGTTTTTTTTTTCTTTCTATTTTGGAGTCGCGGCCCCCCGTGTAACATCACGTTGGATTCACGAATCCACCTCAAATAAATTATTTAGTAGTATATAAATTTAGAAGGTAGTGTTGTATTTGTTAAGTTGTTTTAAAGAGGTAGTGTGATTGAAGTTAATGATAAGATTAAAATTGATAGAGTTAGTAAAAATATATAAAATTAAAAATTAATAGTTAAACCTGAAAAGTGTATTGCTTTGTAGTACATTGAATTCATGCTTTTGCAGATTCGCGACGGGTGCGCAAATCCACAAAAAAAAAAATATGTATCTGTAAAAAAAATTTTGATTCACTATTGTGTTATAGGGTGGCTCTAAAAAGAGCTCTTGTTTTCATTATGAGTTTGTTGTAGCTATATGTAATTGCAGATGCACAGCTTTAGGTTGTTGAGAAAGACTCTGTTTCCTTGATCTGTGAAGTGTACTCCATCACTTCTGTAGATGTCATCCATATCAAAATGTATATTGTTGTTATAGATGGAGCCCATCCTATGGTCTCTGAGGTAAGCAGAAACAGCTTTATTGACATTCTTCCTAGCTTTCTCAATCTGTGGACAGAATTGATTTGACCACTTCCATTCCTGTCTTTGGCATAAATTAGAGTATACAAAGACAGTTTGAGGCAAAAGCAACATCATTTGTGCAAAGGTGTCCTTCATTAGCATTTCCAGCCCTACCCCAGTCAATGTGCCTAGGTCATTGCCACCACAGTGCACAATCATGAGGTCAGGGGGTTGGAGATGCAAAAAGGTTTAATTTAATATCCACATTTTGTAAAGCTAGGTCTTTGTCAATACCTCTGTGTTCAGCATACCTTTTTGCACCAGAAAACATAGCTGTGTCCAACAATCCATACTGTAAGCATCTTGAAGGGATGTCTGGAAGTAATGAAAAGATGTCTGTAGCTGAGGTAGTCAGTTGGTCGAATGAGAGGTATCTAAAATGGAGGACAAGATGCTGTTTTTTAAAAAGTAGAGAATTGATTGGCTGTTTCTGAACATTGTATACTCAAAAATAGGGTGCATGTTACTTTCTTTAAAAAGCATGATTCTTATTGGTTATTTAAAAATGTTTCAAGGGTACAGTAGATAGGATAAGGTAATATTTTTCAAAAGTCAACCACACCTGCTGTTTGCATTTGTAATCTTGTGTGCTGAACTTGAAAATATGGTGAACTTGTGACCTGCTTGTTCAGTTGAATGTTGAAAAAACTGTTACTATGGAAACTGGGATTAAGCAATATGGGGGAAGGGTTGTATCTTAACTGTGGTTTTAAAATATGGAATTCTAATTTATATATAAGTAATATGTTATTAAAGTAAGATTTTCCAAGTCAGTATTGTGTTTAGAAGTGGTGTGTTCTTAAAAAATAGTGTTATTATTATTAGTAATATATTTTTGACTCCCGTGTGGATTCACCGATCCATCGTGATGGTGCATGGTGGAGTTGCCACTCTAAAAATTGCAGAATACATTTGGGCACTTTTAGAAGTCAGTTGGTAAGGGTTAATATGTCTAACCAATAGAAATGTGTTTTAAAATTTGAAATAATGTAGGAAGCAATGTGATTTGCTACTTACATTTATTTCAGTGGAGAAAGAGAGGAAAACTTTGCCATTACTGGTTTTACCTTGTTGAGAGTGGTGCATTACATTGATTGTGTGCATAAGAACATCTTTTATGAGTTTCTGATATTGCATATTCTACAAAAATATTTGGAAGGTGAGTTATATATTTGTGAGGTGTATTATACATTAGTCTTATTTTCAAACTTTAAAAATTATTGAAGAACTGTGATGTTTTTAATATTTTATTAATGTACAGATGTGTATTGTAGCTAAATGTTGCTTGAAATAGATTGTGTTTAGTAATATGTGTATATTGGAAGTTGCATTAGTGATTATGGAAGTTTGTATTAGTGTTTGGAAATCTAGAATTGAAGTATACCACATAATTTTAGGTGTCGCTTTCAAATTGGATGTGCAGTCTGTCAAGTTTTAAGGTGTGCATGGAGTTGTAATTGAAGTATGTCCATAGTTGTATATGTATTTTGATATGTGTTATACATTTAAAGATGCATGATGTATAACAAAGAAGTGTTTTTGTTTGTATGTGGCTAAGCTCGAGTGTGAGTAGTAGTAGAATGGTAAAGTTGAAGCACAAAAGTGTGGTTTAAAACATGTTTACATAAGCTATTAGTGATTAGGCTGTTTTTTATAAGTCTGTAGAGAGGTACATTTGAAATGTGCCACATATTTTTTGATGTTTGCTTGAAATGGAAAGTGTGTTCTGTGAGGTTTTGAGGTGTGGATAGTATTGTGATTGAAGAAAGTCTTTACCAGGAGATATATTGTGATGTGTGTTATGTATCTAAAGATGGTAGATGTATAAAACACATGTATGTATGTATTTGTATGTTTCTTTTATATATGATGCTGTTACCAAAAGGTACAGACATATGCATGTATTCTTTCAGGAATATGGTGAGACTTACAGTTGAGGCATGTGAAGGGTTTCTGTTCTATTTTTGGCTAGGTGTAACACTCTAAGTAGTTGTAGAATGGTAAAGCTGCAGCACAAAAGTGAGGTTTAACACGTGTGTAGAGAGATTAGTTATTACACAAATTTTTGTGAGTCTGTGGAAAGCTACAGTTCAAATATACCGCATAATTTTCAGTGTCTGTTTGAAATTTGAAGTGTAGTCTGTCTAGTTTTAAGATGTGGATGGTGTTGTGAGTGAGGTATGTGTGTACTTGCAAATGTATTATGGTACCTGTTATACGTCTGAAGATGTTAGATTTATAAAATACAGGTATACATCTATTTGTATGTTTCTTTTATATATGATGGCACTAGGAAAAGGTACAGACACAGGCATGCATGCTTTTAGAAATATGAGGAGACTTTCCACAGAGATATGTGAAGGGTTGCTGCTTTGCTCTTAGCTATGCTCAATACCTGATTAGAAGTAGAATAGTGAAGCAGCAATAGTAGATAAGTGATGTTTAAGATATGTTGGGTGAGGAATTAGTGATAATGGTACTTTATTAGAGTCTGTGTAAAACCTCACGTGAAATATGCCTCATAATTTTAGGTGTGTGTTTGAAATTTTAAGTGTAGTGTGTCAAGTTTTTTAAGCCTTTATGGTCTTGTGAGGGAGGTATGTCTATACTTCCACATGTATTGTTATGCTTTTGGCAATAGGTACAGATACAAGCATGCATGTTTTTAGGAATATGGTGAGACTTATGGCAGAGATATCTGATAGGTTGCTGTTTTATATTTGGCTAGGCACAACATTCTGAGTATGTGTAGAATGGTGAAGCTGCAGCACAGAAGTGAGTTTTAAGATATGTTGGGAGAGGGTTTAGTGATTAGGCTACTTTCTATAAGTCTGGGGAAATGTATATTTGAAGTACAGCACAGAAATGTAGGTCTCTCTTTGAAATGTAAAGTGCAGTCTGTCAAGTTTTAAGTTTAAGGTCTGCATGGTCTTGTGATTGCTGTATGTCTGTAATTGCACATGTATTCTCATGTCTGCTATGCATGTAAAGATACTAGATGTATAAAATACAGGTATACATCCATTTGTATATTTCTTTTAGATATGATGATGATTTGAAAAGGTAGAGACATATGCATGCGTGCTTTTAACAATATGGAGAGACGTACAGTTGAGTCATGTAATAGACTGCTGGTTTATATTTGGCTAGGCCTAACACCCATGCAGTTATAAATCACCCAAGCATTATCCATGCAGTCTTCCAATCATCCAGGCACTACCTATGCACTGCTGCAATCACCCAGGCACTACCCCTGCACTCATGCAATCACCTAGACACTACGTATGCACTCATGCAATCACCCAGGCATTACCCATGCACTCCTTCAATCACCCAGCCACTACTCATGCACTTATACAATCACGCAGTCACTACCCTTGCGCTCCTCCAATCACCAATGCACTATCCCTGTAAATATGTAATGACTCAGCCAGTACCCATGGACTTATAAAATTACCCAGGCACTACCTTTGCACTCCTCCAATCACTCAGGCACTACCACAGTACTGCTCCAATCACCCAAGCAGTACCCATGCACTTATAAAGTCACCCAGGTACTTCCTATGTACTCCTGTGATCTACCAGATATTACCCCTGCACTCATGCAATCACTCAGTCATTACCTATGTACTGCTCTAATCCCCCAGACATTACCCCTGCACTCATGCAATCACCAATGCATTAGCTATATACTGGTTCAATCACCCAGGCACTACCCTTCCACTCCTCCAATCACCCTGTCAGTATCTATGCACTCTTCAAATCACTCAGGGAGTACCCATGCACTTATAAAATCACTCAGGCACTACCTATGCACTTATGCAATCACCCAGGCACTACCCTAGTACTCCTCCAATCACCCAGGCACTACCCTTGTTCTCATGCAATCATCCAGGCACTTCCCCTCAGTCCTTCAATCATCCAGCCACTACCTCTGCAGTCCTTCGATCACCCAGCCACTACCCATGCACTTATATAATCACTCAGGCACTACCCTTGCACTCTTCCAATCACGCAGGCACTATCCCTGTAATTATGGAACCACTCAGCCAGTGCCCATGCACTTATAAAATCAACCAGTCACTACCTTTACACTCCTCCAATCACTCAGGCACTACCACAGTACTACTCCAATAGCCCAGGCAGTACCCATGCACTTATAAAATCACCCAGCAACTTCCTGTAATCCCCCAGATATTACCGCTGCATTCATCCAATCACCCAGGCATTACCTATGTACTCCTCTAATCTCCCAGACATTACCCCTGTACTCATGCAATCACCAATGCAATATTACACTGGTTCAATCACTCAGGCATGACTCTTGCACTCCTCCAATCACCCTGTCAGTATCTATGCACTCCTCCAATCACTCAGCCAGTACCCATGCACTTATAAAGTCACTCAGACACTATCTATGCACTTATGCAATCACCCAGGCACTACCCTAGTACTCCTCCAATCACCCAGGCACTACCCTTGTTCTCATGCAATCACCCAGGCACTACCCATGCACTTATATAATCACTCAGGCACCACCCTTGCACTCTTCCAATGACGCAGGCACTATCCCTGTAATTATGTAACCACTCAGCCAGTGCCCATGCACTTATAAAATTACCCAGACACTACCTTTACACTCCTCCAATCACTCAGGCACTACCACAGCACTACTCCAATCACCCAGGCAGTACCCATGCACTTATAAAATCACACAGGCACTTCCTATGTACTCCGGTAATCCCCCAGATATTACCCCTGCGCTCATCCAATCACCCAGGCATTACCTATGTACTCCTCTAATCTCCCAGACATTACCCCTGTACTTATGCAATCACCAATGCGTTAGCTATACACTGGTTCAATCACCCAGGCACTACTGTTGCACTCCTCCAATCACCCTGTCAGTATCTATGCACTCCTCTAATCACTCAGCCAGTATCCATGCACTTATAAAGTCACTCAAGCACTACCTATGCACTTATGCAATCACCCATGCACTACCCTAGTACTCCTACCACTGCACTCATGCAATCACCAATGCATTAGCTATACACTGGTTCAATCACCCAGGCACTACCCTTGCACTCCTCCAATCACCCTGCCAGTCTCTATGCACTCCTCCAATCACTCAGCCAGTACCCATGCACTTATAAAATCACTCAGGCACTACGTATGCACTTATGCAATCACCCAGGCACTACCCTAATACTCCTCCAATCACCCAGGCACTACTCTTGTTCTCATACAACCACACAGGCACTACCCCTGCCCTCATGCATTCACCCAGACACTACCTCTGCAGTCATGCAATCACCCAGGCATTATCCCTGCACTCATGCAATCACCCAGGCATTATCCCTGCACTCATGCAATCAGACAGGCATTACCAAAGCACTCCTTCAATCATCCAGCCACTACCCATGCACTTATGTAATGACCCAGGCACTACACTTGCACTCTTCAAATCACCCAGACACTATGCCTGTACTCTTCCAATCACCCAACCAGGACCCATGCACTTATAAAATCATCCAGGCACTACCTATGCACTTCTCCAATCACCCAGGCACTACCACTACACTCATACAACCACCAAGACATTACCCCTGCACTCATGCAATCATACACACATTACTCATGCACTCCACCAATCTCCCACACATTACCCCTGCACTCATGCAATCACCTAGGCATTAGCCATGCTCACTTTCAATCACTTAGGCAGTACTCATGCACTTATAAAATCACCCAGGCACTACCTATGCACTCCTCTAATCACCCAGGCAGTACCCCTGCACTCATTCAATCAACCAGGCACTACCTATGCACTCATGCAATAACCCAGGCACCACCCTTGCAGTCTTCCAATCACGCAGACACTATCACATGTCTCAGCTGTAGGTTTCACCACATTCCTGAAATAATGTATACATATGTTTGTTCCTTTTCCTAGCAAATTCATATATAAACGTAATATACAAATAGATGTATACCTGTGTTTTATATGTCTATCAACTACACATGCATGATATGTATCAAAATGTCTATGCAAGTAGAGACATACCTCAGTCACAAGAGTATAAAGCTTTTAAAACTTGACAGATTGCACTTTACATTTCAAACACACACCTATATTTATGTGGCATACTTCAAGTGAACTTTTCTACAGACTCATACAAAGTAGCATAATTACTAATTTCTCACCGAACTTATCTTAAACATCACTTTTCTACTGCTGCTGCTTCACTATTGTACTACTATTCAAGTATTGAGCATAGCTAAGGGCAAAGGAGCAACCTTTCACATGTGTCTGCTGTAAGTCATGCGTCATGGTCCGGTGAACGCTGACAATGGAACACACAGAGCTAGTCGAGTAAGAGTTTTTCAGCTTCGGTACGAGTCTGGCAAAATCAGGATTGGACTTGGAAACAGCGAGCGGAATCAGAAAGAGAAACGAGATATTCTCAACCTAGTGCCAGACTTGGTACAACACATTCAGATACAAAAACCCACATTTACCCTGACGAAGGGATCAGTTGAACCCGAAATGCATTGGGAAGGGAAATAACTACAAATAGCAATTTTTTGTTCACAAAAATGATGCTTTTGTCTTATTCAAAATGTATGTATTGTATTTGTTTCAATTAAAACATTATGATGACAGAGAGTCATTCGCAATAAAATTGTTGAAGTGATGGTCAGAGTATATAATGTGATGTATAAGGAAATACAGACGAGTATTGTTGAAAGTTGTGTAAATCGCAAAGTGTTCTGCATACAGCAGTGCGGGCAGGGGCAAGTGCAGCCTTACACTTGCTATATACATTGAGTTTGACATAGAGGCAGGCTTCCTCTTTCCCACCCAGCACGCTTAACTTACCTATTGAGTTTACATTGGAACAAGAACGAGGTTAAGGATTCAAAACAGGAGTGCGCGATATACCACAACATTTCTCTGCTGTAAGTCTTACCATCTTCCTCAAATTGTGCTTGCATGTATCTGTACCTTTTTAGTGATTTCATATATAAAAGAAGTGTAAAAATGGATGTATTACTGTGTTTTACACTTGTTGCATCATCAGATGCATAACACATATCAGAATACATGTGTAAACAGAGATATACTTCAGTTAGAATACCATAGAGACCTTATAACTTGAGAGACTGCACTTCACATTTTAAACACACAACTACATTTATGCGGTGTAGTTTAAGAGTACCTTTCCACACACTCATACAAATTAGCTTAATCACTAATCCATTTCCTAAGATGTGTTAAACCTCACTTTTGTGCTGGAGCTTCATCATTCTGTGACTCATTGTGGTGTTGGGCCTAGCCAAATATAAAGTAGAAATGTATCACATATCTCAGCTATAAGTCTCACCATATTCCTGAAAGTAAGTATGCATGCATATGTCTGTACCTTTTCCTAAGAGCATCATATATAAAAGAAACATCCAATTAGATGTATAGTTGTGTTTTTATACGTGTAGCATGTTCATATGCATAATACGTATCAGAATACATGTTGAAATAGAGACATACTTTAGTCACAACACCATGTAGATCTTAAAAGTTAACAGACTATACTTCATATTTGAAGCAGATAATCAAAATGATATGGTATATTTGAAGTGTTCCTTTCCACAGACTTATACAAAGTAGTGTAATAACTAATCCATCTCCTAACATGCCTTAAACGTCACTTTTGTCCTGCTGCTTCACCATTCTAGTAATGCTCAGGGTGTTGGGCCTAGGCAAATATAAAGGAAAAACCTATGACATGTCTCAGGTGTAAGTCTCACCATATTCCGTAAACCATATATGCATATGTCTGTACCTTTTAAATTGAAGGTATTTCTTTAGTAATAGAGGAGAATATGTGTATATAATTAATTTAATAATATTAAATAATTTTCAGAAAGTTTTTAAACTTTTCTTTTTTTCAGATATTCTCCATTATTATTAAGAAAGATTCTTGTATGACAAGAAAAGTTGAAAAGAAAAGACAACAAATAAACAGTACTATTTAAAGGAGAGAGAAAAGCAGAAATTAGATGAAGTACAACATGTGACATTTAAGAAAAAAACTTCTGGTAAGAGAACTAAAGAATTTGTTAAAAGACTTTTAAAGAACGTAATTAATTTTCAAAATGGGGAAAAGAGAAAGAAAAATTGTACAACCAATCAGAAGGAAACAAAAAAAGGACAAATTAATGGAAAATCAGGTTATGGGAAAACAATCTATATTGAAAGAAGGATGAAAGAATATAAAGACATTAGAAAGAAACTGTATAAAAGTAGAGTACTACAAAATTTATTGAACGATTGTAAAAAATATAAAAGAAGATCAGCATTTTACAAGAAGAAACAACAGAATGAAAGTGTAGTTGAAAAGACTTTTGAATTGAAAAGAAAATTGTTTATATTGGTATTGAAGAGAATGAAATTATTTAATAAAACAATGCACTTTATGAAGGAGAAAAGCAAAAGAAAAAGACTGGTTAATAGAAGTAACTTTAGCAAAAAAAAATTTGGGTGAATGGAAGCACACTTCTAGTACTGAACCTTTTTTTAATGAGGAAAGCTATTTTCAACAAAATACATTAGTTCATGCAGTTGATGCCAGTGGTCGTTGCTCTGAGTTAAAAAATGGTTGCCAATTGAAAAAGAAAAGATGGTTCCTAGAAATGTGGAAGAAGTAATAGCTGAAGAAGTTCAAGGGAGACGTACACAAGCTCCAGTGTATAAGTGGGATTGTAGTGGTATTTGTAGTATACAACAGGAATCTATTGATATATTACGAATTTTCTTACAAGATTATGGTAGAAAAAGTGTTAAACAGAAGATTAAGATGTTGCAAGGACTAGATCCTTGTAAAGTGAGAAAATATACTAACTTGCAGGGTCATTCTCTGGCATGTCTTTCTAGAAAAGTGTGTCAAAGTACTTTTCATCATTTAAGAATGTCAGCAGTACATCATTCAGAAATGCAGAAGTTAGTAAGAAGATTGTACTACATAAAAAGTCCTGCATTATCTTTAAGTGAAATAAACACAGCTCTTTTGCATGGTTCAGTATCGATGTAAAAAAGTTTCTGATGATATACAGTTTAGTTTCTTTGGTTCTCAAGAGGAGTGTAGAGAAAGTGAGAGTTTGATAAGTGTAGGTGTTGAAAAAGAAGTGGAAGATATTACTACTAAGAAGTTTGCAGAAGAAATTACAAAGTTTAAGGTACTTTCTTGTGAAAAACAAAACTTTGTATTTGTTGTCGATGTACTCACTATAGAAGTCAAACTAGGAATGTAGATCTGTATTTAAAAAGTGAAAAGGAAAACAATGATAAGTGGGAGCAATTTAGTGCTTATTTGTTGGTGGAAGGTCGTGTTGAGTTGGGTAGTGATCAACGTATTTGTAAATATTGTTACAATTAATTAGAAGAGAACAAAATGCCAGCTAGAGCTGTACATAACAACTTAGAGTTGGTAGCTATTCCTCCGGAACTGGTAGATTTAAATACGTATGAGTCCATTCTTATTCAGTCTGTGCACCCGTTCCAGGCTATTGTTCGTATGGAGCCTATAACAGGTAAGCTGCCTCCAACAGATTTACAAAGAGGTCTAAAAGGAAGAGTAGTGTATTTACCTTCAGATTTTAAGAAAAATATTGAAACTGTTGGTATAGAGAGAGAGGAAAGTGAACCTCTATTTATTCTAGTTAATGGTGTACCAACAAAGAGTCAGAAATTTGACAAGAGTTAGTAGATGTCACCAAACTTCAAAAGGCTACATTATATCTTCTACAAAACAATATTTACTATAAAACTGTAAATGTGGAAGTACAAGAAATATGTTTAGAAGATGAAACAGAAATTTCAACTGGCCAAATAGAAAAAGTGGACAACTCCAGGAGAGAAGAAATTTATGAACAGTACAGTATACATCCTCTACATTCAAAAGAAGTGATAGGAAACACTATTGAATTATTTCAAATGAAGAAAGCGAAGGGAACTCCCATGAGTGTATGGGAAAAAAGTTTGGAAGGTCGTTGTTTTCCACAGCTGTTCCCCACTGGAAAAGGTGGACGATATGATGAACGAGCAGTACAGATTCCAGCTTCAGAATATCGTACGCCAAGATTGTACTCAGAAGATCCAAGATTTCGACAGTGTATTCCTTATTTATTTCATCTTCTGTTTGAAAGTGACTTGTCTGAACTTTCATATGCAGTGAACCACATATTAAAAACAGGAGTTCATCTTACACATGTTTCTTCAAAGGAATTCTTGGACAAAGTTCAACAAAGAGACGATCATTTAGAATCTAAGTTAATTAATTTGATGGCGTGTCAACATGGTACTAATGAGTATTGGTATCGTCGTCATGGAGAACTTAAATGAATGTTAAGAAACTTAGGTACCCCTACGTGGTTTGTGACTCTTAGCTGTGCTGAATACGCATGGGACGATTTACTTGAATTTCTACGACAAGCAAATTCAAATGTAAAAAACATTGAATTGAAGACAGCTGGAGAACTGTGTTCCTTGGATCCTGTAAATGTGTGCAGATATTTTAATCATAGGTTTCAAGCTATGATGTCTTTTATCTGAAATAAAAATAATCCACCTCTTGGAGAAGTTATTGATTTCTTTTGGAGAAAGGAGTACCAAGCCAGAGGTGCTCCTCATATACACATGCTATTATGGATCAAGAATGCACCTAAATATGGAACCGATTCTGATGAAACTGTTCTGTCTTTCATTGAAGACTATGTTACCTGTGCCATTCCAAAAAAAGGAGGAGAAAACAGCTTAAGGCAACCAGTTTTACGGTTTCGATGTGGGAAATATTGTTGACGGAAATACAAGTCAATGGGAACATTTTATATGAAATGTCGTTTTGGATTCCCACGTCCAGTAATTTCGAAAGGAAGAGTCAACAGTTTCATGTCAGCAGTAAGGCATACTATAACTCGAAAATCTCTGAAGAATACTTACAACATAAAAAGAACTGAAGATTCAAAGTATATTAATGACTACAATCCAGTGATTTTGACAATGTGGAATGCAAACATGGATATCCAGTATGTTGCAGATAATTCAATTGGTGTTGCTCGCTATGTTACGTCATATATAACCAAATCTGAAAAGACGGAGTTGAAAGAAATGTGGGAAGAAATTTCACAAGAGAAGACTCTTAGTAACAAATTGTACAGCTTTAGTTTGAAGATGCCTTCCCATCGAGAGATTGGATCCTACGAATGTTCAGATCGGTTGACCTCTGCAAGTTCATATTCAAAGTCAAGAGGAATCATTTGGGTAAGTCTAGGTCTTGCTGCAACACGAAAACGAGTTTTGAAATCTCTACAAGAAATTGAATACTTAGCATTGAATGAACCAGAAAGTACAGATATTGTTAAAACTAATATGTTGGATACGTACTATCCCAAAAGGAGTCCACATCTGGAAAACATATGTCTCTATGAAGTACTGCAACATTACAGCTTTAAGAGAAATGTTACAGAAAATATAAATGAAGAAAAATATGCAGTAATTGGATGTGATGGATGTTTGGTAAAACATGCCAAAGGAAATCTTATTAACCACAGGAAACTCAGTTGCGAAACTCCAGATGAAAGGGAATTTTTCTATTTAGCACTTCTGCAACTCTTCAAGCCTTGGCGTAGTGAAATGGAATTACTTGGAGATTTTGACTGCTATGAAGATTCTTTAAAAACATGTAAAGATAGCATTCAATGCACAATTTTCCCAAATTATCTAAAAAAGTTAAATGAAGAGATTGAACAAGAAACTACTATTGCTGCTGAGATAGCTAGAGACAGTTCTCAAGATAGTCAAAGTTCTGCTCCACTAAGTAAAGATCCACTAGGACAACCAATTATTGAAAATGAAGCAGCAATAGCCATGAATGAACTAGAAACGGCAATGCAACAAGCACAACAGGATATTATTGAGTTGGGAAACATGGAAGAAAAACTAAATATTGAACAAAAAGAAATATATCAGCAAGTGACACAACAGATACAGCATGGTTTACAGCATAAAAAAAAGACTGCCAATGTACATCATTTAAACCTATTCGAATGTACATCAGTGGTCAAGCTGGAACAGGAAAAAGTTTCTTGATTAAAGTTTTGACCAGTTATCTACACAAAACAACTGAATCACATTTATCTTGTGTTGTAACAGCTCCAACTGGATTAGCAGCGCACAACATTAAAGGGATTACGTTATATCGATTACTCATACTACCAGTTGAACATGAAAATAAGTTAGAATATCACAAGCTATCTGGAGAAGCTTGTTATGAAGTCTCAAGAGTACTGAAGAAAATGAAACTTCTAATCATTGATGATGTGAGCATGGTCTCAAACTTAATGCTTGCCTTTGTACATTTAAGAATGCAACAGATTTTAAAAACAGATTATGATGTTCTATTTGGAGGAAAACATGTAATTGTATTCGGTGATCTACTACAACTTACTCCTGTGAAAGGAAAACCAGTTTTTAAGAACACTTGTCAATGAAGACACTAGGAAATCTATGGGAAGTATTGGAAATGTGAACATTTGGTCTCATTTTGATTATAAAGAACTTATTAAGAATATGCGACAAGCAAGTGATGAACATTATGGAAACATTCTTCAAGATATAAGAATTGGTGTTTTGACAAAACATGGTCAAAAAGGTTTAAAAAGTCGGCTACTAACGAACTTGTTTCCAAATGAAAACATAGCACCTGAAATAATGTACAAAAAAATTGGAAAAAAGAATTCTATAGTTTGCCTAATGCCAACACTTCAAGAGTGTTCTACATTCAATCAAGATCTTTTAAAATTGGAAAAACAACCAATAGTGAAAATGGAAGCCATTGATAAAATGGAACACAAACGAGTTACTATTCTTCTCTCAGAGAAACTACAGTCAAAATTGGATTCTTTGGAAAAGTCTATATCTAAGACTGCTGGTTTAGAAAAGACTTTATATCTATGTGTAAACTGTCAAGTAATTTTACGGCGTAATTTGGATGTAGAAAAAGGTTTCGTAAATGGAGCAATGGGAAAAGTTGTTGATTTTGTTAATTATAAGAACAGAGATGGAATTTAATTTTTGAAGATTAAATTTGATCAGATTGAAGAGGTAAAACAGATTGGATGTTGTGCTGTTCATTTTTTGCTTGTATAAGACTTGTATGTTCGTAAAAAACAGTTTCCTCTATCTTTAGCATATGCAGTAACCATTCATAAATCTCAAGGTTTAAGTGTAGACAGTGCTTTGGAAAATATTGGAAGTACAGTGTTTAAAGAAGGCATGGCATACGTTGCATTGTCTCGAGTAAGAACATTATCTGGTTTGTATTTGATTTATTTTGATGAGAAAAAGATTAGTGCTGATGCAAATTGTGTAAGAGAGTACAATTGGTTAAGAAGACTTTATGCTCCTAACTTAGGTGAATATCCTGTATATGAGAAACGTGTAGTGTGTCCAAAACGGAAATATGACAAACATTCTACTGAGATTCAAAAATAGAAAACAATTCAAGAGAATAATGAAGGTGCAAAAAAAATGAAAATGGACAATGTTGATGATATTGTAGGATACCAATTAGAAAATAGTTCAGGTATCAACTGCTATGCTAATGTAATTGTGAATGTTGTCTTTTATCTAGAAGATCTTCATCATCAAATTATGGAAATTCAAGAAAACATATTATGTTCTTTATTACATTATATTTTTCAAAAGCTGGTAACTGATAGAACTAAAATCCATACTGCTTCTGGCATTCGGCATCTTTTGGATATATGTACTGGTTCTTCGCAATTTACACTCAATATTAAGCCTGGGCGGTGAACTACGCTACGCTCGCGAAGCTTGCGAAGTTGCGGTAACTTCGCGATTCGTGTAGAACGCGAAGTTACCGTGCACTACGCAATTTGCGGCGTAGCGTAGCTGTTTTTCTTCTTCGCGCGCTCAATATACGTTCTCGCGCGCGGTAACGACCTACCGTGATTCTGCGTTCGCCGACGCGACTTCCTATCCGTTCGCGGGCGCCACGAGATTTGGAATCCGGCCGCACTATCCCGCGAGAGTGTGCGACGCGAACACGTCATTCGGACGCGCGATCTGACTTCCGGCGGCAGTGTTGGTAAGATCGCGATCCCGAACACGAAGAAACTACAATTTGGCAAAGAATATATCTCGAGCATCATAAAACCTTCTCGAAAATGATGAATTAGTTCATTTTGCACAAAAAACTCCTCAGGTTGTCATTTAGAGATGTAGTTTGGTGAGCAAGGAGTCCTTTTCTTTTTTTCCAAGAGGAAGGAAGTGCCCCTGATTCTCAAACTTCCTGTTCCTGTCCAGCAGGCTCCTCCCAGTGTTTTGTCCATGTGCTGTTCACTTTCATTTGGATTTGGAGCTGGAAGGATCACTTTTTGTGTCTGTCTGCTGCATCATATCATTGGATTGGATTTGAGGACTCTTGGATTTGAGATTTTACAAGTAAGTTGGAGAATTGGTGTACTTGTTTGTTTGATTGGGGCTTGTTTGTACCTACATTTTTTGGGGGATTTCCATATTTTTTAAAATGTATTGTTGTGGCCTGTAGTTTCGGCAGGGGCCTAGTTGTTTTTCTTTGATTGGAATTTCAGCCAGTAGGCCCAGACTAGAGCCAGAGGTACCCATGGGTGCATGTTTCTGTGGTGTCTGTTGAATTTAAAGTTTAAACATCATGTAGGCCGGGCATCCATGGATGGCATTGTTTTGAATTGGTAAAAGTGGTTTTTGGGCGTATTTTATTTTTTGGGGTGTTTGTTAAATAAATAGGCCTTTTCAGCCAGTAGGTAACCCTGGGCGTTCAGCTCGCGGACTTTGGGCAAGTCCGCACTGCTGCGACTAACGCGGACTTACACTTTTATCTTCTTCGCGCGCTCAATGTACGTTTTCGCGTGCGCGATAACGACAATTTGTGACGATCGCGATGCCGAACACGCAGAATTTACAATCTGGCGAACAATATCTCTCGAGCATCATTAAACCTTCTCGAAAATGTTGATTTAGTTCATTTTGCACAAAAAACTCCTCAGGTTGTCATTTAGATGTAGTTTGGTGATCAAGGAGTCAATTTCTTTATGTTTTACAATTTTTTCCAAGAGGTAGCAAGTTTCTCAGAGTCTCCAACTGCCTGGTCCTGTCCTTTGTCTTCACTTTTTCTTATTTTGGGTGGCCTGGCCATGTGGGTGGCGGCCATTTTGTAAAGCCAGGCATTGTGCTTTTGCCATAGGCCTGCATTGTCTGTCTTGTGTTCCTTTTCTTGTTGTTCTGGGTGGCCTGTCCATGTGTTGGCGGCCATTTTGTGTGAACAGCCACTGTGCTTTTGCCATAGGCCTCCAAGCTTGCGGCCTAGTGTGCCAGTAGGCCCGGAGGTAGTCATCCTCATGGGTGCATAAAAACTGTTTCTGTGTTGTCTGTTGAATTGTAACATAATTTAGGCCATGGATGGCATTGGATTGATTTTCAAAATGTGGCTTTTGGGGCGTATTTTATTTTTTGGGTGTTTGTTAAATAAATAGGCCTTTTCAGCCAGTAAGTAACCCTGGGCGTTCAGCTCGCGGACTTTGGGCAAGTCCGCACTGCGGGCTAACGCGGACTTACACTTTTATCTTCTTCGCGCGCTCAATGTACGTTTTCGCGCGCGCGATAACGACATTTTGTGACGATCGCGATGCCGAACACGCAGAATTTACAATCTGGCGAACAATATCTCTCGAGCATCATTAAACCTTCTCGAAAATGTTGATTTAGTTCATTTTGCACAAAAAACTCCTCAGGTTGTCGTTTAGATGTAGTTTGGTGAGCAAGGAGTCATTTTTGTTTGTTTTACAATTTTTTCCAAGAGGTAGCAAGTTGCCCAGAGTCTCCAACTGCCTGGTCCTGTCCTTTGTCTTCACTTTTTGTTATTTTTGGTGGCCTGGCCATGTGGGCGGCGGCCATTTTGTTAAACCAGCCACTGTGCTTTTGCCATAGGCCTCCAAGCTTGCGGCCCAGTATGCCAGTAGGCCCAGAGGTAGTCACCATGGGTGCATAAAACTGTTTCTGTGTAGTCTGTGGAATTTTGGCATCATTTAGGCCATGGATGGCATTGAATAGATTCAATTGAATTGCGAAATGTGGGTTTTTGGAGGGTCTGACTATTTCACTTATTTGGTGTGGTAAATAAATGCCTTTTTTTGCGTGTGTACTGTGTAATTATAATTGTGTTGTTGTAGTGGTTGTCTAACTTTCCAAAGTGTTTTTAGCCATGTGGATTTTAGTTTTTGCATTAAAGCTGTGTGTGTTTTATAAGGCATCCTTTGTCTGCCCATATATAGGCCTGCTTGAGTTCATTGTTTGCCGTGCCTTGTGCCTGTGAGTCACCATGTTTCTGGGGGCCATTTTGTTGTGGTAGTTATTAGTGTGCTGTTTTTGCCACATAGGCCTGCGTGTCTTTCCATTTTTCCTCTTGTTTTACTGCTTCCAAATCCATCCCCATTGCCAGCTGCAGCTCCTGATGCTGCTATATAATACATCCCACGTGATGCACAAATTTAGGCCAAACATGCTCCAGTACATTTTAGTTTTGTTCTTTAATATTCTTATTCTTCCAGAGTGTACAGTAGCCAGGAAAGCCCTGGCCTTGTTGTCAACGTCTCATAAATGGCTACACTGTGTGTTGTTGTTGGCAGAGTTTCTGAAATTTAATAATTGAGGCCACCACACACTAAGTTCTATATTCTATTTGTTTGATTTGTGCTATGTTTGACTGATGTTCTGGCTTTTTTGCTTTTAGGTGCACAAAGACTGAGGAGGAGGTGTGTCTCTCATCATTGCCTGTTGCACTTCCAGACAGACATCCTGCTGCTGGACACACAACGTGACGTGTGACCTGACCAGACATCTCTGCAACTGAGTGCTGCTGACATCTGAAGAAGATGGGCCCAAAGGAAGCAGGTACCAGGTCCTCCAGTACCAAGAAAGTTGCTATTGAGAAGAAGAAGGAACAGAAGAAGCAAGTGACACTGAAGTCTGGTGTGCCGGCCAATACCTTTTTGGGAAAAAAAAATTGCGCCTGCAGCAGCGGTGTCCGGGGGGCAAGCTGGGGGCAGCACCTCCGCATCAGTGGACCCAACCCACCAACCCAGGCCCAAGCACATGAGTGGGGAAGAGGTAGCCAGCCTAATGGTGGAAAGCAGTGATGCTGAGCCGGAGATAAACTTATCGCTATCAAGTGGTCAACAACAACAGCCGCAACCACCGCCCGCAATAGTAGTTGTTGTTCCTCCTGAAGTAGGGGCAGTTCAGGAAATTGAGCCTCATGCAGAGGTAGAAGAAGAAGCCACTCATTCAGAAGATCCATTGTCTTCCAAATCCCCAGCAAGGAAAAGGAGGGGTAGTCCATCGAGTTCTTCGCCAAGCCCCCTTCTGATGATCTAGATGCCACTTGGAAGCCACAAACTGAGTCTGAGAGGGAGCCACGTTCCAAGACCAAGCTAGGGAAAAGGAAGGTTCCAGAAAGCCTTACACTTATGGAGGTCGATGTAGAACAGCAAGATGATGATGATGATGACGACGAGCCAGTCATCACGAACATCACTCCCGGCCCCGAGGAGATGGAGACCAACATTCTTACTCTATCCAAAATCGCTGCGAGGGATGTAGCACGCATACCTCCACAGGTAACACCAACACGACCTACAGCTTCCATATTTGCATTAGCAAAGGCCCGGCAGCGACCTACATCCAGCACAACCACCACCTCTGTAGGAGTAGGTAGTGGTACAGCAGCACAGAGTCAAATTCAACACACACCCTACAGATCATCCGGCATTGGAAGTGGCACCTCCAGCAGGAGGCCAAAGTTAAGCTCCCCAGTTTGGGACTTCTTTACGGTTAGCGAAAAGGAGGAGAACATTGCTATATGCTCCATTTGTAATACCTCTGTTAGTCGTGGTAAGCTTGGTACAAACTATGGTACCGGAGGCCAAATGACCCATCTGAAAAAACACCACTTGATCAGCTGGGAGGACCACCTTTGCGACAGAAAAAAATCTGCAACCATTGGTGTTGGTGGGGATAAAGGAGTAGAAGAAGAAGATCCGATCACGGTGGAAGAGGAAGGACAGGTATACATTCTCTCTGGTAGTGGTACACAAGGTGTCCCTGACCCCAGCAGTGCAGTCTTAACGTTGCACACATCTTCAGCAACATCTCAGTGGCACAAGAGTAAGAGTCAGCCGGAGACACCAAGAAGTACCAGGTCCGCACTACCAAAAAGTGCGTTGAGCCTAAGAGAAAGGAAAACCATGCAGCCTACCATTATCAGCATGTTTGGGGGTGAGGGGCAGTACGAGACGCAACCACCCAATAGCACGTTTGTACAATGCGAAGCTGGCTAAAATGTTAGCACTGGACCTTCTCCCTTTTTCTTTTGTTGAAGGGTTGGGTTTTGTGGAATTTGTGTCAACCATCTGCCCAAAATGGCATGTTCCCAGCCGCTACTATTTTGCCAGAGTTGCAGTTCCAGCACTACATCACGACGTGCTGGAATTGCTAGGAAAGGCCTTGAAGCAGAGTGCTGTTCACAGTATCCACCTGACTACAGACATGTGGACCAGTTGCCAAGCCACAGATTACATGTGCATCACTGCACACTGGATCAGTTTTGTGGGTGTTAGAGAACAGCTATCTGCTGGTGTTGATACTGCAGAGATTTTTCATGCCACTCGCAAACATGCAACTGTAGCCATGTTTGCCATGGAGAAATCTCATACTGCTGCAAACATTTTGGAAGAGTTTAACACCAAGGTCTTTGAGTGGCTGCGCCCAAGAGGGCTTACGATTGGTTTTGTTGCCATGGACAACGGCAGTAATGTAGTTTTGGCCATGCGCAATGGTGGCTATTTCAGGGTCCCGTGTTTGGCACACTGCATTAACATTGTTGTTCAAGACTTTTTGAAAAATGAATCAAAAGTCAGCAACTTACTGGTCACCTGCAGAAGAATATGCACACATTTCAGCCATTCTTTTAAAGCCCGGAAGCAGCTGAGGGTCATTCAACGTGAGCATAAACTGCCAGTCAAAGCGCTCATCCAGGAGGTGCCAACACGTTGGAACTCAACTTATTACATGCTTGATCGTCTGTTTGAACTGTACATACCACTCAATGCTTATGTCATGCAAAGAATAGGGAACCTACTGTGAGAGGCATGACCGTTGAGATGGCTCAATGGGACCTCATTAAATGCCTGACTGAGATGCTACTTCCTTTTGAGATCTTCACACGTGAAGTCAGCAGGGAGGACTGTACTATGGGCCAAGCTATCCCATTGTTGCACATGCTAGAGCAACAGCTGAAGGATGTGTCTGAAACGTACGCAGGTGTGGATGACAAACAAGACGCATATCATTTGGCGGAGACCTTAGCCGCTCGCTTATCGGAAAATACAAGGATTAAAAATAAAATTTTGTCACAACCACATTACATTAGTGCCACAATTTTGGATCCACGGTACAAAGTATTTCTGAACAGCAAGGCAGTAATTCCTTTTCGGAAGTGGATGTTGCCAACTACAAAACTTTGATAGCTAAGGAAGCAACTATTTTCGAAAGCGAACGGCTGTTAATTACAGGCCCCCCACCCCAGGCCATAACCAGTACTACAGGGCATCCAGAGTCAAGTTATACTTCGGAGCCTGAGGGCAGTGCATTTGCCTCCCAGCAGTCACCTACACCAACAATAACATCAAGAACAGGATCATCCACAGCACAATGTGCAACTGATTGGTTTCTACAGCAGGGGTATGGTAAGTCCAGTGCTGATGCAAAGGCAAAACCGGCCGAGCACATCCGAGCACCCCTTAACATTGAGCGGATGGTCCAGGCCTATCTGGATGACCCAACAGAGGTCTTCATGGATGGAAACCCATTGGTGTATTGGTATGGGAAAAGAAGCCAATGGACAGTGCTCAGCAGGCTGGCGATAAAGTATCTCGCTTCCCCTGTCGCAAGTGTCTCTTCTGAGCGTGTTTTCAGTGCTGCTGGTGCCATTGTAACCCGAAAAGGACCAGTCTCTCGGCCCAAAGCGTGGAGAGGTTAACCATGATCAAAATGAATCAGCACTTTATACCACCGGATTACAAAATACGTGAATCACAGCAGGAAGAGCAGAGCGACTTGGATGGCGTAAATAGTGCGTTACAGGACCTACTTCTGTCCGAACCACCAGAGTTTGAGGGCGAGCTCCTCTTCCCTGACAACTAGGCTTTCAAATTGTTGCTTTCTTCCTTCCTTTATGTGTCTGTGTATCTGTCTTTCTGGTTCAAATCAAATCACAACAAAACCATCACCACCGTCTTCTTTTTATTTCCCTATTGGAGTTGCACGTCTGTGCATTTAACTGTCCACTCTTCAGAGTCCTGCTTCATCTTCCTGTCTCGCACAAGTACATTTCCATCAAGCCAGACATTAGTACAAGAAATGTTGCCTTTACCAGTCCCGCCTCCATTAGAAGTGAAACGTGACTACTATAGCTATCCTCCGTTTTGTTTTCGAGCCGAAACTCATCAGTGTCCGAAGGCTACAGCCTCAGCAGGCATCCAAAGGTCCTCACTGTCAGGACAGAAGGTACTTGGCAGAGAAAGACAAGAGACTCTTCGAAGAAACTTGCTGACATTTGTGCAAACTCAAATGACCAGCAATGAGCACTACACAGGCCGCGGCCCATCATCACAGTGCTGACCATGGGAAGCAACTTAAACTGTGACAAAGAAGTGCCACAGATGAATAAGACGAAAACCGAAACAGCGCCTAACACTCAAAATGAATGTGGACTGGAGTAATGATGAGGCCACTGCCCACATAAAAAAAAAAAAAAATGTCAGAACTAGGCATCTGATGATCTGACAGCCAAAGAGAAGAGCAAGACAGGTAATGATGGAATGCATTGGATGTTTGCAGACTCTGAGCGATTGCTGTTGTTTGTTGTTGATGTTGTGCATGAAGTCGAACTCTACTCTACTAGTTAATCTACAAAGTGACTCAAGTAAGTCAGTGACAGTCAATGTTTCCCTTCTTGTTGTTTAATAACCAAATTGTACTCCTACTACTGCAGGTGCAGGCCAATATCTGTTGCAATTTTTAATATGGCATATGGACTTAATCGGAGTCAATACAGACTGAGTTGTAGTTGGACAACACGTACCACACCATGATGATGACCATACTATCTTTTCGCGCGCAGTCATTCAGTTGGATCGGAGATGATTCAAGGACTAACTGCATTTCATGAAGTGGCATAAGGTAAACATAAACACAACAATTCAACAAGAAAGTAGTAAACACAGCAGACCTACATGTCCATGTAGTGGTCTAGTCGAGTGTAGTGATGACTGACAGCGGCGCATTGATTTTGTCACTTAATTAGGAAAATGCTAAGTTGCTGTGTATGCCTTTTGTCTGGCTATGTCAAAAATTAAGGTAAATGGAGGTTGGGTCACGGGCTGGTGCTGTGGTGGGCCTGTTCTGTCCTGTTGTTGTTGTAGCTTAATGCTGTAAACAGAATCTACACGATATATCCAAGCCGCCTCACTCTGAAAGTGTTCTCTCTTCTCTTCTTGGACTCCACCGTAAATGATGTTTTTTTATTCATTGATTTCTCAATACCCCTTTTGTTTTTCCATCTAGACGTTACAGGCCGGCCTTTACCCTGTGCTTGCTATACTGGGAGACACAACTCACATTTACCTTACCAATTGGCATCAGGAAGGCCACCAAGATTGATGTGCGGAGCGTCCATGGAAAGATAGGACCAAGAGGAAGGGCGAGATTCAACTCCACAATTTTAGCATGATAATACAGTAACTTTAGTATCATTCATCATTCATCTTTTAATTAATTTGAATCCTTTTTCTCTGCAATCATTAGGACTGTGTGTTGTGTGTTTGTTTGCTAATTGATCCCTACAAATGTTTTTAATTGTCTTTGCTATCTTTACAAGTAAGCCCAGTACAACATGGAATTTGGGTCTCTGAGGGCATATTACAGGCAAGGCAAATTGCATAGAATATACTGGTGCCCTGTACTGTCTAATTGTCTAGTAGGAGTTATTAAGTACTACTCATTAACCATCAAGTTATCTAATCTTCATCATCATTAACGCATGCATTTCCCTTTTCTCGCTTTATTGATTTTTGGATAAGATCATGGTCGTCTGCCAAGATTGCGCTTTGCTTTTGTTGTCCATGCGTACTGTTTTTCATTTTCAAACCTTTCCCCAAACCCCCTTCCCATCCATTCATCAAACCCTAACCCTCTTCCCCGGGCTGTGATTTATATTGAGGTGTGATGTGACTACATAAAATGTACACCAATTGATCACACGCTTGCTGGGGCAGATGTGGTGAAAGCAACACTAATTCAATTGCAAGGCAGGGCGAGGAGCTTCTTCTGCTTGGCCACCCATGCTCAGTCTATGTGCATTGTGCAAGCCGTCACCGGCTAATAGTAGTACATCATAATTAATTGCCGTCATTGATTGGATTAATCATCAAACTCCTACCACACAGCAGTAAAGGTTACGAATTACGATTGTGTTAAGTTAAGTGACTCACTCGACAGCACAACTGCAGTTTATAACTTCTTGTACTAGGCTGTCCCGCCACCATTATGTTTAATTTGACTTTAGCAGTTGCAACATTTGTTTGTTTGGCAGTCGTCTTCTGTACTGTATTTTACTTCGTTCGACTACTCCTCCCACAGTTTTTCTCAGGCAAGTGACTGTCTCTTTTTTAATTTTTTTAGCAAATGCTACTGCCAGTGTCTACTCTACTACTACCACCACAACCATGGCATCTTCTACATTCTCTATGGAAACCATGCAGCCATCGCTGTGCCGAACGTAGTCATCATCAATCACAGGTAAGATAAGTTTGGTGGGAGGTAGAATACTAGTAGGACAAATAACTCAGTGAGGGGTACCGCATCTATCTGTTTGTTATACATCATCGGCAGATTATTTAAATCAAACACTGGCTGCGGCCCTGCAGCAGCAAGGAAACCAATGTGACGTTAATTCGTAAAACAGTAACCCCCACAAAACATTAACATTGTATGTTTAAGTATAAATATAATTTATTACCCTAACAAAAATAAACTATCCCACACCTGACCCACCCCTCTCCCTAACCCCAACCAATGTCCAAAACGAAAAAAGTCCAAAGAATGTCCCGAAACCCCAACGCCCAATTCCCACCCACCAAAACAAGGAATAAAAAGGGGCAAAGCAACAGGGTCCTCGATGTTATAATCGGCGGGCTTTGAGGTGTTTGTCCACCAGGATTTTCACCCGCTCCTCCATTTGCTCCTCTTGCCGTGCCATCCGGAGGAGAGATCTTCCTGCGGAATGCCCTGCAGTGGCATCCACAATGGGGGACAGCAGTGCTGGCTGCTAATGAATTGCGGCGGGTGGCTATCAGACCGCGGAGCCGTACCGCTGGAGTTGGGGCCTGGCTGGGGCCCGGGGCATTGGACGAGGCTGCAGCTGCTGCCGCCTCCTCCTCCTCCTCCGCCTGAGCCACCAGCCGCCGGTACTCCCAGCATATGGCCTCCAGTTTCCGGCGCCGGGCCCTGACTGCCAACTCCTTCCGCGATGGTTTGTCTTGGGAAAAGAAAGAAAAAAATATTGTTGTAACCAGTACTCTTACCTAAACAGTAACACAAAATTAATTCAACACATAATGGCACAGTAGCACTAGCAAGAAGCACAGTACATAACATTTGTGGTAATAATCTATCTATCCTCCCACTTCCTCGGCCTCTAACATTTGTGGGAGTTTCAGGCATTATACTAGCACTATGGACTCCAACCAGTACACAGTACACCAGTGTTCTTCTTATCTCTAGTTTAGCGAAATGACATAACCTGGTTGTAGCCGGCATTGCCAGCTCGGTCATCTATGCTTGAACCCAAGACAAACATACGAGCCATGACGCAGAAGTCACATTAGTTTGATTTACTACTGTTTGCAGGTGGGGAAGCTCGTATTTTTCTATTACGGGTGGCACTGGCCATACTCTCTCTGTTACATGGAGGGCAATTGCTCAATTTCACAGTGCCTTGGCTACTACAAAAAGGCAGATTATATATCTGATCCAATGATCGTTGCTTTTATATGGGACAACGACATAAGGTCAGTAGCGGTCGTTGGTGGGACTCGGGGAGTTTGGCCGGGCGGTGACGTGGGTAGGGGCAGGATGGGGCTAGTAAACTATGGATTACGGCCAATTACAGGTAAGTAAACATATAAATAAATGAAACTAATTTTGTTGCGCACACTGCATCGCATTTGGCGGTGCAGTGCGCACAATGAAATTCACTTTATTTATTTGTATGTTACAGTAAAGTTACCTGTATTTGCCCGCGTAATACATTGTTTACTACTACCCCCACCCTGCCCCTCCCCACATCGGCTTTAGTACGCTGGCGCGGTTTCTTTAACATTCCCTAAAACTGTGCATCCCGTGACAGTCTCCACCTATGCTGTCTATGATGAATACATACAGGCATCCATCCATTCTAAGTAAATGTCAACCATTCTTCTTAATCTCTCCACAAACGTTACTTTGTTTCACCAACAACAACGCATGCGTCCACTCACTCCGTTGCTTGCCTTGGCTTTGAGTTTCACCCAAACACCGCTGATGATTCTTGCTATCCACAGTATCCACCCATACTGTGTCTTCCACCCAGGCAGGCATCCATTCTTCTTTCACCTCCCACCCATCCTTCAACAACACATGCATCTGATTCCTATCAGCCACCTATCCATGCTTCCAACGTATCCTTCTCTGCCAGTCGTCATATTAAATCTCGCCCGCCCTTCCTCCTTCCACCCTTCTTTCCCTTTTTGTTCAACACATCCATCAAGGTCATCTGATCTGACTTTTAGTCTCCTCCATAAAACTTTCACAGCTGAGTTGGAGTCAGATATAAGAGGCCATTGGTTAATGAAGTCACGCTGGTAATGCTATTGCTACTGCATTGCTCATGCTAAGTAAAGGGTGTCTTCTTTATTAACCGTTGTATAATGTTCACTACAACTTCATACCTAATAAGTCTCAACAACAGTACAGTGAGTGAAGTCCACTCACACACCCTTCCAGCTAGTGCAATGTCAATAAGTCATGAATATAACTTACCACCGCCCGCCACTGCTGCTGGCTCACCCCCTGTATCTCCTGCAGGTGCTGCATCTCCTGCCCCCTCCCGGAATGGCCGCAACGCCATCGCCGCTGGCCCCACCGGCACTGGTGGTCGGTAGTACGCCTAGAAAAAACATGACACATTTTTAGATGCCTGTACACCTCCCCCTATTTATTCTTTTTCACTAGCAAGATTGAAAAAAGTTAATACATATTATTATTATAAATCACATTCAATAGTCCAAATCGGGTACTAGAGTACAGTCAGTAGACAGACACTAGTAGTGTTATTATGGTCCCTAGGGTCATTATTATACTATACTCTACTCTTTGCAAAGTTAGCCTGAGCCATGCAACCATTTTTCGCTTCATGTCTTTTGCGCATGTTACCTCGCAGCTTGTTGTGCAGTAACAGTAAGACGCCTTTTGAGCCCACATGAGCACATACAGCTACTGTCTGAGCGTTGCGTACAAGAGGTCGGAAAACAAGCCACTTTGTTATGGAGTTCCGTTAGTCCGTATTACTTAGCCATAGGTAACATGTTACAGTTTTTGGCAGGACTGACAAATGCTTGCATTAACACGCACCATTTTTCTCAGGCAGAGGATTCCCTTCTACGAACCAGAGATTTGCAGAGCTTATGAATGATGCATGTAACCAGTAATTCTACGTTCTACGGTGAGGAGTCGCCCAGAATTCACACAGATCTTTTGTCTTATATCATCATGCACTTGTTGCAACAATTTTTATTGTTTTAATCTTATGAATTTTGCTGTTGGAGCTGGCTGGAGTACACTGAATTTTATAGAACAACAACATACAGAGGTTGTCATTTGAAAATAAACCTTTTGAACTTACACATAGACTCTGGTATTTGGTGTGGTGGTGGTGGTGGACTTACACGAGTGAGTGAGCGAAAGTGTGTTATGTTCTGGGTTGTGGAATCATAATCATTGGGTATCTTCGGGTGGGGGTTCGGGGACCTAATGAGACACTAGCTAGTCGTTCAGGGGATTGTGGGTTCACTTCTGACTGAGGTGTGAGGAACGTCCAAGTTCCAAACTCGCATCACCAACATCCTATTTCATTGTGCATAGTTCTGCATGGGGCTGTGCAGAATCCAAGTAGTATGTACTATATCCTATCAAAAATAGTCAAATATCTGGTTGTGCATTTTGTTTGTGGTAATTGTCAAAGCCTCAAGATTAAGAAGCCTAGAAGAGGACAACCGAAAGGACTGGACTCAGTGGCTAGAGCTATTAGTATTGGTCAATCTGAGTTTTATTCAAAACCGTACAATAAAGAGTGGCAATGCAAACTGGGCAAGCTTAGCGACAGACTAATAGTAGTAGTACAGAGTACAGACATTCATAGCAGAGGCAGTTACAACTTAGAGGCAGGGATAACCAGAATTTAGAAACAGATAGTCAAGTCAAGATCAAAGAATCTTTTGTAAAAAATATAATTAGGGAGTGGAGCCAGAATTAATAGTTCTGAAAAAATAAAGTCCAGTAAAAGTTAGGGCTATATAATTGTTAATATAACCACTGGAGGACTTACTGGGACCAGCAGCAGGGCCCTCGGTAGAGGAGCGGTCCTCTGGTGGTTGTCCCGCCGACTCGGACCCCGTCTTCTTGCCCCTGGGTGCTGCAGATCAGTGATCATGTAAGATATAATAAAGAAAAAGAAAGACACAAACATTAATGATTGCTGTGAAACAAATAAATTATCTAAAAAAACGCTCAAAAAACGTTTTAGGAAACAAAAATTGCAATAAAATTGACCTATCTAATCCGATCGACTACTGGCTTGCGGGATTCACGGACAGTCTACTTATTTGGGAACACAAATTCAGTGTTCCATTCTGATTGATTCAAATAAAATCCAGAACACTAACTAAGCTTAAGTACCACCTGACCTAGCCCACCTATTCCAGGCGGGCCAATTGTTCATTAAGCCTGCATTTCCATTTTTTTTTCCATCAAAAATGCATAGATGAGAAGGAGGACACATGCATAAAGTCAGTGCATAATGCATACACAAAATTGTTGGTTGGTTGCGTCTGATGTTCTGCAGCTGACTGACACTGCTAAGCTAAGCTTACCAGTACCACTCACTAAACAAACTACAAAAGGTTCTACTAAGGACTGGGGTAAGCAGCACTCAGTGACAGAGGATGCGTCACACAGACCGCTCAAAATTATCAACTAATAGTAACTAAACCTAGTATCAAATCCATCCACCACTATTTGACAGGAGGACAAAGGAAGGACTACAGTCTCTCTAGCAATAGCATTACCTAACTGAAGTTCTCTAAAGTAAACTCTTACATAATAATGACAAGCGAGCGCAAAGTTGCAAAAAGTAAGAGTACCGCCCAGCACCTGTGTCCTACAATCACAGAAGATTTTGAAACGTAATTTACCTGCAATGTAAGCAGCATTATTCTTGTTATTTGTAAAAAATGTATACACAAATCACAATACTTATACTACTATATATATTGGCTACTCACCAAGCCCCACGACCTCGACACCTAGCAGGTCCAACAGGTCCTGCTCCCGGTCAAGAAAGTCTGACCACCGGTGGGCCAGCTGGTTATGGGTGCGCCGGACCGCGGAGCAGCGAAACACTGCCCGACGCACCTTCGCCCACCGGCGGTGGCGGCTCCTGGGTCGGGTAACCGGAGCCTGGCCTGCCGCCTGCTGCCAAGGTCAAGGGGAGGTGGCGCTGAATAAAAAAACAAGGGCGGCCACCTCCTCCTCCGTAAACAGCTGGCGGGCTTGCACCCCTGCGGGGCGCAGTCTGCCGCAAGGCAGGCGGCGGTTGGGCGCACGCGCCTTGCCCTTTGACCCGCTGCTGCTACCCTTCGCCATGGTTCTGGGGTGGGAGGAGGTGAAAAAGAAAAGTTAGAAGGGAAAAATAAAGTTAGGGGAAGAAGTAGGAGCTTAAAGAAGAAAGTTATATAAAACAGTTGAAAAGTAAAAAAACACTGTAAAAGTAGAAAAAAATGCAAAATATAGACTTAGGCAGAGAGAGAGATAGGTAAGAAATAAAGAAAAATTGAAAAACAGTGTAAAAAACTAAGGATTGCAAAGATTGAGGGAGGATAGAAAAGCAGGCCCAGAACCATAGCATAGAGTGGTAAAACAAGATGGCCGCGCCCATCGCGACCGCATGGGTAAGTTTGCGCGATATTTCTCCCCGAGCACGCACAAAGCGTCGCGAACACGTACAACGCGTTCCCGAACATGGAATGCGCATCGCGAGCACGCTATCACGCGACCCGGAACAGGAAATAAGGGATCGCGAACGGGCGGGACAAGTGAAAACCAAAATGGCCGCGCCCATAGGCGACCGCATGTGTAAGTTCGCGCCCCCGAGCACGCAAACAGCGTCCCGAACACGAACAACGCGTTCCCGAGCAAGAAAAACGCATCGCGAACGGGCGCGCCAAGCAGCTACGCACGCTCGCTGAAGCTCGCGTAGCGCTCCGGCGTCTTCGCGTAGCTTCGGCGTAGCGCGACTACGCGAACTACGCCCAGGGTTACTCAATATACAACAAGATGCACAAGAGTTGCTTATGTTTATGCTTGCAGTATTGGAAGATGAAGGAATAGAAATTGAAAATTTCTTTGGACTAAGTTACAGATGGGATCATAAATGTGAAGAGTGTTCATTTTCTTCTACCACTGAAATAGACCCTGAAAGATTCATATATTTGACGATACAAGATTGCAAATCAGTGTCTTTTAACAAATTAGTAAAAACAGCTAATCAAGATATGAAATGTTCTCATTGTAAATCAGAAATGTTGTCAAAATTATTTATAGAAAGATTTGGACAATATGTAATTTTAATGCTACAACGTTGTAGAGCAGATGGAAGAAAATTGGAAACCAAAATTAAAAATGTTGTGGCAAGTCAAGTATCAATTTCAGAAAGAACTTTTAAAGCAGTGGCTATTATTTTACATGATGGACCTACTACAACATCTGGACACTATACTGTGTATTTAAAGTGCAATAAAGGATGGACACATTGCAATGTTGCCCATTTGGAATTCAAATATAGGTTGCCTTACGAATTACCAAATTAATATCTGATATTTTTGATGCCAAAGTTTTGAAAACATCATTTGACCTATTGGGAAGATGTGAACACGAATTAACGAGTTAACTTTGGATATTTTCAATGCAAATGGATTTAGAAACATTATTCGGCCTATTGGGAAGATTTGAACAAATACTGTTTGGATTATTGTTTGTGCTAATTCTTATTGGATTTGCAAAATTGTTTTTGAAAGAAGTAGTTTATATATTTGATCTTTATATTATACGCGATGTAAATGAGAGTGTATATTTTACAAAATGACATTTAGAGATTTAATGTAGTTGAAGAATGTAATTTACAAACTGTAGATAGGTAAACAGATAGTTACACTTGTTGAAAATGTTTTCAATGCGGATATGTTTTTTTTTTTACAATCTCATTGATTGTTTTTTTTCCCCACTGTTGTATGATGTTCTACATTGAAATCACTGTGTATGGTGAAATTCAGTGGAATCTGAGAACAGCAAAAAGGGAAACTGAATATGTTATGTAATTCTAAAATTATGTTGTGTTCTTAAAACTATAATATTATATTCAATAACAGTTTTTCTTTTTCTTTTTTACAGAAGGTAATGGTAAAGTTTGAAAAGATTTTAAATTCAGTTTAAAAACAAACTACTGTAAAGTAGTTCCACTGAGTTTTGTATCTACATTAGTAAAAAAGGTAAGATGAAATAATGTAATATGCATGATAATGTGAACTAATCTTTACAGCCACTTTTACTGCAGTCATTCATTCCTTCAAACACTACCCATGCACTCATCTATACAGTTAGGCACTATTCCCACACTCCTCCAATCACCCAGGCACTATCCATGCACTTCTCCAATCACCTAGCCAGTACCCATATACTTATATTATCACCCAGATCCTACCTACGCACTCCTCCAATGACCCAGGCACTACCCCTACACTCATGGAATCAGCTAGACATTACCCATACATTCTTGCAATCACCCAGGTATTACCTATGCACATCTCCAATCCCCCAAACATTACCCCTGCACTCATGCAATCACCCAGGCACTACCCTTGCACTCCTTCAATCACCCAGACAGTATCTTTGCCCTCTTCGAATCACTCAGTCAGTACCCATGCACTTATAAAATCACCCAGACACTACCTATGCACTACTCCAATCAATCAGGCAGTACCACTACACTCATGCAACCACCTGTACATTACCCCTGCACTCATGCAATCACCCAGACATTACTCATGCACTCCTCCAATCACCCAGACATTACCCCTGCATTCATGCAATCACCTAGGTATTACCCATGCACACCTTCAATCACTCAGCCAGTACCCATGCACTTATAAAATCACCCAGGCACTACATATGCACACTTCTAATCACCCAGGCACTACCCCTGCACTTATATAATCACCCAGGTACTATCCTTGCATTCCTCCAATCACCCATGCACTACTCCTGTACTTATACTATTACCCAGACATTACTCTTGCACTCATGCAATAACCTATATACTACTGATGCACTCCTCCATGCACCTAGGCATTACCCATGCACTCCTCCAATCAGTCAGGCACTACCCTTGCACTCCTCCAATCACCCAGGCACTATCCATGAATTCCTCCAATCACTCAGCCAGTACCCATGCACTTATGCAATAACCCAGGCACTAACCATACACTCTTTCAATCACTCAGGCACTACCCATGCACTCTTGCAACCACCCAGGCATTACCCATGCACAACTTCAATCATTCAAACACTATCTATGCACTCCTCTAATCATGCAGGCACTACCCCTGCACTCATGCAAACACCCAGCCAGTATCCATGCACTCTTGCAATCACCCAGACATTACTCATATACTCATGCAATCACTCAGGTAGTACACATGCACTTCTCCAATTACACAGGCACTACACATGCACTCATGCAATCACACATGCACTACCCATGCACTTCTCCATATATTACACTTGCCGCAATTCATACAGCACATAGAAATGTGTCTATTTTTAACCAAATAGGCAGTTCTAAAAACAACCATTTTTTTCTTCTTTTTTTCTTTTTCAATTATTTTGTTTTTTTTACTTTTTTGTATTTTTTTGGTGCTTTTAAAAAAAATAATTAAATAAACAACAGCATCTACTGACTGCTCACCATAGCAAATAAGTTACATTTAATGCAGCGTTGTTCAAGACCAGCAAACTCTGGTCTAATGTCAGGTCCTCTGCTTGATGATGATGTACCTGCTGAGGTGCTAGGTCCTGCGACCTCATCACCTTGCTGTGCTTGACGTTCCAGCTCACGTCGATGTTCTTCTCATGATAGATGACTAGAGTGCATAGTTTGCAGGTGCTTCAACATGGACGAAGTACTGCATGAGTATTTCTTCTCGGAGCCCCGAGATAAGATTCGTTGACACAGAGTGCAGGTCACCTTTCTTGCGTTAACCTTCTTTTCGCTGGGTGGAAAGGAAAAGACCGCCTAGACAACACTCTCCTTCCGCTGTTTTGTTGGTTCCTCCAAGTCATCTTCTTCACCAAGGATGTTGTCAGGTGGATTTGAAGATGCATTTTAGTAGTGTTTATAAAAAAACACCAAAAAAATACAAACAAGAGCAGCAAACGCAAAAGCTGTGTCTCCTGAGGATGTTGTTGGAGGAATGAGAAATTTGGGTGGGGTGCTGTAAATTCTAGAACAAAAGGCTTCTTAACCAATAAAATGGGATTCACGCACCCGGCGCGCAACCAGCGTGCACCCGGCGTGATTCCCGCAAAATATATTAAACAATAATATATCTTTATTCCAGTTACAAATATATGATATTTACAATTATGTTAAATAATCTCTTGGTATAATATATCTAATAAAGGTATATACATATACTTTTAAAACAAAATAATTTACGGTGGATTCGTGCACCTGGCGCGACCCCCAGAAATACGTACGTGACTTTGCACGGGCTGAGAACCGCGCACCCTTCGCATACCGAACGCGCATTGTACACGACTTAACCAATATGGAGGCAAAATTCTTGGATTTGCGCACCCACCGTGACTGGTACGCACATCCACTTTAAAAAAAATATATAAATGCATATTTTAGAAAGGAGAAAACATCACATTATTTTTATAAAAGTTTAATAATTTAGAAAAAGCATTTTTTGGACTTTACAATTCGAAATTAGCAATTAAAAAGCCTTTGAAATTCACTGAAAAAACCATCGGTTTCAGGGACGTTATAGTTAGAAATTAGCATTTAAAAAACCTTAGAAATTTACTGAAAAAACCAGAGGTCTCAGGGACGGTATAGAGATATTCGCCGTTATAGTTAGTTGAGCTAACTATAACTCGTGCCCCCGCAATGCACTGCATATGACATCACATATTACATCACTCATGACATGGTCAGTAACATCACTGATGACATCTCAAATGACATCACTGATTACATCACCCACTTGATAATCTGATGCACCTACTCACACCCTAATATAACCTTTGATACACCCCCTCTAAATTACAGATTGCCATTCTTGAAACCATAGACACACCAATACCAGGTACTACATACCCACTCACTGATTCCTAAGTCTACACACAGATCCACTCACTCACCCATGCAGTCACTCATATATGCAATCAGTCATCAATACAGCCACTATCATATACACTCATACACCCATACAGACACTCACACACTGCCCCTCACCTATAGAATTACTCACACAGCTACTCAGTCATGCCAAGAATCAATCACACTGCCATTTATTCACCTATACAGTTATACACACACCACCTTGCTTATTCATACAGAAACTAAGACATACTTACTCTCTTATACAATCACTGACACAAGCACACACTCATCAATACAGCCACTCTCACAATCGCATATACCTATATATAACATTCTTAAACTTTTTAGAAACACTCAGTCACTGCATGATGTCATCAGTGATGTCATTTGAGATGTCATCAGTGATGTCACTGACCATGTCATGAGTGATGTAATATGTGATGTCATCAGCAGTGCTTTCAGGGGGCGCAAGCTATGGTTAGCTCAACTAACTATAACAGCCGAATTTCTCTGGTTTTGTAAGAGTGAAATGTCCAACTAACTATAACGTCCCTGAAACCTATGGTTTTTTCAGTGAATATATATATATATATAAAGTGTAATATGATTATTTCATTACTTTTAGATCAAAATAATGCTAAACTTAATTTAAAAAATGCAACACAACTTGAAAAAATTACATTAAAAGGTATTAAAATTAATTCAAGATATACGTTTTAACCAAATTTACTATTTTTTAAAACAAAATATTAATGAGGGTGTGTTTTTTTAGGTCTCGCCTAGCGTTGCAGTGCGCATGCGCTGCCCGCTTTGCGAGGCATGTAGTGTACACTATATCGGGGAAGCTTCGCGTAAGCTCCGCCCATCTTTTTGTTTGGCTTACAGCCTAAATGCTGCCTTCTGATTGGCTTTCGACTTGTTAGTCCCTCCTCCTGACGGCCATGGCGTAATTTGTACACTTCCGAGGCTATCGTCCCCTTTACTTGAAAACAATTTTGTCTGTGGCTCACCCCGTCCCCTTTTGCAGTACGTGACTTCTCGGGCCAACTCCCCCCCCCGCACTCCCGTTTCTGCCTTTTTGCCCGCCCCCACTCCCGTTTAAAATGCAATAGAACTCGCGTAAATGCGAGTTCTATTGCATTGCAAATGTTTTTTTTTAAAGCGCCAAAAGTCAGCACGCTCGTGGATTCCCTGGCTGACCCGGAAGCTGCCTGCAGCTCTGTTGCTCGCGTGAAGCCAAGCCTGACTGAAGCATCCGCGCGCTCGTGGATTTGTGCACGTGCCGTCGGGGTCGTGGGCTGACCTCCAGCATATTCCTGGTCCAGGACACCGGTCAGTATGCATTTTACTACCACTAGGTACCTTTTATTAGTCTTCCGTCCACTGGTGAGGAGATGCCCGTCCGGTAATGGAGTGGGAGGGCGGGCGGGGCAAGATAATGCTTAACTGCACTCCCTCTGCGGCCAGGGGGATACTCTCAACCCCAAGCCGGCCTTCGCTGCCCAGTGCTGACCCCTGACTCTAGCCGTACTTTCTCCTGCGCTCTCCATGACATCACATGTTCAGTTTGATACGGTAAACAATAGTAAGATGATTTAAACCAAATTTGCCTCAGCGCACCTCCCGAGGTTCCTTAAGAACCCAACAGTGTACGTGCAACCTTTTGTATTTACTCCTCAGTTACATGTATCAATACAGACATATTTCATAAATATTTCAAACCGACGTCAGGCGTTAAAACTAACATAGTTTTCATCAGCCGTTGTTAGTGACTCTCCACACTCCAGGGCAGATTTACAAGCCCCTTGCGCCACTTTTGCGTCATTTTTAACATGGGAAAAATGACGCAAAAGTGGCCCAAGGGGCTTGTAAATCTGCCCCTCCATGTAAAAGACATGTAAACAACACAGCTATGGCACGGTGTCTCGCTTCTTGACAGGTACAATACAAAAACATAAAATATAACGTGTGTGCTAGAAACGTAAATTTAAATACCTATATGAAATGTACTAAAACTTCCAAAATCTAATTTGAAGGCACTGCAGCGCTCTGCAGCCTTTTGACAGGGTTGGCACTATAGAAATAACATATACATTCATACAGACTGTGCGCCAGGACTCTGAAGATTTTACAAGACCACACCCCCTCAGGCCCACAAAGTCAGGTTTTGGGTGCGTAAAGCGCAGATAGTTATTATAGCTCATAAAGGAGAAGATGTGCAATATTACGAACTAATGAAATAAAGGGACCAAAAGACAGTTTTACAGGCACGTGAGCAAGTCGTGGCAGAGAGGGGATGCTGCTGTGTTTCGATATTGGTGGTAAAGTCAGTGGTAATGACAACAACGTATTAAACAGACTTTTTGTGAGTGAACCACACCCTTCATTTAAAGCACAAGGGAAGAGGAGGGTTGACATTCACTACTTTTTGACTTGCGGCTCATTGCTATCATGTGAGCTAGCTGAAGTAGATTAATGTAAGCAAACCTAAACTTCAACCCCCAGAATGCACTTCGTTTTCACACAAAAGCCACGGACTGTAAACAATGTCGGTGAAGATATGGAGTGAGGTCACCGCCCTTGGGATGCTCCAGTGTTTAGTGGGATGCTCCAGTGTTTAGCTTAAGAAGAAGTAATCAAAACATAAAAAATAAGGGGGCATATTATCAAGAACGGCGTTAAAAATTATCGCTGCTTTAGCGGCAGAAAACTGCCGCTAAAGCGGCGATAATGGGCTTGATAATATGCCCTTGAGAATTCCAATAGAAGTCCATGTTCTGCTGTCAACATGGGCTTCTATTGGAATTCTCCAGGGCATATTATCAAGCCCATTATCGCCACTTTAGCTGCAGTTTTCTGCCGCTAAAGCGGTGATAATTTTATCACCGTCCTTGATAATATGCCCCAAGGAGCTTTTCGACCTCTCGGCCATTATAGCGTGAAGTTTTTTCCGATGGGCCTATTCATTATAAAGCTCTGTATGAATGTGTTTTTAGTCAGTCCTCGGACATTGTGTTAGTAGAAGTCTCTTGTGTCTTTGTGTATTATTTGAGGCGGGGGAGCCCTATACCAGAGTTGGCTGCATTGAAACCTGCTGCAGACCGTAACATTACATTACGTCGTCCACTGTTCAAAGGCCAGTTTTCTTTTTGTAAATTCTTTTTTATTGCTTTTGCGAAGTTTTAAACACATGAACAATGTCATTTCAACCATTCCAGTAGTATACATGGGTATTAGACATTACACCGATACAGTACAATGTTTTTGATTTATGTAGCACCAACATACAGGGTCTTGGTATAATAGTTTAGCTATGTAATTTTCGATATGTGTGCTGTCCCCTGTTGCTTCCTGAGGGGTTTCAGTAACTGGGCCCATAATCCTATCAATCGTCCCCTCCCAGACCTCTGGATCCTCTTCTGCCCTGTTGTCCCGCCTCACTCGCTTCACGTGCTGGGTGGCGGCTATTGCCCACGTCCAATAAATCTCTTCTCTCCACCGCAACCTGGGGGACCTGTGGGGCCACCCAACGGATCGCAGTCCTGCGCCTTCAAATGCCAGTTTAACACCATTAGGATATAGTGGTTCTAAGGTCTGCAGTCACACTCGTCATTGACTCTCCCTATGGCAGCCCGTGGAATAGCCTGGATTGGTCAGAACCGGGGTTAATGGTTAATCATATATGGATATGCCATATTTATACATCGCCCACTCCCAGTGCCAAAGGGTACAATCCATTTTGTGTCCACACTCCTTAGTACTAATACTCACACTTCTCCTTACATTTACCCCTTACTATTTCCCTCTGGTCTTTTAGTCTCCTCTCAGCACCCCCCTCATTTAACATCATCTTTCCTACTCACCCTTTACATCTCAGCCCCTTACATCTCCCTTCCTTGCCTTTCCCCACAGCTCTTGCTTTCTTTCCTCATATCTTTCCTTCTGTTCCCTTACCACTATTATTCTGTTCACCTTTATCTGATGCTCCTGTCACAACCATATATTCTTATTGCCAAATACTGATCCAGTTCTCACTCACTTCCCAGTGCCTCCTTCCTGCTGACCCCTCTGCTCCACCTTCTTTCATTTAAAAAAAAAATATATATATATGTATTGGGCTTTGAATTACAAACAGCAGTTACAATTGGCAGAATTTGTGAAAATAGAAAACATAGCATTGCATGTCATAAACAATACATAGCATGGGTATTGGCACGTATAAAATAGCAGTATGCATACAGGTTTTGCTATTGAGTATGTATAGAGGACGAGAGGTACTGCTATTAGAAGTTTGCTTTTGGGGATAAACCCATGAACTGAGGCAGGAGTAGGGTAAATAAACTAGGGGGGAGACAGCAGCAGGTCACGACCATACAGGGGATGCAATACTGGGTGTGTAGCGGGTTCTGCCTCCGTGGTAGTCCACAAGGTGTGACATGTGTTGACTATATGCCTATGGAGAAGAAATTGCCCCGGTGGAAGGCCGTAGTCCGCAGCCAGCTGGGGGAACTAGAGAAATTTACCATCTGCAAAAAGTTCTCCTAGTGTATGTAGCGAGTGAGTTGTACAGGTCGCCATGTCCCGACGTGCTCCACCTTCTTTAATATTTAAGGAATGTGTGGGGCATATTATCAAGAACGGCGTTAAAATTATCGCTGCTTTAGCGGCAGAAAACTGCAGCTAAAGTGGCGATAATGGGCTTGATAATATTCCAATAGAAGCCCATGTTGACACCAGAACATGGGCTTCTGTTGGAATTCTCAAGGGCATATTATCAAGCCCATTATTGCCGCTTTAGCAGCAGTTTTAACACTGTTTCTTGATAATATGCCCTGTATGTATATATATATATATATATATATATATATATATATATATATATATATATATATATATATATTGATATATATTATCTACTGGCGGTCTCCAGTAGATAGTTATAGTTAGGACCTATTTTCCATAGGAAATCCGCAACATTCTATTTGAAATAACTCTTGCGTCGGTTGACGAATCTTCGTGAAATTTTCAAACTTTATGGCCCGCTCCGGTCCGCTCCTACCCTGAAAGTTTTGGGGTGATTCGTCAGGCGGGGCCGAGAATAAAGGGGGTCCCAAAACGTGTTTTCCCCATTCATTTTCCCATAGGAAACTTTAGCCACGGCTACAGCCTGAACTGCTGAACGGAATTACACAAAATTTGGCAAAGAGGTAGTTCTTGGTTCAGAAAGAACCCTTTTTGTTAAATGGTGTAAATCCGTTCAGTAGTTGCGGAGAAATTAAAAAATAAGAGTCAATAAATCAATTTCCCATAGGAAACTTTATGCAAGGCTACAGCCCGAACTGCTGAACGGAATTACACCAAATTTGGCAAAGAGGTAGATCTTGGTTCAGAAAGAACCCTTTTGTTAAATGGTGTAAATCCGTTCAGTAGTTGCTGAGAAAATCAAAAGTAAAAACACATATATATCTGGGCAGAGCCTAACCACACATGTCATCGTGAGATCTGATTGGCTGTCAGCACTTCATCCTGGAATTGCTGGCAGCCATCTTGGGACCAATATAAATGATAGTACCCCATTGAAATGCATTGTAGTGAATCGAAGATTTTGAGGGTTACCAAAAGGAGAACTATAAAGGGTGATAACAGACTTTAGTTACATTAGAATTCATTTGTTGATGGTACCATACTAATTTCAGGAATTGTGGTGTGTTCTAAGGTGATTTTACCCTGTGAAAAACCTTCTGCTGGGATATCATGAATCATGTTTGAGAGAAAACTATTTTCACATGCTTGTCCCATACAGTTTTGGAAGGTGCTCCAGAAGCTAAAATGAGAGCATATTTTCTGTAAATTCATATTATCTTTCTCAGTCATGTGAGAATGAAGTCTGACATTCTCAGTAAAACTTGTACATCCAACAAGGGCAGAGACTGTCAGTTGATTCCTTTGTGTTCTACTGCAGCTTCCCAGAGTGTTCTAAAGAACAACTAGAGTGCTAACAGCCTTACTTATGACAAAAGTATGGCACACCTGAAGCCATCTTGATTGGAATAAACTGGTAACACTTAAAACATTTAATTTAAAAAGGAACAAAATGATGGGGTTCATCTTGTCAAAGAAATTATGGTTAGTGCTCTGGAAAGAAAAATTAGGACATGTTTCAAGTGTGATCTCAAATATCTTCCTGTTATATTTCAACAGGAGCAGCCTGTCAGTTGATGCCTTTGTGTTCTACTGCAGCTTCCCAGAGTGTTCTAAAGAACAACTAGAGCGCTAACAGTCTTACTTATGACAAAAGTATGGCACACCTGAAGCCATCTTGATTGGAATAAACTGGTAACACTTAAAACATTTAATTTAAAAAGGAACAAAATGATGGGATTCATCTTGTCAAAGAAATTATGGTTAGTGCTCTGGAAAGAAAAATTAGGACATGTTTCAAGTGTGATCTCAAATATCTTCCTGTTATATTTCAACAGGAGCAGCCTGTCAGTTGATGCCTTTGTGTTCTACTGCAGCTTCCCAGAGTGTTCTAAAGAACAACTAGAGCGCTAACAGTCTTACTTATGACAAAAGTATGGCACACCTGAAGCCATCTTGATTGGAATAAACTGGTAACACTTAAAACATTTAATTTAAAAAGGAACAAAATGAGGGGGTTCATTTTGCCATAGAAATTATGGTTAGTGCTGTAGAAAGAAAAATTAGGACATGTTTTAAGTGAGATCTCAAATATCTTCCTGTTATATTTCAACAGGAGCAGCCTGTCAGTTGATGCCTTTGTGTTCTACTGCAGCTTCCCAGAGTGTTCTAAAGAACAACTAGAGTGCTAACAGCCTTACTTATGACAAAAGTATGGCACACCTGAAGCCATCTTGATTGGAATAAACTGGTAACACTTAAAACATTTAATTTAAAAAGGAACAAAATGAGGGGGTTCATTTTGCCATAGAAATTATGGTTAGTGCTGCAAAAGAAAATTTAGTGCATGTTTTAAGTGAGATCTCAAATCCTCTTCTATTTCATTAGAAAATTCTGACATGCAGACTGAAACAATCACTTTCAATACCAGCAGTAGACTTCCAGTTAACTCCTTGGTGAGCAGTAGCTTTACTACAGTGATCTAATGAACAACTAGAGTGCTAACATTCTGAATTTATGGCAAATGTGTGACACATCTGAATGCCTTCTTGATGGAATCAAAGTAAAAAACTGAAAGCATTTTCTACTGAGGAGACTGCAGTAAATGAGGAAATTAGGAAACTTCATAACAAAGAAGTCTTCCAAGATGGCCAACAGTGAAAAAAGAGCCCAAATGTAGCACAAATATTACCCAGATGTAGCCCACATATAGCCCAATGACAAAAGTGTGCAAAACACTTTTTATTTTTAGTTTTTTGCAGTTTTATGTAGTGCAGACTGGTCAGGTATTGGAGCGTTGCATCTTAAAACATGACCCCCATACACTACAAAAACACCACTGCACTACCCTAAACCCTGAAACACTAGCCCCAGCACGACCCCCTACACTACACAAGCACCACTGCACTATCCTAAACCCTGAAACACTACCCCCAGCATGACCCCCTACACTACACAAACACCACTGCACTACCCTAAACCCTAAAACACTACCCCAACACAACTGCACTAACCTAAATCCTAAAACACTACCCCCAGCATGACCCCCTACACTACCCAAACACCACTGCACTACCCTAAAACATGACCCCCTACACTACACAAACACCACTGCACTACCCTAAACCCTAAAACACCACCCCCAGCACGACCCCTACACTACACAAGCACCACTGCACTACCCTAAACCCTAAAACACTACCCCCAGCACGACCCCTACACTACACAAACACCACTGCACTACCTTAAACCCTAAAACACTACCCCCAGCACGACCCCCTAAACTACCAAAACACCACTGCACTAACCTAAATCCTAAAACACTACCCCCAGCACGACCCCCTACACTACCCAAACACCACTGCACTACCCTAAAACATGACCCCCTACACTACACAAACACCACTGCACTACCCTAAACCCTAAAACACAACCCCCAGCACGACCCCCTACACTACACAAGCACCACTGAACTACCCTAAACCCTAAAACACTACCCCCAGCACGACCCCCTACACTGCCCGAACACCACTGCACTGCCCTAAACCCTGAAACACCAGCCCCTGCATGACCCCCTACACTGCCCGAACACCACTGCACTGCCCTAAACCCTGAAACACCAACCCTAGCACGACCCCCTACACTGCCCGAACACCACTGCACTGCCCTAAACCCTGAAACACCACCCCCTTCACGACCCCTACACTGCCCGAACACCACTGCACTGCCCTAAACCCTGAAACACCACCCCCAGCACGCCCCTACACTGCCCGAACACCACAGCACTGCCCTAAACCCTGAAACACTACCCCCAGCAAGACCTCCTACACTGCCCGAACACCACTGCACTGCCCTAAACCCTGAAACATCACCCCCAGCAAGACCCCCTACACTGCCCAAACACCACTGCCCTAAACCCTGAAACACCACCCCCAGCACGACCCCCTACACTGCCCGAACACTACTGCACTGCCCTAAACCCTGAAACACCACCCCAGCACGACCCCTACACTGCCCGAACACCACTGCACTGCCCTAAACCCTGAAACACCACCCCTGCACGACCCCCTACACTGCCCGAACACTACTGCACTGCCCTAAACCCTGAAACACCATCCCCAGCACGACCCACTACACTGCACGAACACCACTGCACTGCCCTAAACCCTGAAACACTACCCCCAGCAAGACCCCTACACTGCCCGAACACCACTGCACTGCCCTAAACCCTGAAACATCACCCCCAGCAAGACCCCTACACTGCCCGAACACCACTGCCCTAAACCCTGAAACACCACCCCCAGCAAGACCCCCTACACTGCACGAACACCACTGCCCTAAACCCTGAAACACCAGCCCCAGCACGACCCCTACACTGCCCAAACACCACTGCACTGCCCTAAACCCTGAAACACCACCCCCTGCACGACCCCCTACACTGCCCGAACACCACTGCACTGCCCTAAACCCTGAAACACCACCCCCAGCACGACCCCCTACACTGCCCGAACACCACTGCACTGCCCTAAACCCTGAAACACCACCCCCTGCACGATCCCCTGCACTGCCCAAACACTACTGCACTGCCCTAAACCCTGAAACACCACCACCAGCACGACCCCCTACACTGCACGAACACCACTGCACTGCCCTAAACCCCGAAACACTACCCCCAGCAAGACCCCTACACTGCCCGAAACCCACTGCACTACCCTAAACCCTGAAACATCACCCCCAGCAAGACCCCCTACACTGCCCGAACACCACTGCCCTAAACCCTGAAACACCACCCCCAGCAAGACCCCCTACACTGCCCGAACACCACTGCACTGCCCTAAACCCTGAAACACCAGCCCCAGCACGACCGCCTACACTGCCCGAAAACCACTGCACCGCCCTAAACCCTGAAACACCAGCCCCAGCACGACCCCCTACACTGCCCGAACACCACTGCACTACCCTAAACCCTCAAACACCAGCCCCAGCACGACCCCCTACACTACCCAAACATCACTGCACTACTCTAAAACATGACCCCCTACACTACACAAACACCACTGCACTACCCTAAACCCTAAAACACTACCCCCAGCACGACCCCCTACACTACACAAACACCACTGCACTACCCTAAACCCTAAAACACTACCCCCAGCACGGACCCCTACACTACACAAACACCACTGCACTACCTTAAACCCTAAAACACTACCCCCAGCACGACCCCTACACTACCCAAACACCACTGCAGTAACCTAAATCCTAAAACACTACCCCCAGCACGACCCCCTACACTACCCAAACACCACTGCACTACCCTAAAACATGACCCCCTACACTACACAAACACCACTGCACTACCCTAAACCCTAAAACACTACCCCCAGCACAACCCCCTACACTACACAAGCACCACTGCACTGCCCTAAACCCTGAAACACCACCCCCAGCACGACCCCCTACACTGCCCGAACACCACTGCCCTAAACCCTGAAACACCACCCACAGGACGACCCCCTACACTGCCCGAACACCACTGCACTGCCCTAAACCCTGAAACACCACCCCCTGCACGACCCCCTACACTGCCCGAACACTACTGCACTGCCCTAAACCCTGAAACACCATCCCCAGCACGACCCCCTACACTGCACGAACACCACTGCACTGCCCTAAACCCTGAAACACTACCCCCAGCAAGACCCCCTACACTGCCCGAACACCACTGCACTGCCCTAAACCCTGAAACATCACCCCCAGCAAGACCCCCTACACTGCCCGAACACCACTGCCCTAAACCCTGAAACACCACCCCCAGCAAGACCCCCTACACTGCACGAACACCACTGCACTGCCATAAACCCTGAAACACCAGCCCCAGCACGACCCCTACACTGCCCGAACACCACTGCACTGCCCTAAACCCTGAAACACCACCCCTGCACGACCCCTACACTGCACGAACACCACTGCACTGCCCTAAACCCTGAAACACCACCCCCAGCACGACCCCCTACACTGCCCGAACACCACTGCACTGCCCTAAACCCTGAAACACCACCCCCTGCACGATCCCCTACACTGCCCGAACACTACTGCACTGCCCTAAACCCTGAAACACCACCCCCAGCACGACCCCCTACACTGCACAAACACCACTGCACTGCCCTAAACCCCGAAACACTACCCCCAGCAAGACCCCTACACTGCCCGAACACCACTGCACTACCCTAAACCCTGAAACATCACCCCCAGCAAGACCCCTACACTGCCCGAACACCACTGCCCTAAACCCTGAAACACCACCCCCAGCAAGACCCCCTACACTGCCCGAACACCACTGCACTGCCCTAAACCCTGAAACACCACCCCCAGCATGACCCCCTACACTGCCCGAACACCACTGCACTGCCCTAAACCCTGAAACACCACCCCCAGCACGACCCCCTACACTGCCCGAAAACCACTGCACTGCCCTAAACCCTGAAACACCAGCCCCAGCAAGACCCCCTACACTGCCCGAACACCACTGCACTGCCCTAAACCCTGAAACACCACCCCCAGCAAGACCCCCTACACTGCCCGAACACCACTGCACTAAAGCCTGAAATACCACCCCCAGCAAGACCACCTACACTGGCCGAACACCACTGCACTGCCCTAAACCCTGAAACACCACCCCTGCACGACCCCCTACACTGCCCAAACACCACTGCACTGCCCTAAACCCTGAAACACCACCCCCTGCACGACCCCCTACACTGCCCGAACACCACTGCCCTAAACCCTGAAACACCACCCCTCAGCACGACACCCTACACTGCCCGAACACCACTGCACTGCCCTAAACCCTGAAACACCACCCCCAGCACGACCACCTACACTGCCGGAACACCACTGCACTGCCCTAAACCCTGAAACACCACCCCCTGCACGACCTCCTACACTGCCGGAACACCACTGCACTGCCCATAACCCTGAACCACCACCCCCAGCACGACCCCCTACACTGCCCGAACACCACTGCACTGCCCTAAACCCTGAAACATCAACCCCAGCAAGACCCCCTACACTGCCTGAACACCACTGCCCTAAACCCTGAAAAACCACCACCTACACTGCACGAACACCACTGCACTGCCCTAAACCCTGAAACACCACCTCCAGCAAAACCCCCTACACTGCCTGAACACCATTGCTCTGCCCTAAATCCTGAAACACTAGCACCAGCACGACCCCCTACACTGCCCGAACACCACTGCACTGCCCTAAACCCTGAAACACCACCCCCTGCACGACCCCCTACACTGCCCGAACACCACTGCACTGCCCTAAACCCTGAAACACCAGCCCCAGCAAGACCCCCTACACTGCCCGAACACCACTGCACTGCCCTAGACTCTGAAACACCAGCCCCAGCAAGACCCCTACACTGCCCGAACACCACTGCACTGCCCTAAACCCTGAAACACCAGCCCCAGCATGACCACCTACACTGCCCGAACACCACTGCACTGCCCTAAACCCTGAAACACCAGCCCCAGCACGACCACCTACACTGCCCGAACACCACTGCACTGCCCTAAACCCTGAAACACCAGCCCCAGCACGACCCCCTACACTGCCTGAACACCACTGCACTGCCCTAAACCCTGAAACACCAGTCCCAGCATGACCCCCTACACTTCCCGAACACCACTGTACTGTCCTAAACCCTGAAACACCAGCCCCAGCACGACCCCCTACACTGCCCGAACACCACTGCACTGCCCTAAACCCTGAAACACCACCCCCTGCATGACCCCTACACTGCCCGAACACCACTGCACTGCCCTAAACCCTGAAACACCACCCCCTGCACCACCCCCTACACTGCCCGAACACCACTGCACTGCCCTAAACCCTGAAACACCACCCCCTGCACCGCCCCCTACACTGCCCGAACACCACTGCACTGCCCTAAACCCTGAAACACCACCACCAGCACAACCCCCTTTACTGCTCGAACACCACTGCACTGCCCCAAACCCTGAAACACCACCCCCAGCACGACCCCCTACACTGCCCGAACACCACTGCCCTAAACCCTGAAACACCACCCCCAGCACAACCCCCTACACTGCCCGAACACCACTGCACTGCCCTAAACCCTGAAACACCACCCCCTACACTGCCCAAACACCACTGCACTGCCCTAAACCCTGAAACACCACCCCCAGCATGACCCCCTACACTGCCCGAACACCACTGCACTGCCCTAAACCCTAAAACACCACCCCCAGCATTACCCCCTACACTGCCCAAACACCACTGCACTGCCCTAAACCCTAGAACACTACCCCCAGCACGACCCCCTACACTACCCGAACACCACTGCACTACCCTAAACCCTAAAATACTACCCCCAGCACAACCCCCTACACTACCCTAACACGACTGCACTGCCCTAAACCCTCAAACACTCCCCCCAGCACTACCCCCTACACTACCCGAACACCACTGCACTGCCCTAAACCCTAAAACACTCCCCCCAGCACGACCCCCTACACTACCCGAAAACCACTGCACTGCCCTAAACCCTGAAACACCACCCCCTGCACGACCTCCTACACTGCCGGAACACCACTGCACTGCCCTAAACCCTGAAACATCAACCCCAGCAAGACCCCCTACACTGCCTGAACACCACTGCCCTAAACCCTGAAACACCACCACCTACACTGCACGAACACCACTGCACTGCCCTAAACCCTGAAACACCACCTCCAGCAAAACCCCTACACTGCCTGAACACCATTGCTCTGCCCTAAATCCTGAAACACTAGCCCCAGCACGACCCCCTACACTGCCCGAACACCACAGCACTGCCCTAAACCCTGAAACACCACCCCCAGCACGACCCCCTACACTGCCCGAACACCACTGCACTGCCCTAAACCCTGAAACACCAGCCCCAGCAAGACCCCCTACACTGCCCGAACACCACTGCACTGCCCTAGACTCTGAAACACCAGCCCCAGCAAGACCCCCTACACTGCCCGAACACCACTGCACTGCCCTAAACCCTGAAACACCAGCCCCAGCACGACCCCCTACACTGCCCGAACACCACTGCACTGCCCTAAACCCTGAAACACCAGCCCCAGCACGACCACCTACACTGCCCGAACACCACTGCACTGCCCTAAACCCTGAACACCAGCCCCAGCACGACCACCTACACTGCCCGAACACCACTGCACTGCCCTAAACCCTGAAACACCAGCCCCAGCACGACCCCCTACACCGCCCGAACACCACTGCACTGCCCTAAACCCTGAAACACCAGCCCCAGCACGCCCCCCTACACTGCCCGAACACCACTGTACTGCCCTATACCCTGAAACACCAGCCCCAGCACGACCCCCTACACTGCCCAAACACCACTGCACTGCCCTAAACCCTGAAACACCACCCCTGCATGACCCCCTACACTGCCCGAACACCACTGCACTGCCCTAAACCCTGAAACACCACCCCTACACTGCCCGAACACCACTGCACTGCCCTAAACCCTGAAACACCACCCCCTGCACCGCCCCTACACTGCCCGAACACCACTGCACTGCCCTAAACCCTGAAACACCACCACCAGCACAACCCTCTTTACTGCTCGAACACCACTGCACTGCCCCAAACCCTGAAACACCACCCCCAGCACGACCCCCTACACTGCCCGAACACCACTGCCCTAAACCCTGAAACACCACCCCTGCACGACCCCCTACACTGCCCGAACACCACTGCACTGCCCTAAACCCTGAAACACCACCCCTACACTGCCCGAACACCACTGCACTGCCCTAAACCCTGAAACACCACCCCCAGCACGACCCCCTCCCGAACACCACTGCCCTAAACCCTGAAACACCACCCCCTGCACGACCCCCTACACTGCCCGAACACCACTGCACTGCCCTAAACCCTGAAACACCACCCCCTACACTGCCCGAACACCACTGCACTGCCCTAAACCCTGAAACACCACCCCCAGCACAACCCCTACAATGCCCGAACACCACTGCACTGCCCTAAACCCTAAAACACCACCCCCAGCATTACCCCCTACACTGCCCAAACACCACTGCACTGCCCTAAACCCTAGAACACTACCCCCAGCACGACCCCCTACACTACCCGAACACCACTGCACTACCCTAAACCCTAAAATACTACCCCCAGCACAACCCCCTACACTACCTGAACACGACTGCACTGCACTAAACCCTCAAACACTCCCCCAGCACTACCCCCTACACTACCCGAACACCACTGCACTGCCCTAAACCCTAAAACACTCCCCCAGCATGATCCCCTACACTACCCGAACACCACTGCACTGCCCTAAACCCTAAAACACTCCCCCAGCACGACCCCCTACACTACCCAAACACCACTGCACTGCCCTAAACCCTAAAACACTACCCCCGCATGACCCCCTACACTACCCAAACACCAATGCACTACACTAATCCCTAAAACACTACCCCCAGCACAACCCCCTACACTACCCGAACACGACTGCACTGCACTAAACCCTCAAACACTCCCCCCAGCACTACCCCCTACACTACCCGAACACCACTGCACTGCCCTAAACCCTAAAACACTCCCCCCAGCACGACCCCCTACACTACCCGAACACCACTGCACTGCCCTAAACCCTGAAACACCACCCCCAGCATGACCCCCTACACTGCCCGAACACCACTGCCCTAAACCCTGAAACACCACCCCCTGCACGACCCCCTACACTGCCCGAACACCACTGCACTGCCCTAAACCCTGAAACACCACCCCCTACACTACCCAAACACCACTGCACTGCCCTAAACCCTAAAACACCACCCCCAGCATTACCCCCTACACTGCCCAAACACCACTGCACTGCCCTAAACCCTAGAACACTACCCCCAGCACGACCCCCTACACTACCCGAACACCACTGCACTACCCTAAACCCTAAAATACTACCCCCAGCACAACCCCTACACTACCCGAACACGACTGCACTGCACTAAACCCTCAAACACTCCCCCAGCACTACCCCCTACACTACCCGAACACCACTGCACTGCCCTAAACCCTAAAACACTCCCCCAGCACGACCCCCTACACTACCCGAACACCACTGCACTGCCCTAAACCCTAAAACACTCCCCCCAGCACGACCCCCTACACTACCCAAACACCACTGCACTGCCCTAAACCCTAAAACACTACCCCCGCATGACCCCCTACACTACCCTAAACCCTAAAACACTACCCCCGCACGACTCCCTACACCACCCAAAGACCACTGCACTACCCTAAACCCTAAAACACGACCTCCTACACTACACAAACACCACTGCACTACCCTAAACCCTAAAACACTACCCCCTACACTAAACACCACTGCACTACCCTAAACCCTAAAAACTACCCCCAGCACGAACCACTACACTACCCAAACACCACTGCACTACCCTAAACTCTAAAAACTACCCCCAGCAGTACCCCTACACTACCCAAACACCACTGCACGACCCTAAACCCTAAAACACTACCCCCAGCAGTACCCCCTACACTACCCAAACACCACTGCACTACCCTAAATCACTACCCCCAGCACGACCCCCTATACTACCCAAACACCACTGCACTACCCTAAACCCTAAAACACTACCCCCAGCATGACCCCCTACACTACCCAAACACCACTGCACTACCCTAAACCCTAAAACACTCCCCCAGCACGACTCCCTACACTACCCAAACACCACTGCACTACCCTAAACCCTAAATCTACCCCAGCATGACCCCCTACACTACACAAACACCACTTCACTACCCTAAACCCTAAAACACTACCCCCAGCACTACCCTCTTCACTACCTAAACACAACTGCACAATTTGTTACAGGCGTTGCAACGCAGGCCTGTGGTGCTTACTGGAAGTACCTATTGGGCTAGTTGGGCCCCAGGGACCCTCAGGATTCAAGGTGACCTAATCCCCCAACTTAAAACACACCACGGGTCGCGTTTGCACAGTGGTGAAGGGAGGGGGCGGGGCCTCAGGTGACATGTGCGCAAACACACCCTGTGGTGCGTTTTAAGTTGGGGAATTAATTCCCTTTGAATCCTGAGGGACCCTGAGGGCCAACTAGCCCACCAGGTACCTTCAGTAAGCACAACAGAGTTGCGTTGCAGAGAGGTGAAAAAGGTGCGTGGCCTCGGAACGCCTCTCTGCAACTCAGCTCTGTGGTCCTAACTGTAGGTACCTGGGGGCTAGTTGGGCCCCAGGGACCCTCAAAATTCAAGGGGACTTAATCCCACAACTTAAAACGCGCCACGGGGTGCGTTTGCACACATGTCACCTCAGGCCCCCCCTCCCTTCACCACTGTGCAAACGCGCCCTGTAGCGCGTTTTAAGAAGTAGTTTTAATCCCCTGCCCTATTATGTACTAGGGACTTGCAGAGGAGGTCATGCTAATCACAGGGGTACCCCAACGCATAGTGTTCCCTAGTGTATGTAGGTGTTTTCACTGTATTCTAAATGTCTTTTAGCATAGCACTGGCTCTGGTTAGTCAGAGTCAGTTACCACCAGTACCGGTCTGAAAAAGTTGTGGGCACAGGATGATTTTGCAACAAGGCCTCTTTCTGCTCCTCTGTTGGTTCTTTCTGCACATCTTTTGCTTCTTTCTGTGCGTTTTTCTTCTTTCTTCACATGTCCTACCTCTGTAGGCATAGTTAGAAACTAGCATTTAAAAAAACCTTTGAAATTCACTTAAAAAATCATAGGTTTCAGGCACGTTATAGTTAGAAATTAGCATTTAAAAAACCTTTGAAATTCACTGAAAAAACCATAGGTTTCAGACACGTTATAGTTAGAAATTAGCATTTAAAAAACCTTTGAAATTCACTGAAAAAACCATAGGTTTTAGGGACAGTTATAGTTAGTTGGACATTTCACTCGTACAAAACCATAGAAATTCCCCCGTTATAGTTAGTTCAGCTAACTATAACTCGCGCCCCCGCAATGCACTGCTGATGACGTCACATATGACATCACTCATGACATGGTCAGTGACATCACTGATGACATCACTGATGACATCTCAAATGACATCACTGATGACATCATCCATGTGATAATTTAACTTTTGATACACCCACTCTAAATTACAGACTGCCATTCTCAAAACCATAGACACTCCAACACCAAAAACTACATACCCACTCACTGATTCTTAGGTCTACACACACATCCACTCACTCACCCGTACAGTCACTCATACTTAGTCACTCAGTACAGGACTATCATATGCACTCATACACCTATATAAACACTCACACACCGCCACTCATCCATAGAGGTACTCACACACCTAGTCAGTCATGCAAAAACTTAATCACACACCCATTTACTCACCTATACAGTTATACACACACCAGCTCACTTACTCATACAAATACTAGCACATTCTTACGCTCTTATACAATCACTGATACAAGTACACACTCATCCATACAGCCACTCTCACAATCACACACTCTCACTTATAGCCATTTATATACTCCAACACACATATATACTGCCTTTCACATATGTAGTTACTCACACATGTACCACTGAGATATACATTCAATCACTAACACACCCATACACACACTCACCCACCCATACAGTCCATCACAGATGCACTCTTGAAACCATGCACCCAGTGAATCACCAACTCACACATCTATGCACAGAGTCACACACACCCCACCCACACAAACACTCAGGCACCCATACAGATACTCAGACAATCAATCAATAACCCATGTAGACACTCATGTAGCTATTCAGAAAGCCATGCAGCCGCTTACAAACCAACAGACAGACGGATACAGACATTCACACAGTTTAGTCAAAAACCCATGCATTCAGTAAGATACATTTAATCACTCACTTGTAGAGTCAGTCACTCACGTACTAAATCATCCATTCAGACACTTATACACCCACTCATTCTTCAATACGCCTTTCCCTATATATATTAAACATATTTAAACTTTACAGAAACACACAGTCACTGGATGATGTCATCAGTGATGTCATTTGAGATGTCATCAGTGATGTCATCAGTGATGTCACTGACCATGTCATGAGTGATGTAATATGTGACGTCATCAGCAGTGCATCGCGGGGGCGCGAGTTATAGTTAGCTGAACTAACTATAACGGGGGAATTTCTATGGTTTTGTACGAGTGAAATGTCCAACTAACTATAACTGTCCCTAAAACCTATGGTTTTTTCAGTGAATATATATATATATATATAACTTCCACCCGATGCTGCAATTAGCGGTTCCCTGCCTTCGGCGTCGGTGCCTGCCAGCAGCAGCAGCGGCCACTTCAAATTTTCACAAAATGTCCCAGTAGACACCCCAATCGGCGAGAACAAAGAAGGCGGCACACCAGGAGAAGCACAATAATTTATTGTGCACTACGTGAAGGACGACGCGTTTCAGCGTTAGCCTTTATCAAGTGTTTTGCCTCACATCAACTTCCTCTAGAAATACATCCAATGGTACATAGACATAGAAGAGTTATCCCATATGTTTTAGCGCATTTTTCAGCAACACTGAAAATAGACATAATATACATTAGTACATGTCTAGTCATGTCGCATCAATGATAAAATGCATAATTAATATCATATAAATAAACTCATGTAAATAACATTCATGTCTGAACAGAATAATGTCAATAAAGTTTTTGAATTTCAATTCACAATCGGGATACAGGCATGATAATGTCTTAATTTCTCATACTGTTCTTACTGATTCCATACTCGGTTTGGCTGTGCAGAGGATATTAGTAGAGCCACATTTGCAATTCTTTAAGTGTATATACTGTATTACTTCGTGAGTCATCTTGGCCTCTCTCCACATTACGCATTACGCAGCTATTCCTGCTGGCAGCATTACCATCAAATAAATCATATGCAATTCATTTTTAAAATCATAAGACAGTGAAATAACGATCACGGAATAATATTAAGGGAGATAGAGTATATAATAAGGGCATACCTTAATATCATGTTATTACGTGTTAATCACGTTATGCATTCACTCTCTCCAATCTGTCTAGCATACATTTTTGGTGCCGTTATGTACAGGGGCCAATTTTATACTAGATGGCAAATGCCTTATAAATTCATACATCATCACCTTTCATGATCATGGCCTCTTAAACCTCATATTAGATACAATCAGAGGTACAATTCTTAGATGCTACGAACATGGGCAAAGTTAATGGCAAGTGCCATACAATTCCAATCTATACTCACTGCCCCTTAAAAAGTAGATAATAACTATCCAATGAATGCCTAATACCGATGTATTTACAGTAAGTGCAACAGTGTCGATGTATCTATTGTATTTCTAACAGATGTGAGTGAAGGACCTTTTTCTAGTGCAATATTAAAATGGGACTGTGGAAAGTGAATGTCCCCATCAGTGATAATATAATGTGGAAGTATGTAGGAGTATAATTACTGCTAAACTGATACCCACATCACTTTACGGTATCCGAGTAATGTATATAATAATACAATTATCTACTCTAGCGACGTCCAGCCGGAAGTCCCTAGTGCAGTACTAACTCCTACTTCATATCCACCTTAAAATCGTGAAGTGATAAGGACAGATTTCAAATAAAAAAATAATATATAAAAATGTAATTAATAAAAATTATTAATTAAATTAACAATCATGAATTGTGCAGTTGCAGTGTCTAATAATATTAGAGACCTATATGCGTGGCTAGCTCCTCACCTCCATTCAGACCTTTAGGTGTTTTACAGTCTAGCTCAATAATGTATTTAGATTCAAGAATCCTAAGATTTCTTTCCCTGTCACCTCCTCTTATATGTCTGGGGATTAGGTCTATTCCATAGAATCTGAGACTGCTGTTGTTGCTTTTGTGTTTGTCAGCATAGTGTCTAGCAACCGGATAATTAAAATCAAGGTTGGCTATGGCACGATCATGAAAGGTGATGATGTATGAATTTATAAGGCATTTGCCATCTAGTATAAAATTGGCCCCTGTACATAACGGCACCAAAAATGTATGCTAGACAGATTGGAGAGAGTGAATGCATAACGTGATTAACACGTAATAACATGATATTAAGGTATGCCCTTATTATATACTCTATCTCCCTTAATATTATTCCGTGATCGTTATTTCACTGTCTTATGATTTTAAAAATGAATTGCATATGATTTATTTGATGGTAATGCTGCCAGCAGGAATAGCTGCGTAATGCGTAATGTGGAGAGAGGCCAAGATGACTCACGAAGTAATAAAGTATATACACTTAAAGAATTGCAAATGTGGCTCTACTAATATCCTCTGCACAGCCAAACCGAGTATGGAATCAGTAAGAACAGTATGAGAAATTAAGACATTATCATGCCTGTATCCCGATTGTGAATTGAAATTCAAAAACTTTATTGACATTATTCTGTCCAGACATGAATGTTATTTACATGAGTTTATTTATATGATATTAATTATGCATTTTATCATTGATGCGACATGACTAGACATGTACTAATGTATATTATGTCTATTTTCAGTGTTGCTGAAAAATGCGCTAAAACATATGGGATAACTCTTCTATATCTATGTACCATTGGATGTATTTCTAGAGGAAGCTGGTGTGAGGCAAAACACTTGATAAAGGCTAACGCCGAACGCGTCGTCCTTCACGTAGTGCACAATAAATTATTGTGCCTTCTCCTGGTGTGCCGCCTTTTTTGTTCTCGCCGATTGGGGCGTCTACTGGGACATTTTGTGAGAATATATATATATATATATATATATATATATATATATATATATTTGCAGTTTATAATAGCCCACATTAAGAAATATTTCTTTAATTTCAAGTGTTGCACGTATTTTAATTCAGAATTACATTCTAAAAACAACATTGATACCACACCACTACAATAGGCTTATTTAATCTCCATCACACAAATCACATCGGATTATTTTTCATCAGTTCTTCTGGGGAAAAAAACGTATACAAGATAGTTGTGGCAGTTAGCAAATCTATTAGGATTTGGCTTTGTGAGTCAATAGTGTTTTTTTAAAAATTATTTTATTCCTGAAAAGAACCATGGACAAAAATACTTGACTCACGTCTGAGCAGCATTCAATTAAAATAAACAAGCATTTGCAATGCGATCGGTCTCGCCTTTAGGACCTCATAAGTATTTACCGATGCAGCCCATTATCGCACATTACTGCAACGTTAACACTCGCCATTACCATCATTCCAGGCTAACACCATTACAGACGGATTGTTCTCATCACTCCTAAGAAAGTTTTTCCCCCTCTTTAAGAGTTAATGTTGCTGTTCCCACAATAATGTGCTGCCTGCATAGCTAAATTCTTATAAGGTCCCAAAGGCGAGACCGATCGCATTGCAAATGCTTGCTTAAACTCTTGTTAAAAATGTATATTTATAAATGTAATTTTTCAATTTAAATTGTTTTATAATTTAATACTCATTTTATTTTGAAAAAATAATATGAAGTAAAATGCATTTTATTATTTCCAAGTAATGGAATATTGAAATAACTTTTGCATAATAACCTTCATTAAATTTCCCTATGCTTTCCCATAGGGAAATCTCCATGTTGGAGGTCTCTCCTAGGAAGATTGCCACCTTGAAGTGGTCAAGGGGCTTGTGTGTCTCAGTAACTTAGATAGCTGTGGTGGCAGGAGCTTAGTTGCCTGGCAGGGTCGCCAAACCTGAACAGGTCAACGGGTAGAGACCCCCAGGTTGGGTGTTGGGCACAAGGCTAACAACCTTGTCCCATAAAAAGCACTAGTTATGGAAGCAGCAGCAAGAATCACAAAACTCTCCTGTGCATGAGAGACTTGCATGATAGTTGCATGATTGACAGTAGTCAAAGCTGGAAGAAAACTACTAACACTATGACGTAAGTTCTAAGTGATATGTGCAGTACCAGAATCGGGTTCTGGAATGTACAGAATATGTATGACACAGGAAAGGTGGCTCAAGTAACATGTGAGATGAGGAGCTACAATCTATGCATCCTAGAGGTAAATGAAAAAAATGGGGCCACATCTGGCAGAAATGGAAACAAACCGCTACAGGAGAGATGGTACTGCACTCCGGAAGGGACGATGACCAACATCACAGCAGAGTTGCCATCGTCATGAGCAAGGGGATAGAGAAATGCCATATTGAGTGGAAAGCAGTCAACAGCAGACTCATGACAGTCAGGTTAAAAGGCAGACACAACAACAATACCAGTATCTAGTACTTTGCTCCAAACAATGATGAAGAGGAAACAGTCAATGACATATTCTACCAACAGATGCAAGCTGAGCTTGAAGCCATGCGGAATCATGACCTGAAACACAAACTATAATAGAGCCACGGGAAAGGAAGGTTGAGGAACAATATCTCCTTCAGGGATAATATGCACCATTGCTTTCAGATCCGTGTGCAGACTAAACAAAAAATTAACATGGGAACCTCTACACTGTACACCAGCAACATTAGCCAAAGCTTGGTCCTTTTCACTGAATCAAAAAACGGTGCTCAGGTCTATAAATCCTAGATATAGAGTACATTGTTTATCATGGTGTATTTATTGATGATTAAACTCAGGTTTAGGCACTGCTCGACAGTTCCTAAACTGCAATGGAACTCATACTGGAAAGGTGAGAGGATATTATGTTATTCAACCCACTCAACAAGACGATTATAAATCACTCTCCCTATAAATTTAATGGTACTATCTATGAGTGAGAAGGGCCTGTAACATTTAGGGGTCATGCAATCCCCTTTTTTGAAGATAGGCACAATGGTCGATAGGGACCAAGATCGTGGGATATGGGTGCTTAATGAGCTATTAAAAACGTTAGTGATCAATGGGCCCCATAGCTCGATATTGCATTTTAGGAGATCTATTGGGATCCCATCAGGCCCGGGTGCTTTCCCACCTGTGCACTGGTGCATGGCCTAATCCACCTCAGTCAAAGATATGATAAATGGTGAGGGGCTAGTTAAATTAATGAGTAGGGAGTTATCTAGCTCTTTGCTCTCTTCTAAATGGTAAGTAACAGAGAAGTGTGAAACCAATTCAGTCCCTAAAATGTTACACTGCAGCAAAGAGCTAACATTCGCAGTACTTGCCATTAAACTCTTCACAGTATCCCAGAAGGTACTACTATTGCCCCCCACCGCAACAGATTCCAGCAACTCCCAATCCCTTTTATACAGGGACTGGTTTTAAGGGCAGATTTATAGGCTGAGCGGGCCTCCGTGATGTCTGCCTGCACTCTCTGCACCACTGAACACGACACATCAAACCACCGTGGCACATCCGTATCGCCCTGCAAAGGTTTTAAAAGAAACTGTTTGATAGCCTGGTTTAGGCTGTTGTAGTGTGTTAATGTGAGATCCCCACAGGTTTTTGCTAAACAATTATGAAATTACCCTAGATGCTGGCTCAGAAGGGTCTCTAAGGCATCTGAAGGGTTTATGAGTCTCCAAGAGAGCCTGAGGCCATCACCAGAATGATGAGTAGTTAATATCGCTGGGGTAGGTTGAACAGTGGGTGCATTGTGGTTACCCAAATCCATCTGCATTACGCCCCCACTATTGAAAAAATGCAAGAGCTTTCTAGTTACAAAAATGAAATCAATAGTAGAGGGTCGGCCGCAACCTCTGAAGGTGGGAAGATGGTACTTGTCCCCAGTGAGTGTTTCTACTAAATTACCCAAGCCAGATAACTGGCCAGCTCTCCACCTCTCTCATCATGGGTTTCTTTGTAGACTGCTCCTTCCGTGATAAATTCCCTTTGTTAAGAGCCTCCCAGTTTAGTATTAAAATCTCCACTTAACAAGTACAGGGGTTGCACAGAGAAACTGCTCTTATGTGGCAAAGAATTTGAAAGAAGATCAAACAGCTGAGCGCAATGTCTACACTTCAAGTTAACAAAGTCATTATTATAAAAATTAACTGGGTAAAATACAAATCGATTGGCACTATCCCGAAGCTGCAAAATTTGGAATGATGGTTGTGAGAAGTCGGCCTGGTATATGCTGTCCACTAGTTAAAGTGGGCACCTTGTACCAATCCAAACGACCCTTATGATGTATGAGGTCAAAGATAACCTTTAGAAAGCTATCCTAGTGGTAGCTGTGGAGAGCAGCCTTCAGGCTTAATCTAGAAGGAATGTAAAGCAGCTTGTTTTACCAGAATATCACCTCCTGAATGACTAAATGAAGGAGAACCACACAGTAGTTATATAAAAATATGTATTTATTAATATAACACTCTCTACTATACTCTACATGAGGATAGAACACAAAGCACACAATAGGAGATCAATAGAACAGTTGTAAGTAGCACAATACACAGTGGGCTCCAGGGGGAGACCAAACCATACACTAAAATAGTGGTATAACAGTCACAACTGATATCAAGACAAGGTCTGGAGCACGTAGAATCGCTGGGACCCCAAGGAACCACCCAAAGTGAGTAGACAGGGTCCCCACGGAGGCCGGGAGCAGTGTGGGAAAACGACCGCGGGCTCCGTACAATTCTATGGGGAAGTCGCGGTTACACTTTTAGGGGCATATTTACGTTCCCTGGCGCATCCCTGCATATCAGCAGGGATGCGCCAGGGAAAATGCGTCACGCAAGTTTACCCTTGCGCCACGTCCGATGCGCCGCATTTACAATGCGGTGCATCGTGGCGCAAGGATAAGCAGATGCGTGACGCATCTGCCGGCGGAAGGTTGGCGCAGTGCTGAAGTTGTGTCGCAAGCGCGACGAAACTCCAGCACTGTTCCAACTTTCCCTATCCCTAACATGGTGCGTCAATCCTTACGCCTGCTTGAAGCAGGCGTAAGGATTTGACGCACCAGCGTCGGAAAAGTGACTGCGTGAAATCTTGTAGATTTCACTGCGTCACTTTTCCGAGGCGTTCCTGTGCCGGAACGCCCCCCCCTGCGCCGGTACGCCCACATGAAACCTGACGCAGGTTTCATGTGGCGCAGGGGTTTACTACGTGACGCATCTCCCTAGATGCGTCACATTGTAAATATAGCACAACGCGGCGCATGGTGTGCGTCGCCGCTGCGTCACATGCGTGACGCAACGGCGGCGCAAATGTGGCGCAAGGGGCTTGTAAATATGCCCCGTAAAGTTTAAGGACCCTTCTAGGAGGACTTCGAGCGAACCCGTTGGAACTTAAGAGTTTGAAGAGCCACCCCACCCGTGGATACCGTGGTACCCGAGTTACCTATCCCAGAGGAGCCGGGTGCATAGGTCTGAAGTGGCGTCGGAAACTGCTGTCGTTCTCAATGGAGAGCTGCAAAGAAGTACTGCTGCCGTGAAGGTGAAAAGAGTCCGGTGGAATCCAAGCCTGGATTCAGGAAGGTAGGAACCTGAACGCAGAGGGGACAGAGTCTGGGTCACTTCAGAGTGACCAGGGGCTCAGTAGACGAATGCCCACCGATGTCGGGTGCTTCAGGTGCGAAGAAGGGATGCTTGACTCTGCAGCCACGAGGACCAGGAGATGTCGAAGACGACCAGGAGCCGGAGGTGAGCTGTCCCACAAAGGATGTCGAATGCTGAGGGGTCGGTGTCTGGCGGGAGCACCAACAAGCCTTGGCAAAAGCAACCCATGCAGGACGGTCAAGCAGGTTACGGTGTGGACCAGCGAGGTCCAGGGGACTCCCCAAGCAATGGAGAGTCAGGGCGCATCTGGAGCAACCAGGAAAGCTCAACAGAAATCAAGATGACCCTCAGGAGGACCCACAGGCTGAATGACCAGGAGTCGCGAGGGGACCTCAAGCTAGATTGCAAAATACCAGCCCACGGCACACTCGGTGTGAGGAGGCCGGAATTCTTTGGTGCAAATACTGCTCAGGGTCAGGACTACACGGAGTCCAATGCACAAGCTCAGGAATTGCCAACAAGCATATGCACTTGCAAAATGACGCTGTGCACAGGGGTTTGGGCTATGCAGTCCCCACGAGGGATACTGGCCTCAAACTCAGTGAGAGGGCAGATCGACCTCAGAGACCCTCAGAAACCCACCTCCTGTGTTGCTGAAATCTTCGGAGTCCACAGGAGCTCAGGAGCAGCAGACTGGTCAGTTTCGGTTAGGTGCCTGCGAATGCACGGGAGTGACTCCTTCACTCCAAGGGAGATTCTTCAGTTGTCTTAAGTGCACCACAGGTCCTGCACGGAGCCTGTATGGAGCAAAGGCACAAACTAAGCTTCGGACAGAAAGGGGGACAAAGTCGAGCCCAGTCGAGGTCCAGCGAAGTCCAGGGTGTCCAGATGGTCGAAGGTCAGTGGTTTCTTCTTGTAAAATCTTGTCCAAGTAAAATCTAAAGTCTTACAGCCAAGTAAGCCCTTTTGTACCCACGGGAGAGGGTTGGACAGATTCAGGGGACCATCCTAGAGGAGGGGCAGGATAGAGGGGTGGTTACACCCATGTCCTTTGTCCAGTTTTGTGCCAGAGCAGAAGCCAATGGCTCCCAGAACTGGTTTGAGCTGGACTATGCACAGGGACACCAAATGTGCCCCAAGTGCAGACTTTCAGGCACTCTCAGAGTGCACCCACCCAGCCCCTATACACTAAATCCTGTCTGGGAGGTGGTCACACCTCCCTGTGACAGGATGCCTATTGTGCTGCCTTCCTCTGCTCGAGCTTGGCTCAGCAGCAGGAGGGCAGAAATGTGTCTCTGGTCGGCAGCATCCATTTTGTGCTGTCCGGGTCGAGGGGCTGGCATCGGTTAGACCAGTGACCCCACGAAGCTCGCTTCAGAAGTGTGGAATATACCTCCCACACCAGTTACTGGTGTGGAGGTTTGATTCCAAGGTGTTTGATATCAAACACGATATGTTTCTATGCAGCCATTTTCGAGATAGCATTTACCGCGAGGTTATAATGCACCTCTACCTATATGGACGACTGAGTCACAGACAACCCGGGAGAATGGTCTCCGAAGGCTGCAGAGGGGCTCTGCTCATGCAGGGGCACCCTCTCACTAAAAATCCAGCACCCTGCCTTCAGGATTGTTAAGGTCTGCTAAAGGGGTGACTTATAAGTTTTAAGTGTAGTGACCACTAGATATAGTGAACTTATATCTAAAGTAAGTATGCAAGCACCAGCTTACACAGGTTGCAGTAGCAGACCTGGAGTTCCATTTTGTATGGCCTCTCATGGGTGGCATATTACATGCTTCAGCCCATGGGAGGCCTCTGTGGAACCTATGCCCTGGGTACATGGGTACCATATACTAGGGACTGATAAGGGTACCCCAGTATCCAATCTGGAGTGTACCAAAGTACATGTGTGACAATTTAAGGGAGAAAGCAGATAGACTGGGGACCTGATTAGCAGGATCCCAGTCAGACTAGTCAAAAACCAGCAAAACACCAGGCAAAAAGTGGGGGTAACCATGTAGTCAGATCCTACCTTCCTACATAACCCCCCTCACACGACAGGAGATAAGGCTAACCTTGCCCAGTTGAGACTTTATTTCCTAAGTGGCCATATAAGGAAGGTCCTGCACTAGCATGGATACTCCCTGTCTTATGGACCACTAAGGAGTCCCTACCCTGAAGGGTTTTGGATGCTCTCCAAAAGTTGGGATAACTACCTGTAGTTTGCTTTGGTAAAGAAATAGGCTGGTGGGGTGCCTGAGTAGGGAAGTGAGGCCCTAATTGGGCTGGTCTCAGCTTCCTCAGAGCACTGGTCACCATGCAGGCCTTTCTTTCCATGACTGAGTTATATCTGGCCCTAGGGGTCAACCTCTGGCTGCCTACAGCTGGGGGTTGAGTCCCTCTGTTTGGAACAATGGAGGGTCAGGGAAGGTTTGGGACAGCTTTGTCCCAGGTTTTCCTTTGCCCAACAGAGTCCATCTGGGGGATGTCACTACCTAAGGGTAAGAGGAATCCCTTAGAAGGTTGAGGAATATTCACCTGGCTAGTGCTACTAGTCTGGGTGTCCCTAATCTGATGATGAGGGGGTTCCTCTGGACAGTGGGCCCCTAGGGGTCCACTGACATCCCTGACCTCTGCAGCCCTAGGCTGACTGAGGCTGGGTAGAGAGGGGCAGGATACCTGCTCCAGACTGGGCACCTCATTGGAAGGGTCCCCTGCCCTCAGTGGTTCTGCCAGGACAGGCCTGACCACCTCTGGGGCAGTTCCTTCACAAGGGGTAGGATCTGTTCCCTGAGGAAGCTGACCCTTACCTATAGTCTGGGGGAAAGAAGACTTTTCTTCATTCCCTGTGCTCTCTGATGGAGCAGAGTGGACCATTATTCCAGGCTCCACTACTCCAAAAGTTTCCTGGGGTTGGACTGAGGCCCTAGGAGTCCCACCAACTCTCTCAGGGAGGCCTAACATCTGTAGATGGGCCTTCAGCTCTACTTCAGACCAGGCTGAAGTTTCTAAATCATTACCCAAGAGGCAATCTACAGGCAAGTTTGGGGACACTGCCACTCTCTTTGGACCAGTGACCCCTCCCCAGCTGAGATTGACTATGGCCATGGGATGATCTGTCCTCACACCATCCGTATTGGTCACCTGGTACTTAAACTCAGGTAAAAGCTGAGCTGGGGGCACTAAGGTTTCTGTTACCATGGTGACACTAGCTCCTGTGTCTTTATAGGCTACAGCTTTCTGACCATTGATCAGAGGCTCTTGTCTGTACTTGCCCAAGGAATTGGGACTGACAGACTAAAGTGGCCTGTGTGGGGGACCTGGCTAGGCCAGGGTCCACCTCAGTTCCCCAAGAAAACCCAAACTAAGTTTTTGGGTGCACTACCACCAGCAGGGGGATTACTACCTGTAGTACCAGGAGGAGTAGAAGTAGTGTTTGGAGGAATATTTTCCTTATTTCTGACCTTGGGGAAAATGGCATCATTTTTCCTGTGGCCTGTCTTCTTACAGACAAAGCAATAAGGTTTATTTTCAGGGGAGGAAGGAGTTTGGGACTCACCCCCAGAAGAGGATTTTTGGGGCCCTTCTGAGGACTTATCTTTTGATTTATCCCCACCTTTCTCGTGGGTCTTGGAAGAATCTTTCTTCTGGTCACCACCCTGGTTCCTTGGTTTCTCCCTGGTTCTGACCCATTTATCTGCATTTTTTCCCAATTCTTGGGGAGAAGTCAGATCTGAGTCCACCAGGTACTGGTGCAAAAGCTGGTTTTGACAATTATTAAGGATCTGCTCCCTCATAATCAAATTGTACAATCCTAAGTAATCATGCACTTTGCTGCCAAGTATCCAGCCTTCCAGAGCCTTAGTAGCACAATCTACAAAGTCTACCCAGTCCTGAGTCTGTGCCTTCTGGGTGTCTCTGAACTTAATCCTGTACTGTTCAGTGGTTAAGCCAAACCCATCAATGAGAGCACTCTGCAGGACTGAATAGTTGTCAGCATCCTCTTCTCTAACAGTGAGGAGCTTATCTCTACCTTTGTCAGCAAAGGAGAGCCACACGATAGCTGCCCACTGCTCTTGAGGGACCTTCTGTACCTTACAGGCCCTCTCTAAAGCAGCTATCCATTTGTGGATGTCATCCCCACCATGGTAGGGAGGGACTATCTTGCTCAGGTTCCTATGATCATAAGTATACTCCTTAATCCTAGGGACACTGCTGCTGCCACCATGGGACTCTAGTCCCAATCTCGTCCTAGCCTTCTGGAGTTGCAAGGATTCCTTATCTAGTGCCAATTGTTCTTGCCTGAGCCTAAGCTTGACTTTCTCAAGCTCTAGAAATTGGCACTCTCGGTCATAAGAGCTATCTCTCTTATGGGATATGGAGATCCCTAAAGAAGTTCCTGAATGGTGAGATTCAGCAGAAGGAGATCCAGATCTCCTGGGTAAACTCTGCACTCTTCCTGGAGGAGTAAAGAGAGGGCCACTGGGGCCTTCTCCCCCAACTCCTGGAAGATCTAAGTTGTCCAGGTGGGAATCATTTTGATCCTCCTGGTCAGGGTTTGATTCTAGGTCAAAGAAGGTTTCACTTCCTGGCCTGTCTTCATTCCCTGCTCCACCCACTCTATCTACCTCATCAGACCCTGGGGTCTTTCTAAGGTCATCTAAGAGTAACACCTCAATGAGACGTTGGGTGTTGGCATTTATCCCTGTCTTCAGCTTCCTAGAAGCACACATGGCTTTCAAATCCTGAAATGAAAGACCATTGTATCTAGAAGGTAGAGAGCCACTGGCTTCTCCTTTAGAAGACATACTAAGTGTGGTGTGGTGCATGCACCTACCTAACCTAGTAGGAACTAAACTCTCTTAGGTTGGAGAAAGGGTGTGCTAGACCCTTAACTTACCCAACCCCAAGTTCAGTAGAACTTACTTATTCTAATCTTGAAGTATTATATGTGCCTAATACTTTAGTGGTTTTCAGTTAAACACTAAATAAGATTTATCTGGTAAAACAATAGCAAGCTTGAATCCCAACCGCTGCACACCAATGTGAGAAGTTGGCCTGGTATATGCTGTCCTCTAGTTAAAGTGGGCACCTTGTACCAGTCCAAACGACCCTTATGATGTATGAGGTCAAAGATAACCTTTAGAAAGCTATCCTAGTGGTAGTTGTGGAGAGCAGCCTTCAGGCTTAATCTTGAAGGAATGTAAAGCAGCTTGTTTTACCAGAATATCACCTCCTGAATGACTAAATGAAGGAGAACCACACAGTAGTTATATAAAAATATGTATTTATTAATATAACACTCTCTACTATTCTCTACACGAGGATAGAACACAAAGCACACAATAGGAGATCAATAGAACAGTTGTAAGTAGCACAATACACAGTGGGCTCCAGGGGGAGACCAAACCATATACTAAAATAGTGGTATAACAGCCACTACTGAGATCAAGACAAGGTCTGGAGCATGTAGAATCGCTGGGACCCCAAGGAACCACCCAAGGTGAGTAGACAGGGACCCCACGGAGGCCGGGTGCAGTGTGGGAACACGATCGCGGGCTCTGTACAATTCTATGGGGAAGTCGCGGTTACACTTTTAAAGTTTAAGGACCCTTCTAGGAGGACTTTGAGCAAACCCGTTGGAACTTAAGAGTTTGAAGAGCCACCCCACCCGTGGAAACCGCGGTACCAGAGTTACCTATCCCAGAGGAGCCGGGTGCATAGGTCTGAAGTGGCGTCGGAAACTGCTGTCGTTCTCAATGGAGTGCTGCAAAGAAGTACTGCTGCCGTGAAGGTGAAAAGGGTCCGGTGAAATCCAAGCCTGGATTCAGGAAGGTAGGAACCTGAAAGCAGAGAGGACAGAGTCTGGGCCACTTCAGAGTGACCAGGGGCTCAGTAGACGAATGCCCACCGATGTCGGGTGCTTCAGGTGCGAAGAAGGGATGCTTGACTCTGCAGCCACGAGGTCCTGGAGACGTTGAAGATGACCAGGAGCTGGAGGTGAGCTGTCCCACAAAGGATGTTGAATGCTGAGGGGTCGGTGTCCGGCGGGAGCACCAACAAGCCTTGGCAAAAGCAACCCACGCAGGAAGGTCAAGCAGGTAATGGTGTGGACCAGAAAGGTTCAGGGGACTCCACAAGCAATGGAGACTCAGGGCACATCTGGAGCAACCAGGAAAGCCCAACAGAAATCAAGATGAGTCTCAGGAAGACCCACAGGCCGAATGACCAGGAGTCGTGAGGGGACCTCGAGCTATATTGCAAAGTACCAGCCCACGGAGCACTCGGTGCGAGGTGGCTGGAGTTCTTTGGTGCAAATACTGCTCAGGGTCAGGACTACAAAAAGACCAATGCACAAGCTCAGGAATTGCCAACAAGCATATGCACTTGCAAATGGACGCAGTGCACAGGGGTTTGGGTTATGCAGTCCCCACAAGGGATACTGGCCTCAAACTCGGTGGGACGGCAGATCAACCTCAGGGACCCTCAGAAACCCACCTCCTGTGTTGCTGAAATTTTTGGAGTCTGCAGGAGCTCAGGAGCAGCAGACCAATCAGTTGCGGTTAGGTGCCTGCGAATGCAGGGGAGTGACTCCTTCACTCTAAGGGAGATTCTTCAGTTGTCTTAAGTGCACCACAGGTCCTGCACGGAGCCTGTATGGAGCAAAGGCACAAACTAAGCTTCGGACGGAAAGGGGGATGAAGTCGAGCCCAGTCGAGGTCCAGCGAAGTCCAGGGTGTCCAGACGGTCGAAGGTCAGTGGTTTCTTCTTGTAGAATCTTGTCCACGTAAAATCTAAAGTCTTACAGCCAGGTAAGCCCTTTTGTACCCACGGGAGAGGGTTGGACAGATTCAGGGGACCATCACAGGGGAGGGGCAGGACAGAGGGGTGGTTACACCCATGTCCTTTGTCAAGTTTCGTGCCAGAGCAGGAGCCAATGGCTCTCAGAACTGGTTTGAGCTGGACTATGCACAGGGACACCAAATGTGCTCCAAGTGCAGACTTTCAGGCACTCTCAGAGTGCACCCACCCAGCCCCACAACACTAAATCCTGTCTGGGAGGTGGTCACACCTCCCTGTGACAGGATGCCTATTGTGCTGCCTTCCTCTGCTCGAGCTTGGCTCAGCAGCAGGAGGGCAGAAATGTGTCTCTGGTCGGCATCCATTTTGTGTTGTCCGGGTTGAGAGACTGGCACCGGTTAGACCAGTGACCCCACGAAGCTCGCTTCAGAAGGGTGGAATCATACATCGCACACCAGTTACTGGTGTGGAGGTATGATTCCTAGGTGTTTGATACCAAACAGGATATGTTTCTATGCAGCCATTTTCGAGATAGCATTTACCGCGAGGTTATAATGCACCTCTACCTGTATGTCCGGCTGAGTCACAGACAACCCGGGAGAATGGTCTCCAAAGGCTGCAGAGGGGCTCTGCTCATGCAGGGGCACCCTCTCACTAAAAACCCAGCACCCTGCCTTCAGGATTGTTAAGGCCTGCTATAGGGGTGACATAAGTTTTAAGTGTAGTGACCACTAGATATAGTGAACCTATATCTAAAGTAAGTATGCAAGCACCAGCTTACACAGGTTGCAGTAGCAGACCTGGAGTTCCATTTTGTATGGCCTCTTATGGGTGGCATGATACATGCTTCAGCCCATGGGAGGCCTCTGGGGTACCTATGCCCTGGGTACATGGGTACCATATACTAGGGACTGATAAGGGTACCACAGTAACCAATATGGAGTGTACCAAAGTACATGTGTGACAATTTAAGGGAGAAAGCAGATAGCCTGGGGTCCTGATTATCAGGATCCCAGTCAGACTAGTCAAAAACCAGCAAAACACCAGGCAAAAAGTGGGGGTAACCAAGTAGTCAGATCCTACCTTCCAACAATGGAAACCTAGTGTTGATTGAAGTAACATCCACACATAGGTTTAGACAGATCCATACCGTGAGGCCTCTCACGGCTCTTTCCCGGGAAGTTGGAATCGCTTGACTAGAGTAGCAGGCATAACTATCTAACATGACTGAGGAGGTGGCCCAAGTCTCCTGCAAGACTACAATATCAAATGTATTAATACAAGTTCACCAATAATGAAAATGAGCTGTCAACTTTGGGGTTATAGAGGGCTCCTGTTCTCAAAGAAATGAATTTCTTGGTACCAAGTCCAAGATCAGTGGGTAGGTTAACCGTATTGGTGGGTCAATCAACAGCGGAAAGGACATCAAGCCTATTGGCTGTCAAGATGCATAAAGGGTTCAAGGCCTTTTACAAAAGTCCACTGAATCTTGAACGTGCTTCTCAAAAGTCATGCCAGAGGAAAAAGCTCCATAGAGGCAAGCAAGAAGCCGATGCCGAGGACTGCAGGCAGATTCGAAAAGAGGGTTAGAGCCCCGGAGAAAAGATACTTAGGTCTGTTGATGTGATGACTTGCTTGCTTGTAGAAAAAACCCTGTGGCGCCGGCGCCAGGGTGATAACACTCTTGTGGACAGTCTGTGGACATACACCAAACAATACGTTTTGAGCAAAAAAATGGAAACCTGAAATTAACAACACAGTCATCCGTGGAATTTGTAGCGTCTGGCCCGATTCAGGTACATCTGTGTACCATCAAGATATCTTTAGTATGAAATCGTTTGTGACTTAACAGACAGTTCAGGGATTTCTTCTACAGATTCCTTCTGCCTCCTCAGCAGGGGGTGGAGCAGGCATCTGGCGTCAGGTTAATCACTATCCTATTGTGCACTTGAGGTAAAAAACAAGCTGCCAGTGTTGATCCAAGAAGGCAAGTAGATAAAGGTTTATCTCTTGTAGCAACTGCAGTGCCAGTAGATTGACTTGAGAAAGCAGCTCTCTGGAGTCCATGGGCACTACTCTGTGGATATGTTGCACAAGGTTGCTTATTAGATGGACCTTCACTATCCAGGGCTTCCCAATTTTAAGTGTGAGCCGCAGCCACGGAGAGTGGTTGGGGCGGGACGGGGTACATGGTTTCTGCAGTTTGAGGTCGATTATCCTACTGCCACAAGGGAGTCAGATACAACAAACATGTTAAGAATTTGATTTCCAAAGTATATAATCACGCAAATATAGGGGTTAGTTTTGATTTTAACCAGGTATTTAAGCGAGCAAAATGGTCCTTCAAGACTGCTCTGTGCTGTTTTGTGATAGACAGACAGTATTCGTCACCCCTGGGTAAAGCGCACTATCAGAGGTGCATTGAGCACCTTTCTCCACCGCTTGGCAAGGGACCTGTGTAACAGCATGCACCCATATGGAAACGTTGCTTCACAGTTGTTTAGGACAATCTCCACATTTGGATTTCCTGGGAAATGCAGGGGAATTAACATTGCCCCCCAACGCAGAAGGCCTGGCTACCTTCTCACGGCTCACAGGTGGAGGGTTTGGGTTTGGGGAATTGTAAGGCACTGGGGCGCCATGAGTTGAGACAACAGCCTCAGGAGAAGTATGTGGTGGGCTAGCCTGAGCCACTAACATGGACAAAACTGGGACCGATAGAACCAATGGACAAACTTCTCTCCATAAGTGCGATTTCATTGCTAATCAATCAATCAGGGGCTTGTACAGCAGCTATGCACCCATGAAGGACTCAAGGCGCTGGGGGTGGGGGCATTGCTAGTCAGCTGGGTGGAGGATCATTCGAAGAGCCAGGTCTTGAGGTCCTTCCTGAATTGGGTCAGTGATGCTGATTGCCTGAGGTGCAGGGGCAGGAAGTTCCATGTCTATTGGTGAGGCAGGAGAACGATCTTCATCCGGTTCTGGTCTTGTGGATCCTGGGGGTAGAGGTGAGGGCAAGTTGGGAGGGTCAGAGTTGTCTGGTGGGTACATGGAATGTGAGACGTTGGTTCAGGTACGCTGGTCCTTCATTGTGTAGGGCTTTGTAGGCATGAGTGAGGAGCTTGAAATTGACTCTCTTGTTGACTGGAAGCCAGTGGAGTTGTCGGAGGTGTTGCATGATGTGGCCGTGGCAGGGGATGAAGATGTCGGGAGGGCGGCGTTTTGGATGTGCTGTAGTTTATTGAGCTGTTTCTGGGTGACGCCGGCGTAGAGTGCGTTGCCGTAGTCGAGTCTGCTGGTGATGAGTACGTGGGTGACCATTCTTCTGGATTCTGTGGGGATCCACTTGAAAGTCTTTCGGAGCAGGCGGAGCGCGTGGAAGCAGGCTGATTAAACTGCGTTGATTTGGCAGTCCATCGTGAGCGAAGAGTCAAATATGATGCCAAGGTTGCGTGCTTGGTCCGTTGGGGTGAGGGGAGCACCTAGAGCGGAGGGTCACCAGGAGTCATCCCAGGCTGACATGGTGGGTCCAAGGATGAGGACTTTGGTGTTGTTTGAGTTGAGCTTGAGGCAACTGTCTTTCATCCATGTCACTACAGCCTTCATTCCCCCGCGGAAGCTGTTTCTGGAAGTTTAGGGTTCCATGGTGAGGGGGAGGTTCAGCTGGGTGTTGTCGGCATAGGAGACGATATTGAATCTGTGGCTTCTGATGATGGCTGCGAGGGGGGCCATGTAGACGTTGAAGAGGGTGAGCCTCAGGGAGGATCCCTGGGGGACTCCACAGCTGATCTCTGTGGCTTCTGAGAGTAACGGTGGTAGTCTGACTCTCTGGGTCTGGCCGGAGAGGAGGAAGTGGATCCAATCCAGAGCCCTGTCGAGGATGCCCGCGTTGTGGAATCTGGTGATTAGGGTGCGGTGGGAGATGGTGTCGAAGGCAGCTTAGAGGTCGCTCCAGTCAAGGAGGGAGCGGATGTCATCTGTGGGGGCGAGAAGTGCAGTCTCTGTGCTGTGGCTTCGGAAGCCAGATTGCTAATGGCACTTACGGGGCTTTCAATCATCCAATAAATAGAAGTGCCGTTAGAGGGTGGGGGGGTGGCAACTGAACCACAACCAATAATCTTCTTCTTCCCCATGATTATGGCAAACAGCAAATGTTCAAGTAAATATAACAAACGAAGAATATGAAGTTATCACCGCTACGTTTATCAGGGATGATCAACCAGCAGCAGTATCATCTACTACAGCGATCCAAGAGACAGGACCCAGCCCGGCCTCTTTCGGACGATGTCGGGCGAAGACGGGCCTGCCCTTGACCCGGGCTTCACCAAGGAGCGACCCGAGCACGTCGCGTTCTGCAGGACTACAGCACACAGTTCAGGCTGGTGAGATGAGGCACAGGTGAGAGCCAGAGGGAGCTGTGGGATTCTGAGTCCCTAGTGGCAGCGGCGGCATAGACTGCTGTGGCTCCCCTCCGATCGTCTTTACAGCTCACGGGGCAATGTAGGTCAGAGTGGTGCTAGCAGGAAAGTCTCGTCCCCAGTAATGATGTCCATGACAGGCAAACACAGCCCACATTTTGGCTGCAGCTGTGTCTAAAGTTCTTAATGGAAACTGCAGGGGGAAAATGTGTATCTGGGACCCGTTTTCTCCTCAGCCGACTTGATAGTCCACCCCAAAACCTTTCAGGACGGAGCTGAATCCTGGCGTTTTAGCAGTGGATAGTCCAATTATGTGATAAACATGTTAATCCTTTACAGTGCCAAAATTAGAAGATAATAACACCGAAATGACTTAATTATCTTGCTATGAGAAACTCGTGTTTTACAAAGTTAATCCATTGTCTGTTAATGAAGAAATTTGGTGCGCGTTTAATAATTTAAATCAGGGGCAATGGTTTCTGTAAACAAGAGTATTATGTACATTAATATGAATTTGTCAGTCAAAGATTCTTTATTCCAACAGTGTAGGCCATAAAAAGTACATAAAATAAAACACGTACCAAGAAACAAAAATAAGTACATATGAATTTACGGACTCGTATAGGGTCGGAATTAGTTATGAAAATAAGTTGCATGTAAAATAATATTAACATGCATTAATTATTCTGTTTCTATTAACCTCTCCCCTGGTGATGTTGTGCATAGTTACAGTTTAATAAAAATATTACTTGCAATTGGGTCAGCTCTGTTGTTGTCATAGAACAAACAATGCTATCGCCCTGTCATGACTGTGTTTTACTCTGTGTAGTGTGAGATTGTAGTGCTGAGGGTGGTCTGCCCACCTCTTTACTCTCACATCTCTTCCCATCAACACAGTGGCTGATTCAGCATGCATGACACGGCTTTCATGGCTACAAATCTCATTTTCTCAGCTCATTCCCGTGAACCTAAATTGTAAATTTCATTACAAGACCGGAGGCTACCATTATGCATATACTTTTATTTGCTGCCCAAACATGCAGCCCTTTAAAGAGCATTAATACATCATAAACATATAGAATGTACGTGAACAAGAATAACTATCCAATGCACAGGGCTGCCTTCCTCTTTTGTTAGCTGCTCACAACAAGATAAGTATACCACTCTGTTACTCTCATACTGGTTTTGATTACAACTGTTATTTATATTGTTTAGTAACATACAGCTCTTAAGTATAACATGTAATATGTGACTGTATCTATTTCTGACTATAATCTTTTGATTCCTATGTTAATCGCATTTTTAGAGAAATTTTAAATGACCTAAACACGTTATGGTGTCTTAATGTGACCGCTTGGATTAACAGGTTTATTCTTTATTATATTTTTTCTCAGCCTTCCAATGTATGGTCGGCTTATTTACCCTCCTTTTTCTTTTTGATGTACTCGCGAAGGTTCCATTACCTGCATAACGTTAATATAACTATGCCCGTATCAGCGATACTCATTAATTCATAATTAATACTCCCGAGGCGAGGCGCGACATTCAGATGCCTCACCTCGCTTTCCAGTTTTAATAAAAACAACTTGCAAGGTTTCAGCGCGATCGCCATGACAACGCGCTATTGAGACCGGACTCGCACGCAGAGTGCTTGGCTGTGACCACACTCGAGGAAGTCCTTCCTCTCTGGCGGTGTCCTTCTCCTGCAGCGTAGCCATGGTTACAGCTCCAAGCAAACTGTAACGGCTTCGCAGGAGAAGGACTGCTACGGAGACGATCGGTCCCATTTTTTATTTAATAATAAGCAATCTTTGGCTCTATGTCATCACCTAGTGCCCGCTTTCGGTACGTTTCCCAAATAAATAGAAAGAATTAAACAGCTTTTTTGACAAAGCTCATTTTAAAGGTTTGTCCGCCCCTTAGAACATATTTAAAGGGATTTACCACCCTATTACCCCCTATTTAATATTATTAAATTACCTACTAGCCTGATGGAGATGAATAACTCCCAGAACCAGGGAGAATCGGGCATTTTGGGGGACAATATTAGAAAGTACTTATAGGAGGAACTTAAAGCCTCCCTTAAAGAGGCAGTAGATGCTGCTTTGTCTAAAAGAAAGAGAGGATCTCCCTCTGAGGATAATTATTTTTCTCTATCTGATGAGGATTTACCCTCTACCTCACTGCCTAAAAAAAGGGGAAAAGTTGCTCATAAAAGCAAACACTTACCTAAAGCTCTTGAACCAGCTTACATCACTGGTAGCCCTCGTGCTACAATAGATTCAGGTGCTTGCTGCAGCACAAGAGAGAATGGCCACCTTAACGGGGCACAGAGAAAGGTAGCCCATGGCGGCACAATAAGAATGAGTGACCTTAATGGCACAATAGATGTTGAAAATACTACGTCATCAGCTGATAATGATGTAGACGAGTTTATCTTCGACCCACAGGATAAATTCGATCTCCTAGATGACTTGGATGACGATATTGACCAACCCTCTACTTCCCAGGGAATTAAGGAGCCTCTTTGGGGAAGAGATGTTTAATCCCACAACTATTAAGCACCCACGCAGTGCAGACTGGTGACCGCTAGAACACGTCTCCCACTTTTTAAGTCTATGGGTCAAAAAAACCCTTGACAAGGACACACATAACCTCCTTAGGAGTGAGTGTCCTAGATCCTCTACAGAGGACAAGGTGTGTGTTACATCTAATTTGGATCCCGAGATCATAAGTCTCCTGTTTAAGTATGATAAAGACCCAAGAAAAGGCAAAGAGAAGTGCCTAAAACAGTCTCAGGATAAGCTCCTGGATATCTTAGGGCCCCTAACACGCATCCTGGACATGACTGAAGATGCGAGGGGTAAGAATATCCCTGTGAACATTGACTTACTAAGAGGTTGGGCGCAGAGGGCCTTATGCATGTTAGGCAATGCTAATGCAAACCTCATAATGGAGAGACGGAAGGCCATCCTAATAAGAATGAATCCTAAGTTAGCAGACCTTGCTTCCAAGGAAAACATTAATCATACCAATGGTCTCCTTTTTGGTGAGAACTTTATAAAAACCTTGGGCAGATACGTTTCAACCTTTACTGCCTTCAGCAAAGTTCATTATAACATGTGTAGAGTCTTTGCCTCACGTCCACTTTTTGGAAGGGCTAACAGAAGGGGGCCACCTGCCAGCCGTGGATCCTTCAGGCCCCAATTCTATCAGCAAGAATATAGAAACCCTCAGTCTTATGAGAGAGGCTTCAGACAAAATTCCAATTTCTACCCTCAAAGGGGCAGGACCCCAAGGAACCGCGGAGGAAGAGCAAGAGCCTCCATTGAAGCTTATCAAGGTGAGCACCTCTTCTTCTTCACCGACTCTAAAAGTGGGGGGCAGGCTAAAACTTTTTACCCAGAATTGGGAATTGATAACTCATGACCCCTGGGTTTTAGAAACAGTTACAGGCTTCAAAATAGATTTTTGGAAAACACCACATCAGGTCAGGGAACCGATGGAATTACATTTAGAGGAAGAGAAGATGTCTCTTATAGACATAGAGGTAACCCAAATGGTAAGCAAGGGCGCTCTAGCAATAATAGATAAACGGGACACCACACAAGGTTTCGTAAGTACAATATTTCTGGTAAAGAAAAAAGACAATGGTTGGCGTCCAGTCATAAACCTGAGATACCTGAACAGATTTTTAACCTACAGGCATTTCAAGATGAAAGGTATCCACCTGTTGAGGGACATCCTACAGTCAGGAGATTGGCTAGTAAAACTAAACCTCAAAGACGCCTACTTCACGATTCCCATGGACAAGGACAGCCAAAAATATATCCGTTTCAGATGGAGGGGCATACTTTACCAATTCCTTTGCCTCCCTTTCGGGCTGTCCTCGGACCCGTGGTGTTTCACGAAAGTACTTCGTCCAGTGGTCACTCATCTCAGAGAGAGGGGAGTGAGGTTGATTATTTACCTAGACGACATACTCATCATGTCACAGGACAAGCTAGAGGTACAGAATCATTTACTCATGACTACAAGCCTCCTAGAAAGCCTGGGTTTCCTTATAAACACGGAGAAATCAGTACTGACTCCCACTCAGAAGATAGAATTCCTAGGTTTTCAGGTAGACTCGGTCCTATCCCACCTGATTTTACCCCACTAGAAAGTGGTAAAAATAAAGAAAGACGTCAAGTCAGTCTTATCCAAGGACATGGTACTAATCAGAGACCTTGCAAGGGTTTTGGGACTCATTTCATCCTCCATCCAGGCCATATCTCCCGGTCCCCTACACTACAGAGGTTTACAAAGACTGAAGACCTTAAGTCTAAGGAAAGGTCTATGGTACGAAGACTCGATTCCCCTTTCACCAGATGCACGAGAGGATCTGGCATGGTGGTTAAACAACCTCGGTGAATGGAACGGCAGGGCCATTTTCAGGAATGTACCAGACTTTATAATAGAGTCAGATGCAAGCAACACGGGCTGGGGAGCCCATCTAGGAAAATTAGAGACAGGGGGAAGATGGTCTCTAGAGGAACAGTCTCTTCATATAAACTGTTTAGAAATGATGGCGGCCCTGAACTCCGTTATGAACTTCAAGGAGCTTCTATAGAACTCAAACACTCTAATCCACTTAGACAACTTCACAGCAGTATCCTATATAAACAGACAAGGCGGTGCGAGATCCAAGGTACTCTCAAACTTAGCACGACAAATTTGGTATTTTTGTTGGGAACACAAAATTATCCTAAGAGCGGAGTTTATTCCAGGGATTCAAAATGTAAGAGCAGACTGGAACTCGAGATTTCTGAAGGATTACAATGATTGGAAGTTACATCCAGAAGTCTTCGCTCTGATTCAGGACCTATGGGGCCCAATTCAGTAGACCTCTTTGCGACCAGATTGAACTTACAGGTTCCAACCTATTTCAGCTGGAAGTCAGACCCCCGGGCTACAGCAATAGATGCTTTCCTTCAACCATGGGGCAAGAACATAGCATATGCATTCCTGCCTTTCTCATTAATCCAGAGAGTTCTCTGGAAGGTGAGAGTACAGTTGAGCACCATCATTCTAGTGACTCCCTTCTGGAAATCCCAGGTGTGGTTCCCCGGAGTGATGGAGCTGGCTGTAGACATCCCTTGTCTAGTTCCAGCATCCCTGGGCCTGCTTCAAGACCCAGAGGGAGAAGAACACCCTTTGGTTTTAGAGGGGAAAATGAATCTTCTTGTCTGGAGGATTTCAGGGGACCTAATAGATATTAGGACCTTTCATCAGAAGCTAAGAACTTATTGGATGAATCCTGGGCTCCAGGAACCAGGAAAAGATATAGGGGTGTGTGGAAAAAATGGTGCAGTTGGTGTTTGGAGAGGAGTCTGGATCCCGTGGAGGTCCCTGTTCAACAGATAGCAAACTATTTAACAACCCTTTTCAACTTTGGTCTCTCTTATAGGACCATTAATTGTTACAGATCCGCTATTTCATCTGGGCATGCTTTAGTGAATAATTTAGCAATAGGAAGTAATTCTCTTATTAAACAAGTAATGAAAGGGGTTAGACTCAAAAGACCCCCTAAAGCACGTTATGATTCTTTGTGGGATGTTAGTTTAATTTTCAACATTTTTGTTTCTTGGCAAGATAATTCATTCTTATCTCTTAAACAGATTTTGTTAAAATTGGCAACTTTACTTTGCCTAGTTTCTTTCAAACGAGTTTCAGATATAAAGGTTCTTGAGTTATCTAACAGATTTTATTCTAATGAGGGCGTACATTTCGACATTTGGAAGAGAACCAAGACTATGTCTGACTGTTTTCTATCCTTTTTTCAACGAGTGTGAAAGTTTATGATGACAAAATTGCACAATTTAGAGAAAATGGAGTTGATCAACTGCTTTTATCTTATGTTAACCCCCATAAACCAGTCTCTTCACCAACTTTAGCTAGATGGATACATACCATAATGAGTGAAGCTGGCATAGATCTATCAAGATTTGGGGCCCACTCATCTAGAGGGGCAATGTCTAGCAAGGTTTTCTGGTCAGGTGGATCTTTTTCAGAGATTCTTAGAACAGCTGACTGGTCTAACGCAAACACCTTTGCCAAATTTTATTTAAGACCAATTGAGCATGTTAGCAATGTAGCTCTCAGTAGCTTTGAACATGCATAATGGTAGCCTCCGGTCTTGTAATGAAATGACGATTCTCCAATTATTATGCAGAGAGAATCTTGATTTCATTAAAGACATATGGAGGCTAACATTATCCCACCCTCCTCACCCAAAATATGAGGAGAGAAGGGATAAAACGATTTCTTTAAGTTTGTTAAGCTTGCTAAATGTCTAAGTTTATAACATGCTTATCACGCACTGTTTTTCGTCCTATTATTTAATCTTTCTCTTATTTCAGATAATTCCACCTAGGATTGCGATATGCAACATATGCATCAACATGGTTTTTCAAAACTTCTTCATTTCCTTGGCACCAGAGATGGATTCCTTTCATCCTTGTTTGTTCGCAGTTTAAAGAGGAAGGCAGCCCTGTGCATTGGATAGTTATTCTTGTTCACGTACATTCTATATGTTTATGATGTATTAATGTTCTTTAAAGGGCTGCATGTTTGGGCAGCAAATAAAAGTATATGCATAATGTTAGCCTCCGTATGTCTTTAATTAAATCAAGATTCTCTCTGCATAATAATTGGAGAATCGTCATTCCTCGTAGAACTAATTATTTTGGACAGAAATCAAAGCCCTATTAATACTTCTCATGAGATATTTTAGAAAACTAAAAGGAGCTGGTTTAGTTTTCATTTGATTTTAATTTGTGAATTCTTGGTCACGTTTTGCGGACCGTTAAGTGTTTCTCTGTTCTGTTGATTGTTTTATTTACCATTTACAATATAGTTTAAGTATTTCTCTGTCTACATTTACATGTTTTAACAATTAGGACTGCTAAAGGTGGCAAAAAGGGGTGTTAAAAGCAGTGGCGGCCGCTGCCACTAAAGCTTGGTGGGCAGCGCGGGGGGGGGGTAATAGAAAATGAAAGAACTTACCTGCCTCTGCCAGACGCCGCCTCAGTGCTCCTCTGTTCCCTCCACCTTGGTGCGCCTCTGCTCCCCTCCCCACCCAATCCAGACGCTGCTCCCATGCTATTACCCAGCATGAGCGAAGCGCTGGGATTGGTCTGAGAGGGCTACTTGCTTCTCAGTTAGGGACAGGGAGCCTGTGCCTCTTCTCTCACTTGGTTGTGCAGGACAGCTGGGTTGGAGAAATTTAATTGTTTTGGCTGTCCTAAGACGGCCGGTCAAACCAGCATGCACACCGTGGGCCTGATTAAGACCTTGGCAGTGCGGCGCTGGGTCGGCACTGCCAAAGCTGTGGAGAGGCCGCCCACCAGATTACGAGTGTAACTCGTGTCTGGCATGCTTTTGTTTTGACGTTCCCACAGCGGTGCTCTGAAAATGGCCACTGCAATAGGAACGCCAAAAACAGTTCCTGCACGGCATGGACTGCAAAGTCCATGCCATGCAGGAACTGATGTGCATGCACACAGGGGGGCACATGTTGTGCCCCCCTGTGTGCAGCCGCATGTGGAGGAGGCACAGGGGGCCCTGCAGGGCCCCCTTTGTTTCCTCTCCGCCACGGTGTTCATGGAATAAGAGTATCCATGATACTGACAGCGGAGAGGAAACTCGTAATATGCTTGGCGGGACCACGGCGGTCCCCCAAGCATATCGTGGCCTCCTGACTGTCACAACACTGCCACGGAATGGCGGTTTCCTGGCAGCTGTGGCAGGTCTGTGGTGGTCAGACCGTCGACTCATAACAAGGCGGTTGGGAGACTGACGCACCCCCACGAGTTTGGCGGTCCATGGACCGCCAGACTCGTAATCGGGCCCTCAGAGTGCACCTACCACTCCTGCTCCTTGGCTGCTGCTGGTGCAGAGGATGGCCCAACCCCTCCCTAGCCACAGCGGACTCGGCTGAGTAAGTGAAAAATAAAATGATGATAAAATAGTTTTTGTATAATTTTATTTTTCATTTGCTGTCTTTCGGGAGTGGGGTGACGCTTCTCTGCCGTAACGGAGGACCCCATCTGATTAAATGTTTTTATTATGCAAATGAAGGCCCAGGGTGATCCCAATTATTGCCCTGAGATAGTCTGTAGTTTCCAAGCTTTCAATACGTCTATGCCCCAATGAACCTTTTGTTAGTTGTTGCAGAAAATAGTGTGACACTGTTGCATACGTTTATTTTAAAAATGGTTTAGTTGGCAAAAAAAAATCTTTTCATAAAAATATAAAAGTGGTGAAAAGTCCATAATTGCAAAAGTGGAGAACTTCGCAGCCCATACTTCAAAAGCACAACATTGGCAAGAATTACAGGAAACTCTCAATAGAGAAAATTTGCAACTTTGCACACTCACAAATTCCTAACCATCTAAACATTAAGCACGCTCTTGTGATAATTTGAAAGGTCTGAAACTTTATTTGAAATAATTAGAGCAAACTTGCCATTTAATAGTACATTAAAGGTTATTTAAACATTACCAAAGATGTCATCTTGTATTAAATTACCAGTTTACTTTGAATACTATTTTTACGGTGACAAGCAGACAGCAAGAAAAGTGGAAACAACACATGATTTTTTTAAATGAATGCGTGGTTGCAAATGTCCATCTGAATAAAACCATACAGCAATAACCAATGAGCGTCCCCATCAAATTCATTTGCTTCAACAACCTTCATGAGATGTTGCAGTTAGCCATTTTAGTTTAAAAATGTATGGGTAATCTGTTCACACAGTTTATGGTAGTGTGCCTTTTATCATCCCCTTTTGAAACTTCAGTAGATGTTGACATGACCATAAGCTTCAATATAAGCTAACAATAGACCATAAATATGTCAGATAGGTGGAATAGGATATCAAATAATAGAGAAGATTCGCAGTCATAATACAAATATATTATCAGGTTGTCCATTGCCATCTGCCAAAAATATCAAATCGAAAGTAACATAGCTACCAGCTGGGTCCAAGTCAGAAGGATGCCTTTCAGCCAGTTCTGATGTTAAGCCAAAAGCACTAAGTATGTTAGGATGTATGGGCCTATAGGTGTAACAGGAAATAATAAACTACAAGTGACTGGACATCAGAATCATGACAGAGAGTCAGGTGACAGCTATGATACAAGCATTATGTTACAATACACCAGAGTAATCTGGCATAGTGGACTTTGGTGTGCAAGCTTTAAGGTGACATGTTACAATAGTTCCAATGGGTAATAGGTACCAGACCAAAAGTAACCAATGTAGTTCTAGGCTCCACAAGGGATGTATTAGGAGTGCTGCTATTTATAAATCCATGATCCACTCACTCACTCACTCACTCACTCACTCGCAAAGAGGCATTCACTGACTCACACACACTCATAAAAAGACGTGTGCACACTCTCTATTATGCTAACTCACTCATTCACTCACTCAGTCACCAGTCACCATGCATGACCTCCCTGTACTAAATTAGGAGCTGTTTCAAATACTCTTTTCATGTTCATACAGCAGTCATGTGAAGTCTACATTTTTCAACATACGTTAGCTGTAAAAAGTATAAAAACAAGTACCTGAATTTACAGAATGGTTCAACTTTCCACTTTCCATAGCTTTCTCTTTGCAAGCTCAATTGCCAGAGACTTGCTTAACATTCATTCATTTACATACTTCAGTTCTGATGTATGAAAACTGTTGCATTGATGAATTTACTGCTGCCAACACAGTCAGCAGTAAGTACTTCATTGAATCGAGAAAGGTCGACCCAGAAGTTTGAGGGTTCCCAAAGAGATGTTTGCCTTTCAGAACTTGATAGGCGATAATAATAATGATCATAATGATGATGATAATCCCAAAAACATTTAATGAAAATTTACAAAATGTATCAGAGTCAGAGATTACTCTGAGGTAGTAGCTAATGAAGTTAGCTGACAGTTAACTTAGCAAAAGTGGAACTTCCAGTCTTGGAACAAATTCAAACCCAAAGTTGCAATTTGATTAACTGAAGTATCTGGATTTTTCTAAAATGCTATCTTGTCAGATGTGAACACCCCTGATCTGATTTGTCAATGTTGTAGAAACAAATAATACAAAACTCAATGTTAGATAGAAAGTTCATATGTTGTGGAGCCGGTTCTGATGCAGCATGTACTGTGTGTACTATATAAAGTGTATTTGGGAATGTTCTTTAGAAGTACTTTTGAAATGCATAATTCAGGATCCCAATTGTGATGCTGATATCCAGTCATGGGAAGAGTCTTGGAAAGGATCCTGGTTCCACAAACTGGATCTACATTAACCGTACAGAGCTAACATGTACCATACCCTCACTGAAGGTTGTGGTTTCTGTTAACCATGTTTACCACACTGGATCCACAGGTAATAAACATATAGCTTGGCAATATGTTCTTGTCCAGGTACACCATCCTGTGCAATCGGTAGAGTGATTACAATCTCTAGTTGGTGAGCTTGTATAGGAAAAGCAAGTCAAGCATTTCAAGCAAACACTGTTGTCACAAGTTAGTGTCTGAGTTTATTACAAATATGCATAAAAGATTTGTAAATTGTAATAAATCAATAATCCATTTCAAACATGATCTGGTTATCATTGGCTGTTCTTTATAAAACATTTTTGATACATATGATTCTTCCACATTACGCGTAATTGTGCAGGGAACTTTAACTGTGCCTTAGCCCCAATGCTATTCAACTCCTGCAATCTTTTCCCTAACTCCCACTGTCGTGTTGCTGTCACATAAGAAATATCTGATCTTATTTGAAAGGAGAAGGGACTAGAACCATTTGATTAGATCTAGCGAGGAGGCAGATGAACTTATAGCGAAAATCAAAATTGAGCGGGGGGGGAAGGAGGGCATTGAGGAAGAGGGGAGATATCATTTGATATTTTGTTTGCTGATAGCAGGATTTAAAATATACATATAGTTTTTACACTAAGGGGGGGAAAGGGGCCGAATAGGTTCGCCTATTGGAAGGGAGGGTTCCACATGGGCAGGAGTGGTATTGGGGGAGATGGGAGGGGGGAGGTGTACTGGATGCACTGGGTGGGGAGCAGTGGGTAAAAAATAAAAAAAATGAACCTCATCTCACTTTAGATTTAAGGAAATATTGTCAAGATGGTGTAACAGATCAGCAGTTCAATGGCAGGAAACCAAAATAAAAGGGACAGTAGGATCATTTTTACCTCCTGGAATGTTAATGGGTTAAGATGTCCCCGTAGGCAAAGGCTGATTTTAAAATATTTAGAACTTTCCTCGGCTCAGGTGTGTATTCTGCAGGAGACGCATTTGAGCTTTTTGGAAAGTTGGTCTGTTTTTTCGGGAGTGCCCTGGATAAAATGCTACTCTGCATCGCAGCAAACTATCCACAGTAGGGGTGTAGCAATCTTGATTAAACATGGAGCCCCCTGTTCTATAAAAAATTCGCAGTCGGATCACACTGGGAGGTGGTTGGTCGTACAATTGGCTTTGGAAAACTCAGATTTAGTCTGTGCTTCGTTTTATGGCCCGAATGTAGACGATCCAACATACATCTGCAAGTTGCAATCAAAACTGATAATGGAAACCCCTCCTATTATAATAGGTGGAGACTTCAATGTTCTCTTGGACCCTTCAAAAGATAGGTCCAACGTGAGTTATCATGTCGGGGCCCCTAGGGTACGTCGTGCACTGGTAAACATGTTACACGACTTGGACTTAGTGGATGCGTGGAGGGCAAAGAAGGGAGATCTACAGGGATATACGTATTACAGCAAAATGCACCGTCACTCCTCCAGAATCGACTATATATTGATGGATAAATCCACTCTGGGTGGCCTGGAGGGAATTTCAGTTTTGCCAAGCAATCTTTCAGATCATGCCCCAGTGCAGTTTTCACTTCAAAGTAAAGGGCGCTCGATGCAGACAAGATGGACGCTCAATAGGGCAATGCTTCAGAATCCCGAAATTATTCAGGCCGTAAAGCAGTCCACGTTAGAATTTTTCTCTTTGAATATGGGCTCCACAACAATGGATTTTATTTGGGATGCCTATAAGGCAAATTTGAGAGGGAGGTTCCATGGTCTTATATGTTCTAAGAATAGAGCTGAGGCTAGGGCCCTAAAACTAATTGAGGAAAAAATAGCCAAGTTAGAGAGTGAGAGGAACAGATTAAGTCATGGGGACCAAGGGCATTTGCGACAAGTTATGAGTGACCTAGAAGATGCAAGACAGGATTACAGGGGGAAATTAGATATAAAATGCAGGGCACAATGGCATACCAAGAATATGCAAAATTTTGAATATGGGGAGAAAGCAGGTGCCCTACTGGCCTGGAAAGCAAGAACTAATCGATCTAAGAATAATATTACCGAACTGATAGTTAACAGCAAAGGGGAGAAATCGAGGAGCTTTGAAGACATGCAAACTTGTTTGCTGTCTCTCTTTTCGGATCTCTATAAAGAGGATTTAGCTCCATCTCCAAATATTATACAAACATGGTTGAGGACTAAATCTTTGCCTTCTTTGTCAGAGGAGAGTCGTAAAAATGTAGAGGCCCCCATTACAGTAGAGGAGATAACTGAGCAAATCAAAAAATGTAGCAATAAAAAGGCTGCAGGTATGGACTCGCTTCCGAATGAAGTGTACAAACTGTTAGTAGAGGAGTTGTCCCCGGTACTAGGTACCATTTTTAATTCAGTGTACTGCCCCACAGGTAAAGTCCCGGAGTCTTAGAAGGAGGCTACAATTGTCCTGATTCTAAAACCAGGCAAGGATCCGTTAAAGGCCGATTCATATCGTCCAATCTCCCTGCTGAATGCCGATTACAAGATCTTTATGGGCATTTTAGCGGGGAGATTGGCGAAATCGATTCCAGGCTTGATCCATATTGATCAGAAGGGCTTTGTCTCTGGAAGATACATCCAGAGACAGACTCAATTATTAATAGGAAATATCGACTTGGCCATTGAAAGATCTGATCCTTTGGCCATAGTTGCCTTGGATGCGGCCAAGGCCTTTGATAGGGTTTGCTGGGTGTACCTTTGGGAAGTACTAGACGTAATGGGATTCGGCCCGATTTTTACTCAAACCCTGAGACACTGTTATCAGGGAGCCTCTGCCCGGATTCTGTTGAACGGTCTCCTGACCCCTAGTTTTAACATCCAGAGGGGGACCCGGCAGGGTTGCCCGATTTCGCCTCTCCTGTTTAACATTTATATTGAACCGTTAGCTCAAGCTATTAGATTAGACGATTCGATCTATCCCTTTAAGTCTCAGCATTATAGCTGTAAGTTAGCGTTGTATGCTGATGACTTAATACTGTACACCAACGATCCTGAGGTGGTTATTCCCCGGGTGGAGGAGCTTTTGGAGAGGGTTGGGACCCTGTCAGGTTATCTAGTAAATACATCAAAGACTGAGGTGATGTGCTGGAATTTAGATCAATGGAAAGGCACAACTAGCAACGAGTTAAGATACTTAGGTATCATCATTGTTAAAGATTTGGAAACAATTCCCCAGATTAATCTGAACAGAATAACCAAAGAAATAGACCGCCTCTTTGCTAGATGGAGGAACGTCCCCTTAACTATTTACGGGAAAGTTAATTTAGTAAAGATGGTTATTCTTCCCAAGCTTTCGTATTTGTTCTCCACAATACCCTTGGTCTTCCCATATAAGTGCATGAGTAAGGTGCAGAATAAGATCGGGAGTTTCATCTGGGGAGACAAGGGTGTGAGGATGTCATGGAAGAAATTGAGACGTAGATTAAAAAAAGGGGGGCTGGCTCTTCCTGATATAAACTGGTACGCAGCATCATTTCAATTTAAGGAAGTTCGGATGCTGCTAGGGAAACCGGATGAGTCGGCGTGGGGAATGCTGTTGGGAGAAATGGTAAGAATGGAGGGAGGAGGAGGAGGTGAGGCGTTTTTATATAAGTTCGGGGCCCCAAAATACTTCAAGAGAGTACGTCTGAAGGTCCTCAAGGCAGCTTTGGAAATATGGTACAAAGTCAGAATTAGATGGGGGATAGGATACACCTATTTGGGGCTCCCCTGGAACTCCCTGTTGTCTTAGAGATAGCCTCGCGGTACCCATTAAGAGTGCGGGCATAAACATCTGGTCTGACCTGCTGGATCCAGGGGGATACATTCATGGGAACTATTGAGGGCTAGGATTGGTACAGGGTTCTCCAGATTTAAATATTTACAACTGGTATCCTGGTTTGATGCAGAAAAAGGCGAAACAAGAGGGAATTGGGATATAGAGAGTTTGTGCCACTCCACGCACCCAATAAAGAAGGAGATATCAGTGTGGTATAATTATTTGTTAGAAGCGGAAGATCAGGAGATCCCATCCCCTACCCTAGTTTGGAATCAAACCCCTCTTGAACCATGTATAGACGCCCTGTTTGAGCCATCACTGAAAGTACTATATAAATTTATTAAACCTGCAAGCTTAAAGAAGAACCACTTTTTTGTTATACATAGGCTTTATTATACCCCAGCCAAGATAGCTAAGTTTGCCCCGTCCCCAGCACCAAAATGCCCTAGATGTTTGTTGCCAACTGCTAATGACCTTCATATCTTCTTTGAGTGTCCTGAATTAAAGAATTTTTGGAAGGGGATCGGTGACATTTTACAAGACATTTTCAAAGCTAACATTGATGTAAATTTGTCACTAGTCCTCTTTGGGGACGATGGACTATTCTGTCAGACTGCACCGCAGATCCAGCGCGGGCTACTTCTATATATGATTATACTCGCACGGCGAGAGATATGTTGAAGGTGGAAAGACTCCCTTCCCCCAAAAAGTGAAGAATGGCTTAAAGCCGCATTTGCTATGGCTCGCTTGGATCATGAAGGAGAAGGGGATAGCTCGATAAACATCTGGCTACCTCTTACGAGATGGGGACGTAATTTGAGATTAATATAGTTTGTCCTATGATTACACCAAGTCCCAAAACGAGCAGGACTGGTCAGGCGACCTAAGCTAGTGCGGTAAGCCGGAGGGCCCACAGACTGAAATATCGGCTTCATAAGACCCTATAAGCTTATTGGTGAGATGAGGACTAAAAAAAAAAAAAAAAAAAACATTTTTATCAAATGTGGTTTTTCAATGTAGGTGTCACAGCAATTGCCTTTGTTTTGTACATTTGCTTGGCAAAGAACAAAGGGTCTGTCTGTCTTTAATACCCAGACTCTCACCCAGTTTCTCTCAGTTTACTCAAATGTGCATCCGTGTGTGTTTTTTGCTGTCTGCCACGGTGTGTCTGTGTATGTAGAAAACAGACTGAATGAAGTCAAAAGTATTATAGCTGAACCCAAATTTGTTGAAGTTTTTGCATCTTTTCCTTTATTCATTGAATACTGATTTAACACATTTACCAGATGTTAACAAATTCACCATTATATTTCTTCTCCAATCAAACATGATTAATAGCATTTCAAAGTTGTTAATTATAGAGTGTTCGCAAGTTGAAAACACAAAGTACACCGAAAATAGCTGCCAATAAGGTTGATCCCTTATCGAGGAGAACCTTCCCATCTAGCAGTAAACACCCACTAGACTGGGGTATCAAACTTGCAGAAGTTCAAGGTGAGATATTCTTCCTCATAAACCACTCTTAGGGGCAGATTTACAAGCCCCCCGCGCCACCAGAACGTCACTTTTCGTGACGTACTGGTGGCGCAGGGGGCTCCTCTATATTTACAAGGAGAGGAAAAGCCACCCTGCGTGACTTTTCCTCTCCTTGTAAATACGGTCCTTTCACACGCAGCACTTTGCGGTGAAGGGGCGTTCCATGGGTGTTGCTGTGGGTGTTCCCACGCAACACTCATGGAACAGGATTCAACTCCAGAATTACGTGAAATCGTAACTCTGGAGATGCGTCAGTATGCTACGCCACCCTAGAGGTGGCGTAGCGAGGCGCAACGAGGAGAAATGTTTTCATTTCTCCTCGTTTTTCTCTTTCAATGCGTGCTGCATTCTACAGCACGCATTGGAAGAGGAAAATGCCTGTAGTGATTGTTTTTGTGCAGGAAGGTGCCCCTTCCTGCACAAAAACAATCTCCCCACGATGCAGGCATCCTTGCACCATGGTGCAAGGGTGCCTGCGCCGGCGCATGGCAGCAGTTTGTGCGCCAGCGCAGGGGAAGCACAGAGATGCGACATATTCTTGTAAATATGTCGCATCCCTGTGCTTTCCAGACTAACGCAGCACGGCGCAGCAAAATGACTTGCTGCACCTTGCTGCGTTAGTTTAACGTAAATCTGCCCCTTAGACTTTACAATAGATTTTGTAAAAAGGAATTGCTGCTGGTCTGCTGGGCTGTTGGGCCGGTATAGTGAGACTCCAAGTCCCAGCAATACTTGCTGACAGGAGGGGCTCGGAACTAGCAGCCTCCCGCTGCTGCCGCCCATATTACATATAGCGCCTTCACTCATCATGCGGCACAGGACGTGCACGGGCAGCGCCCGGGTAAAGCCTGGGCCAAGGGTGGGTACATCATGCACCTGTCATCGACCGAAGGACACTGGGCTGGGCCCACACTCTTGGATTTTATCATTGGAAACCCCTTGTGCCCAACGAGCAGTATGGGTAAAAGAAAGCATGCCCCAACTGTAGCTAAGAACACGCCACCGGATAAGCCCAATCTTCGTACATTGATCCTGAATTATATCACTGGCACCATGGGGCTATCGACAAAGAGGTTATAAGTCGGAAGAGAGAATTTGCATGTGTCAGACTGATGTGTTTGGAGTGGCTGCTGCGCACAATGCTCCCCTGCATGTAACTTGTGAAACGGCATCCTCTGCTGGTCAGTCACTAAATGGCTGTGTGCAGCATTCTATAGATAGCATTGTGGCTTCACCGTCTGACTTGTCATCACAACCCTCCCTGAAGCGCTTGAAGACACCAGGGCCTGGATTAAGAAACATAAACATTCCCTCGGGAGGCCCTAGATTGATGGCAGTAAATCCTCGAAAATCTGATGGTTCCATGACTAGACATAAAGCTGCTGGGGTGCACCACGATGACTTCAAATCTTTATTTTCTGCAATTCAGGCTCTATAAGCCATTGATAAAACCTCTCTGGACTCTTTAAGTGCTAGATGAATGCAGGTGGAAGGCTTAACTACTAAAGTGTTTGATTTGTTGAAGCAATACATTAAACCTGAAATGGCTCATGACTTGCAGGGATTAATTATATTATAATTACATACACCCAAACACCAATAGCAACCCCTGGTAGGGGTTCTGATATTGTGCCAGTAATACATAAATCTGTCACCACTGCACTAAATCTGACACATTCTACTAATGATCTGGTTGTGAGTCAACCACATGTCAAGAGGGTTTCTCTTGAGCTGCCTCCCGAAGCCACATCACATGTTGTGATAATGGCCAATGTTCCTCCTTTGCTTCCTACATCTGTAGAATTCTAGGAATCTCTCAGAAACAAATAATTAAACTGGGTTAGAAATAAAACTGGTCTGAAGGGGACACATTTTGATGACATTAAAATGATTAGAAGAGTGGGTTGGGATGGTAAGGAGAGTAAAACACTACCAGGAGACTGTGTAGTTTTGAGTTTTAGGTCACCCAGGATAGTCAACACTATTCTGAAAAAAACAGCTTACCTACCTGTTTCTCCACACGACATTTCACTTCTACCTCTTGGCTACTTCTATTGGCTTTTGTACCTGGCCACCCCCTTAGGTGTTACATCAAGATCGCTCCCTACTTAAGCACAGGAAGCATATCGTCCCTTTGTAGTACACAATGTTTTCACCCCACTGGAGAACTTGGAGGGGGTGGACTGACTCCTTACTGATAATGCTCTAGGTGTTTTGAGGGAGGACATTGCATCCAGTATAGCAGTTAGCACTTCAACCATACAGGCGACTACTACCCAGGTAAATTGTTCTACACTATTTTTGGGTGAAGTGCTGCCCCGGGACCGCTTGGGATGTGGAGTTGTGTTTGGAATATTGCAGGTCTACATGGTAAGCCTTCCATTCCTGAATGGTCTGAATTTGTAACTATTTTCCAAATCTTGTGCTTTCACGAGTTCTAGGCGTTAGAACCGGTTCATATAAATAGTTATAGAACCTTTCATACACCTACTATTCCATTTAAAGCTGGTAGAGCTAAAGGAGGTCTGTGCACTTGTATTTCCAATTGTTTGCCATTTGTTAAAATGACAAGTCGGTATTCTACTCGTTATTATCATATTGTTGAACTTGAAGTATCTTCTAAATTGAAATTGGTGGTGATTAATTTCTACAGCAATGCAACTCAGAGCGTGATAATGAGTATTCTTGGCCAGTTAGACAATGATCTTGCATCAATATGTTTCAGGTGAAGGAAAGCGTATAGTATGTTATAGGGAGGGGATGCTAATGTTTTTGTATACCCATTGTCCCCTAAAAGAGTGTGTGGTATTGCTAACTTTGAGGATGAGGACCAAACACATTTCATGCACAATGTATATAGTGACAAGTTGAATGAGCTTCTATTCAAATATGGCCTTGTTTTTGCTAACAAATTGTGTATTCCACCGGCTTTATTTAATTTAACATTTAGCAGCAGGGGTGATAACAGCATCATTGATTATATTCTAACTGCATCAAGATTGCAGCCTTTTCTTACTAATTTTACTATACATACAGTTTCTCTAGGTTGTCCTTTTTTGCACACAGTTTAAGGGCCTCATCAAGAGTCTGGCAGTCCACTGACCAGCAGACTCATGGGGTCGTGGCGGCGGCACATCCCTGTTGGCGGCGCAGCGGTCTTGAGACCACAATATGCTTGGCGGGAAGCATATTGCGAGTTTCCTCACCGCCACACTTTTCATGGTGGTGCCACCACCATGAAAATTTGTGGCGATGAGGAAACAAAGGGCCCTAAAGGGGCCCCTTGTGTCTCTGCACCATAGGGGCATGCAGGCGGGCACATGTTGTGCCTCCCTGTCTGCATGCACCCCCTGTTCTTGCGCGGCATGGACTTGACAGTCCATGCCCCACAGAAAATTCCTTAGATGCTCCCATTGTGGTGCCTCTTTCAAAGGCACAGCTGTGGGACCGCCTAAGAACTGTCTGCCAGAGACTTTAAAAAACATACTCTGGCGGGCGTTTTTTAATTGACTTTGGCGGACTAGGAGCGGGCAGCGATGTGGCGGCCCTACTCTGGGGTCACCAAAGTCAAAATAAGCCCCTTATTTTGAATCTTAGCACTCTGATACCGGATAATGAACACTGTATGGAGAACATTGAAATAGCATCACATAGTGGTATTTCTCTACGATGGTCAAAGATGAATTCGACTTATTTTATGGGAAAATTGGTCTGTGAGCACAGAGAGGTCTTTAAGACTTGTATGGATGAGGCAAGCGGTCATAAAGACATCCTGGATGTCCTCTTTAATATCACTAGAGGGACTAATTAGGCCTGATGGGCCATAATTCCGTGGGAAGTAACCTTAAGCGTGGTTGGTTTGATTCTGAGTGTTCTAAGACACAAAAGAAACTTAAAAGGGCTTTGCAGATATCCCCAAGGTGTAGTATAAAGATTCAGGCCTGGAGGCAAGAATATAAATTGGCCTTAAAGAAAAACCTGGGAAGCTCTAATGGCAGCTAGCCTACATAAAGACTGCCTAACCTTTTGGTGTGTTACAAATGGCCTTTTATAACAGATGATAGGGCCCTGAGGCTGAAAGTTGCTATCACCTAATCAGAATGGGTGGCCCATATTGCAAAAATTTAGGCTTACCCCAGCTCTTCTTGAGGGAGCCAGGAGGATGTCATGCTAACCGTCTCTAGGGACTTGTCCCGCAGTATCTCAGAACTTCATTTTACCCTAGATGAGGTAAATATGGCTCTCATGGTAAGCATAAGTAGGAAGGGCCCAGGTCCCGATGGCAACCCAGTTGATCTTTTTAAAGCCAATCTAATATTGTGGGGACCTTACTGGTTTTAAGGGCGTGTTGCAGTGCAGGCTTTTTAAGTACTTGGTCAGAATCTCTAATAGTCCCTATCTATAAAAAGATGATGGCTCTGATGCAGCTTGTACTGGGCCATTTCCATGCTGGATTCTCTGGTAAGGGTCGCGGGGAGAAACATTTTGAACATGCTGGAAGAGTGGGTGAAAAACAACAAAAAAGTATCTGATATCCAATATGGTTTCCAAAGAGGCCTGGGGACAATCGAGCAATGTTTAAACCTCAACCTGATACTTGGAAAGTATACCCTGGCCAAGAAGGGCCACATATTCTTGGCCTTTGTTGAATTGTCCAGTGCGTTCGACTGTGTCATCCACAACAAATTGTAGTCTATTTTGGAGGACTTTAGTGTAGACCCATCGAGAATAGCATTTCTAAGGGAACTGTATTGTGGGGTGTCAGACAGGGCTGTGTCCTTGCACCTTTTTTAGTTCCCTTGCATATTAACAGCTTGGGGGATGCATTGATGCAATGTTGCTGGGACCTCACACAAATCAGACAGCGTCCAATCCCCTCCCTCTTCTATGCGGATGATACTGTATTAATGACTCGCACCCCTTACACTTACTTATGTGTTTGTCCAACTTTATGCTGGAATTGGGCCTAAAAATCAATCTGGGCAAGACTTTTGTATGATGTGATGGAAGGGTGTTGTGAGACATTGCAAACTATCTTTTGACAACACTAAAATAAGTTTTACTACATTGTTTTCCTATTTGGGAGCCTGAAATGAGTCCTGGAGGGATGTCATTAAAGCCGGTAAACTGAGGGTCATAGCCCTATCACCACTGGAGCATCACTTTTTTTGAAGTTCCGGTGGCGTAGCACCATTTCGCATTTTTAGAAGGTGGCGCTAAGTTACTTAGCGTGGCTTAACGCCACCTTGGCAAATATGCCCCTTTCCGCCGCAGTCCTCCACGGCAAAGGGCGTTCAATGGGTGTTTCTGTGGGCGTTCCACCACAACACCCATTGCTTTTTGAAGCTGCCCTAGATTTACAAGGCTGAGGAAGTGCCAAAAATGCAGTGGAATACCAGGCATTAGAATGGTGATACGAGGAGCAATTATTAATTTCTCCTCATTTTTTGCTTTTTCCTCGTATGCTGCATTCTGCAGCACACATAGAAAGAGCAAATCACCATTATTGATTGTTTATGTGCACAAAGGTGTCCCTTGTTGCACATAAATAATCGTCCCTGCAGCACAGGCATCCTTGCGATATGGTGGCAGGTTGCCTGCGCTGATGGTTGGAAGCTTTTTTTTGCATCAGCGCTAGAGGAAACACAGGGGTGTGCCGTATTCATGTGAATATGGCGCATCTCTGCGTTTTCAAAAAGTCAGAGCGCAGCACTGCCAAATTTGTCACAGCTCTGGTCTCTGACATTTTTTGTAAATATGCCCCTAAGTTTTACAAAAGAAACCTCAGCCTTGCTAACTTTTGCACACAAACTGGGTAAGAAACCTCTTAGCGAAATGTTAACTGTATATAAGTCTAAGGGGGATATTCACAAGAACGTGCGCTAAACATCTTCAAAAAAGGTTAACGCAACTTTACACATTGCCGTCTATCGTGGGAAAATAACCCCGTGTTAACGTGGAATTCACAACATGGGGGTACCATGCGATAGCTTGCCGAAAACACAGCCAATGTCCGCGATACAACCACCGCGACGGAGATAAAAACACAAACCCCAACACCAAAAAACGTGCGATGAGCCCATTCGCGATGAGGAAAGCAGCGATAAGCAGCGCCAGGCCCGCGACACACACACGGCAGGCGGGAATAAGCACAACAAAAGCAGGAAAAAGGAAGACAAACCAAACAGAAAACAACAGCAAAGCACAATGGAGGCAGCCTGAGCTAGTACACAACCCCACAAGCCCCATTGGCAACAAAACATTCTACATGGCAGTCCATCGTGGACAAGGTGAATGCAGCCGGAGAGCGGAGGAGGACAATGGAAGAAAACCTGAACAGCTGGAATGATGCGAAACGCACAAACAAGCAGAAACACGCCAACAACCAGAAGGCAGCAATGCACACCAGAGGTGGGAGTCCAGCACCACACCAGGAGCTGGATGACATGGAGGAAATGGTGTCCACCACATCAGTCTGGAGATGGTGGCAGGAGTCGGGGACCGGATACTGCACAAAATCAACAGACAACAGCAACAGGGAGAGGAACAACCAGGGACTGGGGGGACGGGGGGAGATGGGCACAATGGCACACATGCACAATTAAGCACAGCACAACTGCAGACAAACCATGCCCAAGAGTAACAACACCAACCAAGAGCACAAGTCACACAACTTGGCAATATCATAACACTGAACAAGCACAGAAGTGAAAACCACACTGCCTGAAAGGGAGATGGGTGAGTCAAATCAGAGCTGAAGGGACATATCACACACAATGCAGCACACACACATAGGAAGGAGAGCACCCCAACATCGAACACAATGTGGTACAAATAGCAACATTTGCACAACCGAACACAGGACACAAGTGCACCCGCTTGTGGCCGGTAAATGGCCATACGTATCTGGGAAAGCACGAAACAGGGACATGATAATGCACAAGTACAAACCCACAGCCCTGATGGGGTAGCAATGCATGTATGGCAGGGACCCAGATAGGCCGTGACACACACATTGGCATACAAATCAACACTCATCACAGTTGGAGACAAGTGAAGGTGCGGAAACTTTATCAACAATTGCGTGTCAGTACGGCCAAGAGAAGTGCCACGACATGCAGACCAATGCAGCAGCATGTCTGAATGAGGAACGTTGGAAAGCGCCCATGTCCACCCCAGGGGAGTCCATCACCCACACAAGTCAGTGCCAACCTGCGTTGGTTGTCCGCGCATGGATCCGGAGTCCAGGCCAATGCAGCCATGTCCACCGTCTTCTTGGGACATGTGACCAGATCCCTAACATGCAACCAGGCGTCGGGACACATGCAATGGGTCACATTCAGTTGTGGCTGCAGGTACGTTGTCACTCGTCCATGAACGCGAATGCAGCAGCGTAGGCCAACATTTACAATGAGAGCTCTTTGTCGACTAGATCTAACATGTCGGCGATGTAACCCATCAGCTGTCCCGGACAGATGTGCTGACTCCAACCCCTGGCCCCAATTGGCACTAAAGCCCAATAGGGGAGCGGCTCAATGTGGTCACTGCACACGACGACTTGTGCAATCTCCCAGGTCCAGTTGCCAGCATGCATGCCAATCATCCAGGCATGCCATAAACGGGCATCACGGTGACACTCCTGGTCATGGGCCAACAGGGGGCGCACACACACGTCGAAATCCAGGTCAGCTACCGTTACGTTGGAGAGGCAGACATCCATGGTCCACTCGAATGTGCACAAGCGACAATGCAACACAGGCTGAACGCAGGTGACGTTGGCAAGGTGGAAGCTTAGCCGGTAAATGATCCGCAGCACTGCCAATGGCAGTGCCCCCAGTACATGCAGCAGACGTGCACGGTACCAGTCCACGTGACTGGAGTTGTGCATGTGTCCGGGATGGTCTGCCATTGCGTCAGTGGCTCTGCTTGAAGCAGAACTGTGCTGACCCGCGCCAGTCCTCTGGATGAAATGGCACAGCTCGGATCAATGAGCAGTGTCTGTGTGCAACGGGTGCAGGCCTGGGGCGGGGTGGGACTACGTGTGAAGGCCATTTCACGCACGCTAACTACGACCAAGGACTTCTGTGTGTGGGATGTGTACACGTTGGTCTCACGTCGGGCAGTGCGTAGTGTGGGAGTCGCCAGCAAATGCTATTGTATCTGTCAGGGGGTGCTGGGCACATGCAAGTCCCAGCTCGGAGCTGCAGATGTGCTACCGCCTGATAGTTCAGACAAAGGACCTTTCATCCCTACAGTAACTTTACCATCTGCTTGCATACAGGATATGTACAGAGGCCTGTGGTGGGTGGGGTGGGATGTCTGCGACCCAGGGAATCATGGATGATATGCCGAGCACGTGGCACATGAGCGGCCTCACTGTGTGTTACGTTGCCTCACAGCTGCTCCTCCCTCCCACGAGCCCCCACACTTGTGTGCGCTGCGCGGTTGTATCACTTGCACTCCTACGGCACACCATTGTCATGCCTGTCTGCGCATGTCCGTAATGTTAAACAACAATATCTCAACCGGTATAATTAGTAAGGACAGTTAGAATTGCATGGACAACACATTGCAAAAAGGAAAAAGGGAGACTCAAAAAGAAATTTTTGAAAAGTGCACTTGGCATCATATATTTTAAGAACACAATTATGCAGGTACAGTTGTAGCAGCACTGTAGGCAATGAAATGCAAGAGCAACCCGAATTGGACTTGGTGCTGAATTGTGTTTGTGACACACAAAGTGGCGACGCAAGTGACAATGTGAAATCAGCGAAAACGGCACAAAGTGCAATTCATGAACAAATATATACAGTGAGTATATGTGGTTCACAACAGTAATTTACAATTTGTAATCGAGACAGTAATTTTATAGTTGAACCACAAAGGGTAATGCGCCATCAGTTGCGCTGAGGGGTCGACGACGTTTCGATCCTATAACTCAGGATCATCTTCAGGACCGGGTTGCTGTATGTAAGCGGTGCTGTACAGGGAGGGAATGGAAAGGGATCAGGGAAGGGGGAAGGGAGAGGTACTAATATTTGCGCGTGAATGTGAGATAACGAAAAAACCGTGAAGGTTGCAACGGAGTGAAGCGCGAGAGGGGGAAATGGCCAAATGGGAAAGAAGTAACCGTGCGCGTCTAGCGACTATTATGATCAGTGGGCACATGGGCAGAAGTATATTGAGATAGGGCTGATGGAAGTGCTCGGGAAACATGCAGGCGCGACGAGGTCTACCTGAGAAGGACTCGTGTTCCAGGGGGAGGGCGAATCGCAAATTACATCAGGTTTCCAAGAAAGGAGATCCTGGGGAAAAGGGGGGGAAAACGTAAATAAACTGGCCAGTGCGTAAACGGCAGTGATGAGAGTGCACAGGGAAACTAAGTATACCTGGAAGGAATCCACGTCAAAAGAGCGTGGCAGCTGGTGCCGTGTCACGGAGGAAACATCGGCGGCTGGGTAGCAATTGAGGGAGCTCCTCGAAGTACCGAAGATGGCGATAAGTCCTTGTGAATATGCCCCTAAATGTTTTGCAACAGTACTGTATGGGGCAGGTTTATGGGGTTATAGTGACATCAACCCCTTCAATTCACTGAGAATGCATTTCTTAAAAATGTACTTGCTGTTCCCCAGAGTTGTTTATTCCAGATCTGTCACTCAGAACTGGGGAAGGCATTTATCGCTGACATGGCTCGCATTTTATCGTGGCATAAGTTTTGGTCCTGTGAAGAAACTAGTATAAATCATCAAACTATTAATGGTTGTATTAATTTGTCGGCACCTCTAAGTATACCACGGTTATATCAAGTCAAGCAACTTTGTTCGCACCTGGGGCACCCTGAACTTTTGAACATCCCGACACTCTACAGTCTATACCTAAAACGATGTTAAAAAAGATGGACTTCACAATGGCACAGAGTTAACAAAACCAAGTATCATTAGGAGCCAACTGATTTTGGTCACCTTTGATGTCCAACCCTATAACAATATCACAACCTTTGATGTCCAACCCTATCACAATAGTTACCGTAAGTTAGTTTTGACACATTTTCGCTTTAACATATTTCATCATTTGGTACCTTTTCCACTGTGAATAATTGGTCCGACAATATTTACAAGTGCTCATGCGATAATTTATCTGCTCAAAGTACGATTCATATTTTTTTTTTTGTAATTATTTTAAGGATTTAAGAAGCCCTTTTTTTACTGATCTTAAGTGACCTGAATTTTAAGCAGTGTGACCCTGCCTACTTGTTTTTTACAAACATTGCCTTCTCTTTCAATCTGTTATTATATGGCTTGCTACTTATGCACTGTTTTACAACGCAGAAAAAACATGGATAGTCTAGCTTTGTTTAAGACTGTGGGGCATATTCTCAAGAACGTGCGATAATCATCGCCAAAATAGGTTAACGCAATTTCTCATATCGCCGTCCATCGCGGGAAAATAACTCCGTGTTAACGTCTCATTCTCAACACGGCGGTAACATGCGATAGTTTCCCGATAACGCGTCAAATGTCCGCGATACAACTACCGCGACGGCGATAAAAAAGGAAACCCGAACGTGAAAAAAGTTGCGATGGTCCCAACCGCGATAGACAAATCGGCGACAAGCAGCGCCAGGCTTGCAATCCCCACGTAAGGCGGGAAAAATCACCATAAAAGCTGCAAATAAAAAAAACTAAAAAGCATAACAACTGCGAAGCACAATGGAGGTAGCCGGAGCAAGTACAGAGGACAACCCGAACCCCACAAGCCCCACGGAGGACCAGCCTGGGACCTCAGGGTCAGGGAAGGGCAAGGAGAAGAAGAAGAGGAAGACGAGGTTCAGTCCGCTGGAAAACAGGTTCCTGATAACGGAGGTGGTAGAACACCATCAACAACTGTTCGTCACCTACACTGTGTCATTGGCAACTAAAAATACAATATGGCAGTCTATCCTGGAGAAGGTGAATGCAGTCGGAGTGCTGAGGAGGACAATGAAGTGCTCAAGAGGCGCTGGAATGTTGTGAAGCGCAAAACCAAGCTGAAACTCGCAGCAAACCTGAAAGCAGCAATGCAAACTGGAGGTGGGAGTCCAGCGACACACCAGGAGCTGGATGAGATGGAGGAAATGGTGACCCGAGTCATTGGGGAGACGGTGGCAGGAGTTGGGGGACCGGACACTGCACAACATGACCTGACCCAACAGCAACAGGGTGAGTAACCACCAGGGACTGGGGGGACGGGGGAGATGGGCACAATGGCACACATGCACAATTAAGTATAGCACATCTGAGGACAAACCATGCCTAAGAGTCACAACTCCGACCAAGAGCCCAAGTTACCCAAGTCTGCAACATCTCAGCACTGTATAAGCACAGAAGTGAAAGGCACACCGCCTGAAAGGGATAAGGGCCAGCAAAATCAGAGCTGAAGGGGCAACACACCCACAATGCAGCACACACACATAAGAATCAGAGCACCTCAACATTGACAACAATGTGGTACAAACTGCAGCACTTTCACAACAGAACAGAGGACACAACTGCCGCCGCTTGTGTGTAGAAAATGGGCATTCGCATTTGGCATAGCAGGAAACTGTGAGATGATAATGGACAAATACAACCTCACATCCGTGATGGTGGCGAAATGTCAACTGCCCCGCATCACATAGGCATCTCCTCACAAACAGTCACAATGTACATTGTCATTCAGCCTGTAAGTAAACTTGTCCAATGCGTCAACATACATGTGAACACAATGTCAATCTGCATCTCCCCTTCACATTGCAGAGGGAGAATCAACACCTCCTGCAGAGCAGACACAACAACTCTGCACTGATGATGAAGAGGACCTCCCCAACATCGACACCGATACCCTCCAACAGCCCATGGACAGCTACGGCACCCCACCTCCAGGAACAGTGCAGCCCAGCTGCATCGAGGACACCCCACCCCCTGCACAGACCACACAGCAGGAAGCACCCACCACCACGGCTGTCTCCCAGGACCCCCACGACCAACACATGGCATTACAACGCCGTGTGTTAGGGTGCCAGGAGAAGATGACTGATCAGCTGCGGGTGGGGTTCGACCTCATGGCAGCCAAACTAGATGCTATACGTGGGTGTCTACGTCCCATCAGGGACCACTTACAGTCCCTAACGGACACCCACTGTCCGCTCCATGCTCTCCAACAATCCATAGCTGACATCGCTGGAGTCATGACTCTGAGCCAAGAACAACTGTCTAGTCAGAGTGGCTCCAGCGATGACAGCCGGGAGTTGGGACACATGTGGAGGATCATGGAGAACATGGAGCGGATGCAGGCGGAAAGATTGTTTGCCACGGCTGCACACCAGCGAGATGTAGCTGTGATCTCCCTAGCTCTGCAGATCCTCGTCATGGCATTGCCACCACAAGGCCTGGCGCGGATGAATGCTGCTGCTACTACTCCATCCACATCTCCGCCCCCTGAAGTGTCAGTGCCACACAGTGCGGCAGACATTCCACCTCCGGCCCCTGATGTGTCAGTGCCACACCGTGATGCAGACTATACACCACCACCCACATGTGAGGCACCTGACACATCAGAGGACGAAGATGATGATGAATCTCGCCCTGTGGTAAGAATGAAGTGGTAGCATTCATCTCCGCCGTATGGCCTGTTTCAGCTTGGTTCTGCCCTCTGCATCATGCCCTGGAATAACACCTTCCATTGTCCCCCTATACACTCAGCGACACTCACCTTGGACCTCTACATGGACTGCCATATTTTGATTGGTTACAAATGACACAGCAATCACACTGTGGACTGAAGTCTCCCTCTTCCGATGAACTTGTCAATCCCTAAAGGACTCTGGCTGGCCCTCCACGGGGCAACAATGTAAAGTGGGGTTCACATGGCCCTGTACTGCTCCAGCTTCAACACTCCACTGAATGTGAATAAAACATTCTAATTCACACAGATGTGTCATGGCTATGTGCAATCAAGTATGAAGCGATACCAATGGGGATGATGGACGGAGCGCTTGAGCTAATCAAACACTCACCCCCAGTCAACTGATCTGGGTTTAATCCATCATCATTCTTTAGCTCACTCCACCACCCCAGTTCAGACATGGCCATATGCAAATCAGTCTGACCCTGTGCCTCATGGGAACAGTCCAGTCCGAACTGCCAAGCCATGTCTTCCCTGGACCGGAAACAAGCATCCTCGTCAAGTATGAAAGCATGGATGAATGTAGGGACAGTGATTCCACAAAAAGGTACTCCCTGGGTGATGCTATCAATGCGCATGTATGGCCGGGACCCAGATAGGCAGTGAGACACACATTGTCATTCAAATCAACACTGATCACAGTTGAATACAAGTGAAGGTGCGTAGACTTTATTAGCATATGCGTGTCAGTACGGGCAAGATAAGTGCCACAACATGCAGACCAATGCAGCAGTATGTCAGGATGAGGAACGTTGCCAAGCGCCGCTGTCCACTCTTTGGGAGTGCCTCACCTTTCACAGGTGTGTGTTAACCCGCGTTGTTGTCCGCTCATGTATTCGGAGTCCAGGCGAATGCAGCCATGTCAACTGTTGTCGTGGGACATGTGACCAGATCTCCAAGATGCAACAATGTTTTGGGACATGTGCAATGGGTTCCAATCTGTTGTGGCTGCAGGTATGTAGTTACTCATCCATGAAAGCGATTGCAGCTTCGTAGGCTATCATTTCCAACATGAGCTCGTTGTCGACTTCATCAAACAGGATGGCGAGGCAATCCATTAGCAGGTCCGTACTGAAGTGCTGCGTCCACCCCCTTTCACCAATTAGCACTACAGCCCAATAGGGGAGCGGTTCAATGTGGTCACTGCACACAAAGAGTTGTGCAATCTCCCAGGTCCATCTGCCAGCATGTATGCCAAGTATCAAGGCATCCCATAACGGTGACACTCCTGGTCGTGGGCCAACAGGGGGCGCTCACACATGTCAAAATCCAGTTCAGCCACCGTCCTGTTGGATAGGCAGACATCCATAGACCACTCGAATATGCACGATCGACAATGAAACACAGGCTGAATGCAGGTGACATTGGCAAGGCGGAAGCTTAGCCGGTAACTGATCCGCAGCACTGCCAATGGCAGTGCCCCCAGTAAATGCAGCATACGTGCACGGTACAGTTCCACCTGACAGGGGTTGTGCATGTGTCCGGGATGTTCTGCCATTGCGTTAGTGGCTCTGGTTGAAGCGGCACTGTTCTGACCTGCGCCAGTTCTGTGGATGAAATGCCACAGCTCGGATCAATGAGTTGTTTTAGTGTGCAACGGTTGTATGCCTGGGATGGTGTGGGAGTAAGTGTGACGGGCAATCCATGCAAGATAACTTCGAGCAAGGACTTCTGTGTGTGGGGTGTGTATACGTTGGTCTTTCGTCGGGCTGTGCGTAGTGTGGGAGTCGTCATCAGCTGCTATAGTATCTGTTAGGGGGTGCCGGGCACATGCAATTCCGAGGTCGGAGGTGCAGATGCGCTTCCGCCTGATAGTTCAGACAAAGGAGCTTTCATCCCTAATGCTAGTTTCTCATCTGCTTGCATTCAGGAAATGTGAAGTGGCTTGTTGGGGGTGGGGTGGGATGTGTGCGACTTTGGGATTCATGTTTGACATGTCTTGCATGTGGCAAATGAGCGGCATCACTGTGTGTTACGTTGCCTCACAGCTGCTCCTCCCTCCCCCCGCGCCTATTCACTTGTGTGCGCTGTGCGGTTGCATCACTTGCACTCCTACGGCACACCATTGTCATGCCTGTTTGCGCATATCCACAAGCCTGACAACGACACTGTGATGCTGGCCATTGAAGGTGAGCGGCCACGTGAGTGTAGGCCTGTGGGAAGGATAGGGCGGACACAGATGTAGAGTTCATGCCTAGCTGAACTCGCGCTGCGATTAAGGCTAGGCATTTGGCTCATGCTGCGGCAATACAGATACACACAACACTTGGCATGTATGAGCCAAGACCCCCAGAGGTCTTGCGCTCCTTCATTTCTCTGTTCATGCGAGCCTGCCCTCCGGGTGCATGCTACATTGCAACATTGTCGATTGCGGGCTGGGTGGCGCCGACACTACAACAGTGACACACTCATTAGTTACTTCCTTGTCCAGGCCAGAACTGAACCACGCCCAGAGGCCCGGTCAAATCCTTCACACCCCTACGCTGGCCTGGCGTACGCCGGCCCAGCCCACTCCGCTTACGCTTACAGGGGGGGGGGACAGAGCTACGTGTCCAAGGTCTTAGACACTGCCTGAGCTGACATGGTTGCGTCCGCAGTCCACAGCACAAGGTAAGGTGGTAGGGCCCTGGCCCATCATGCATACATAATGACCACAAGGACACATTTTATTGCCAGGGTCACATGTCCAGTGACGCCTGTGCTGGATGGGTGTGGGGTGAGTGTAAGCCAGCACTCAGGGAGTGGTTGGTGCTGGCAACAACTAGAACAGTGATCTTCATATTACACACACAGATTCAATCATAAAGGGTCCATGACTTGTGGTGCACTGAGTTGGTGGCACCTGAAGCGCTCAGCGGTTGCGCAGCCTGCGATGATGCATCGTCCGGGCGGGCCGCACTGATAGCAATGTCTGTTGCCTACTGGACTGCGCCATTAATAAATCAAGTCTCAATTTGAATTGTGAGCCCTGCTGACCGCAGTGTAGGCCGGAGGCAGCAGTCAGAAAGGGTCCACAGTCACGTGATGATGACTTGTGGTGCACTGAGTTGGTGGCACCTGAAGCGCTCAGCGGGTGTGTAGCCAGAGATGATGGCATGTCCTCGCAGGTCAAGATTGGTTTTGATTTGTGAGCCCTGCTGACCGCAGTGTAGGCCGGAGGCAGCAGTCAGAAAGGGCCCACAGCCACGTGATGATGACTTGTGGTGCACTGAGTTGGTGGCACCTGAAGCGCTCAGCGGGTGTGCAGCCAGAGATGATGGTGTGTCCTCGCAGGTCAGGAATGGATTTGATTTGTGAGCCCTGCTGACCGCAGTGTAGGCCGGAGGCAGCAGTCAGAAAGGGCCCACAGCCACGTGATGATGACTTGTGGTGCACTGAGTTGGTGGCACCTGAAGCACTTTGCGGGTGTGCAGCCTGCGATGATGCGTCGTCCGGGCGGGCCGCACTGGAAGCAATGTCTGTTGCCTACTGGACTGCGCCATTAATAAATCAAGACTCACTTTGAATTGTGAGCCCTGCTGACCGCAGTGTAGGCTGGAGGCAGTGGTCAGAAAGGGCCCAAAGCCACGTGGCGATGACTTGTGGTGCACTAAGTTGGTGGCACCTGAAGCGCTCAGCGGGTGTGCAGCCAGAGATGATGGCGTGTCCTCGCAGGTCAGGATTGGATTTGATTTGAGGGCCCTGCTGACCGCAGTGTAGGCCGCAGACAGTAGTCAGCACACACATAACTCTGCGGTGCTCTGCCGCTGGGTGCGCTGGGGGCCTGTGTCGCGGTCGCCAGCGATCGGCTGAGGAGGCTGGCGGTAATGGCAGCGGACTCGTGGCAGGGTTAGGGGCGCCACCCTGGCAGACGCGTTGGCCATCCAGGAAGTGAACCACGCCCAGAGCCCCGGCCTATTTATTCACACTCCTACGCTGGCCTGGCGTACGCCGGCCCAGCCCACTCCGCTTACGCTTACACGGATACATGACCGGGGTCTTCCCCACTGCCTGAGGTAACATTGTTGCGTCCACTTTCCACAACACTACAAACACCAGCAGTATGTGTCCACATGGACATGTCTGTGCTCTGCATACTGTAGTCTGTCCAGCACATCACCACCACACTTGGCATTGTGTACATTCTTATTCATGGGTGACTTGCCTCCTTCACAAATACTTGGTTCCCACCTCTCCCCACATTCTGCAATTGTGTGGCTGTGGGGCCATGCCGTTTTGGGAAGGTCAGCTGTCTTGTTCTGCGCTGCCTCGGTGGTAGTCTGGGGGGCAGGGGGGGGCTCCTGGGGGTGGTGGCGGTGGGTGTTGTGGCAATCTTGGGTCTCCGAGCTGCATGGTCAGTAGCTCAATGACATGTGTTGGTCTTCAGATGTGGCTCTGGGCTGGGCTCCCTTTCATGCTGCAGGTTGTCATCCGGCTTTACACCAGTAAAAGGCAGGTGTTAAATCCCTGCTCCTAACGCGCCTTATCGCCTGTTTTTGGGTCGCATCACGGATCGGGCTGGTCATTGAGAATATCGCGAAGTGGTGTTTTCGTGTGTTTTTGCACGGGTACGCCTACTCTGCATATCATTAGCGTTAGTTGTCGGTCTCATCAGTGGCGATGTTTTTTGCGGCAGCTATCGCTGGGAAACTGGCGATATCGGCAGTTTGCACCAGCTTGGGAATAGGGAGATAAATCTATCGCCACTTTTGCAGCGCTAAAGTGCCGATAAATCGGCGATAAGTCCTTGAGAATATCCCCCTGGGAGTTTTTAATGGCACTTGCACTTTATTATTGTACTGTTTTATGAGGTAAATTTGTAAGATCACTGAAACTTATTTATGCTGTTGGAAAATTCTGTAATAATGCTTTTAATGTGTACGCTTTTATGATTTTAAAATATGAAATCGAATAAAGGTGATTTTGATTTGATTTGATAAATAATTACCAAGTTATTTGAATGATCCTAATGATAACATTACAAACTCCATTATTGTTTTTAAAAAATTTAAACTTTATTGATCCTTTTACATACACAGACATGATAAAGCAGCCATTTAGTTCAGATACATCATAGGGTAGGTAGCGATAACATCCACAGTGAGAGAAAATGCATATTGTTCTCGGGTGGTGTTTAGAGGTAGATCACCGTAGCAGTGGAGTCAAACCAACAATCGCAATACAAGGTGCTCATCATGTAAGAAGCATCCAAGTCGATAACGTGCCATCCATATGTTACCCAGATGTATATACTAACTTTTCGCACCCGTGCTGCAAACACACGTCTCCACTATGGGATGCCCATGCACAGGCACACTGAACTAGCCAACCCTCGTCTCTTCCATAACGGACGGCACACCTGAGTGTTGTCTTCCTCATTATATGTTGACATACGAATCAGGTATGCCTGATAGGCCCTCCCATATGTCATGCGGTCTCTTTCGTATCGGCATGACGGCATTATAGGTGTCTGACTGTGCGCTGCAATAAGACATGTCAATGTGCCACTCCAACAGCGTTGGCAAGGGACCTTATATCCATCGCATAGCGACTCTCCGCTGCGCCAGTAACATACCCAGCGCCACCAATCTTCGAGCCGGCCCTGGCACATCACTGTTGTATCCCAAAAGGGCTACCTAAGGTGCCTTGGGCAGGGATATCCTCACTATGTCTTGAAACACCGCAAACACTGCAGCCCAGAATCAGCAAATAACAGGACAGAACCGTGCAAAGTCACCCCCCCCCCCGGATACGCATCTCGTGCAACGATCATCTTCCCTCAGCCCATATTTATGCAGTCGCACCGGGGTGTAGTATACTCTATTAAGGTATTTAAAGTGTATTTGGCTGTGTCGTCCATTCTGCAAATAGTCTTTATTACTGTTCACTGTTTCTCTGTTATTTTAATACCCAAGTCGTCCACCAATCCTGGCGTGGCTTTGCTAGTATTGGGTCGCCACTCACTCGCGCAAGCGCATATAATGCTGATATTTCACGTCTGGGGGACTGAGTCTGTAGTAAATATGTCAATAAGACCATCTCTTGTGGGTCCGACATCTCATCCCCCAACAGAAACTCCATTATTGTTAACAGAAATTCAACTGCACCATGCACAGTTCAGGAAAAATGCAACAATATTAGGTCCTCGCTAACAATAGTGTCTAGTAGGTGTCATAAGATCACAAATAGTGAATCTGAACAATATAATGGCACAAACTTAAATCAGCATAATAAACTCACATTGTTTCTTATGAACAGTTGACACTGACTGGCAAGTATCTTTTAATATAATAAATATTTAGCATATAATCTACATTACAAATAAATATTTTATGTCTCACATATGAGTGATTTCCAAATAGACCAGAACTAGATTGAGGATTTGAGACTGTTAAAACGAGATGATTCTTCCATTTGAAATTTATACTCACAGGACCTGATTAACAAAGGGCCTCAGCACTGTGGTGGAGGCCCCATAGTCGTGGGGAGTCTCCGGACTCAGGGCCAATCTCTGCAATGAGAATTCTCATTGCGGAGATTGCGTCCCGAGTACGAAGACTCCCATTACAACTGCAGGGCCTCCGCCACGACTGCGGAGACCCTATGCGAATCAGGCCCATAGTGTTTGATTGGATGAGAATTACCACCATGCATTTGTTAAACAACATTGCAACCTATGGAATAAATAAGAGTGAGTCAATGATATTGTTTATATCACAGTCTATTACATTGTTGGATCCGTTGAAAAATGTTGCTGAAAATATGCTTTGCTAAATATTTTCTCTATACTTTTGCTTCCTACTTTTTTAATTCTCTCACATTTGATTTAAAATCTGGACTGTTGATCTATTTAATTGCTTGATTGCCCTGATGCATCAATGTTGTATTCTCTTAACATGTCTTATTCTCCTCATGAAACGTGCTGATAAGTTTTAGTATGAATCAGTACAGTCTCTGTACAGTAAATCATGCACAAAAAAGTCCAGTTATTAAAAATAATATTCATTCAGAAATAACTAAATACAGAAAAAAAATCAAAAAACTTAAAGGGGCTTTGAGTCCTGCTATAACTTTATTAACCTGATTCAGTCTATATTTTATATGTCAATTAGCCGTGTTAAGGGATTGGACACTGGAACTTTTCAGGTCTTTTTATTGGTTAGAGACTGGAGCCAACACCCATTTTTTATTTCAGATAATTATTCGTATATGTATTTGTGAATGTGAGTCTCTCTCTGAGAGTGTATGATCTCAGCCTCCATAGTATACGTTTGTCATACAAGTTGTCTGAAGTGTGAATATTGTAACTGTCATCGGCTTTAGTCGATAACAAAAAGCGCAGTAGCTTCGATGTTCTATGCTGGGTGCTGCACCCAGCACCACACGACAGTCCCGACCGGACTGGCTTAGTGAATTTTTTTTATATATATAAGAGCTAAATCTTGGTCTGCAGATTGTGCTTTTTGTGATTTGGTGTAAATCTGTTCAGTAGTTTTTGAGAAATTAAGAGTAAAAAATAATTGTATATTTTTGCAGTTGAGTACGCGTGTGTCCCGTGAGAGCGTGAATTCAAAAATGGAGCTCTGTGATTGGTTGAGAGGCCAATTTTTCCCTTGAGCCTTCAAACTCTTGTGAGAGCCTCCTGCGAGTACCGTAAGGTGAGCGCTCTGATTGGCTGGCTGTTGGAGGGTTGGAAATGAAATGGCCGCCGTTACTGTTCACTGTGAAAAAATTAAGGTGTTGTGGAAATAAAGTAAAAAAGCTTTATAATCGGGAAGCAGAAAAGCATCCTGCCCCATAGATTTGGAGAGGAGGTCTTTAAGGCATAACTACTGTAATGAAAATAAATGTATATTGTTTTAAAAAAAAAATTGTAATCTCACGGTATTGTGAATAGTAAAAACTAGTAGGTGAGTTCTCAATACACTTTACTAGTAAAAATACATATTGTGGCCCTTGTTATTGAGAGTATGTGTGTAAGACATAAGTGCTGGGATAAGTGGAAGGTTAATTCTCTTTTTTTTTAAATGTTATGATCTTGCAAGACTCTTGCTGGATTGCGAAAAACAGGACGGCGCAGGTGATCGTTGAATACACGCTGGTAAGCACATTTGTTACTGTAGGAAGGAGCCTTAGTGGAGATGAGGTTTATCAGAGTTTACTATTTACACCTATTGGCTTGAGATGAGTTTTGAGTAGACTTAAGGCTCTTCCCACACCCTACCATACACACCTATATCCAAGAGAGGGGTCTCAGTGGAGAGGCAGGCCCTCCACACACCCTACTATGCACATCCATCATTTGAGAGAGAGGTCTGAAAGGAGAGGCCAGTCCCTCCCCACATCCTACTACTCACACTCGCCATTTGAGAGAGGTCTCATCAGAGAGGCCAATCCCTCCACACATCTGACTATGCGCATCCATCATCTGAGAGAGAGAGGTCTGAAAGGAGAGGCCAGTCCATATCGACATCCAACAATGCACACCCGTCATTACAGAGAGAGGTCTGAAAGGAGAGGCCAGTCCCTCCCCACACCCTATTACGCACACCCATCATTACAGAGAGAGGTCTGAAAGGAGAGGCCAGTCCCTCCCCACACCCCTACTACGCAGACCCATCATACCAGAGAGAGGTCTGAAAGGAGAGGCCAGTCCATCCTCACATCCCACTATGCACACCTGTCATCCATCAGCAGAGAGGCCAATCCCTCCACACATCTTTATTATGTGCATCCGTCATCTGAGAGAGAGGTCTGAAAAGAGAGACAAGTTTCTCCCCACACCCTACTACACACACCTGTCATTTGAGAGAGAGGTATGAAAGGAGCAGCTTGTCCCTCCCAACACCCTACTACGCACACCCATCATCTGAGAGACAGGTCTGAAAGAAAAGTCTAGTCCTTCCCCAAGTCCTACAATGGACACCCGTCATCTGAGTGAGAGATCTGAAAGGAGAGGCCAGTCCCTCCCCACACCCTACTGGGCACACCCATCATCTGAGAGAGAGGTCTGAAAGGAGATACCAGTCCCTCCCCACACCCTACTACGCACACCCATTATTGCAGAGAGAGGTCGGAAAGGAGAGGCCAGTCCATCCTCACAGCCTACTATGCACATGCGTCATCCAAAAGAGAGGTTTGAGTAGAGAGGTCAATCCCTCCCCACAACCTACTATGCACTTCTTTAAAAAAAAAATAGAAAGTAACTGAAAAAAACAAAGGTGACAATAATGGTATAGTTAGCTAAATATGTCAGTGACAACATTAACATTTTGAACTAAAAATAACACAGAGATTCACCAGTTATAGCTAGTAGTGCTAACTATAACTTGCGCCCCCGCCATGCACTGCTTATGACCTCACGTATTACATCACTTATGACCTGTTCTATAACATAATTTATGAGATCACTGATGACATCTCAAATGACTGTAGGTCCTACTTTCTTTGCGTATGTTCTTACAGTGCCCTGAAACTCCTTAGTCACCTATTACCTCACCACTCGCCTGCCCCAAGGGGCTCATTCCCACCCTAATGCCTTCTACCCCCTCATCCCCAACATGTCTGCTTAGATGCTGCTTCTCCAAGGGCTATTTGCCCACCATGTCCTGCAGTCAGACGCCACTTCCTGCTATTGACATGACCATACAGGTTCATCTTTCCTGTGGGATAACTCTCTGTATTGTCCGGCTGCACCACCTATTGCTACCTCATCTTCCGCCTTTGTAAGAGTTGCATACCTGTGGAATATATACTGCAGTGCAGCAAGATAATGTAATGGCAAGTGGGACTGGGATTGAAAGGGAGGTAGGAACTTTCCTTGAAAAGGAGGTCAGCTCCCACACCCAATGCTGATGGTAGCTCCAGAGTCCTCCTACTGTTCTTTCTGTTTACAGACACCATTACTGCTGCTCCTAACTAATTGATCTCCTGCTCATGGAGGTGGACACAATGTACACCCCTGGATACATTGCCACCAATGCAGAGAAAACCAACCATCCCCTTCTTAGTTTAATTCACTGTGAATTGTCTTATTTGAAAACAATTTAATGCATTCGTCAAATAGTGTGAATTGTTTCTGTGCTCTGCCTGAGGCTAAACCAATGTCAACTCAGCTGGCAGAGTCACATTTTCAAGATAATAATTAACTCTGGGTTATTAATTGAGCATGTGATGATCTCTTGGGTACAAACTGTTTGCATAGAAATTAAAAAATACCAGTATGTGTTTATACAAATATTCCCTAATTAAGCTAATTTATATTCTAGACTATTAGCTTTCAAAACCACATAAAGACGTCCTAAGGCAGTTATAAATCTGCAGCCGACCCTTGGTAAGAAATACCAATCTAATTTCATTTTTAAGTGTCTGAAATATAAACACAAGTTTAAACTCATCTGATTTGCAATTTTGAGGGGAATGTCTCTAAAATGCATAATTGTAACAGAAAATGTACGGCAATTGGCAGGATATCTACTTCACATTGTCACTCGTCTCAACTGACCCCAACAGGAAAGTCTGTCTCGGTTCCACTTTTCCTGTCTCACAAATATACCACTTTTCTATCATCCGAGTTTGCAGCCGAACTTTCTGAATCATGTATTTCTCTGCCTTTTTTGGGAGCAGTTCCTGCAACTTCATATGCATATGGTGAAGGTGTGTGCAGTTCCAGATGGTTCAATGGGAGTAAATCAAAATGGTGTTGAAGCATTACACTACCTATCATTTTTGAGCTGCAGATACTGCCCCTAGTCTCTGTCCACACTAAGGGCCAGATGTTCAAAGTTTTTTACTGCTGTGCCTGGTAAAAATCCTTTTCAGGGTTTGCGACTGGTAAAAAGCATTTCAAAAACGTTTTTCATAATCGCTAAATGGGTTTAGAAATAATTATTGATTTGTGGTTTTGAAATTCTCGGACCGTCCCATCTGAATTGTAGACTAATAGGCTATGCCTCAGAGGTCTGTGACTGAAATTCCATTTGCCAACAATTGACCAGTTACTGACTCCCAAGTCTTCTTTGGACCTCTGCCTCTTTGAGAACTATGTTGCCATTTTAATGGGGAGTAGTAAGTGGTCTAAGGGACGACTGCCTACTCTCACTAAAATTTTCAAATTGGAAAAAAACTTTTTTTTTAAACTGCCACATTTCCTTTCAGGAACTTGGGTTGCTTTATAAAATCCATTTTGAAATACTTCAAAAAGCAGCTGATCACTGTCCTTGTGTAGTTAGCCAATCAGAGGGAGTTGCAATTTGTGACCCACCTAATGATATTAATTAGGCAGGTCATTCTTTGGCTTATTTTGAGAACAAACCTAGTTAATCCAGCTTGCAAAAGAAATTTCTAGTCGCAAAACGTTTGCGTGAAACTTGTGACCACTTTTTGCGAGCAGTACAAAAGTACATCTAGCCCCCAAATGAACTTGGTCTGCTTTTTCCTCTCCCCTATATCAACCAGTGTTGGTGATAAGACACAGACACAGATGCAAATACACGTTTGTATGGCTTATACTTACTCATTAAAAACTGTGCGTTTGTTGGACAAAATAAACATCAGGACTGTGCAAGACTGACTCCACCCACTGCATCCGGATGTGTTGGCCTTAGTCCTGCTAGTTCACAGTGCACCATCAGTAGCCCTAACCTGACAAGGTAACAAATGGATTGTGTAACCTTAGAACATGACAAGACTGACGCCCCAAAGAAATCGTGGTATCAGAACCACAAAATTTTTGCTTGGCTACTACTGCATACCCAAAGAGAAACTCAAGGAATACACAACATGCAGTTTCAATATTTATTGATGCATTGTGATTCTTGAGTAAAAGGCATGTGCTGCAATAATCAATAGAAGGAAACAGAATAATTTTATTAGCGTAACGAGAATGGTTAAGAATATAAACAGTTCAAACATTTTATTACAGAGATGATATGCTTCTATATAAGTGCTGTAATATATTGTACTCCTACCTAGCGCTTCCTAGCCTAGTGTGTCCAGGGTGAGTGAATCTGCCAAATCCCTGTAGGGTGATCTAACTTTCTGTTACCTGTGGGTAAGTGTCATCAGGCTGCCTGTCTTGCTGGAGAGCTGGGCAGCATCCCTCGCATGAGGTAAACAGTAATCAGCTGGGTTGGAATTCCGGCATGGGGTGACCTCTCAGTGCCAGCGAAATGCTCCTCTGTCTAAACAAAGAAGTGATGTTGTTTATATAATAAACATCATCCATGTTCCCATGCCGAAGCCTTAGTCAGGCCGCTATTGTTTATTTTATTGTGATAGCTCTGTCGCCGAACGGTCAAAATGTTCAAGGTGTTTGATAATGTGCCTACGAAGTTAAAATGTAAGCAAAGCTGGTTTCAGAGAATATTATCCTACACAGGCACACAAACGAATTTGTGTCAAATGTCATCGTGTTTAAGAAAGAAGGCAACTTAACAGCGTGAGTATGTAAAATGGTGGTGTCTCTACCCGGGCCTATAATGTGACCAAATAACAACATTGATAGGCTCTTTTTTCCTCTTTTCCAGGCAGATGGATTGCTTCTTTCTCACATCAACACTAAGTTGGTCTGTTATAAGGATATGACGGGAGAAGGCACAAAGGTAGCCACAGTGATACTGATGGGCTCTCGCTTGAACTTCTCCAGCACTCTTATAGTCCCCTAAGTTAGTGAAAAAAGAACTCCCTTTTCACTGACACTATGAGACTACAAGGGTGCTAGATATAAATAAATATTTCAGACTATTCTTAAAAGAAGGAATACAAATTATGTAACCCAAATTGGCATAAAAGAATGATCTAAGTCAATTGGAATATATATTTAAAATAATAAAACTATATCAACTTATTTTCTAGGTCCCAATTTATTTCACCATAAACTCAGACAAAAACCCATGGCAAAGTGTTTACCCTGATGTGAGAAATTGGGTTGTTGGTTGAGTGGGGTGTTAACCCTGCTCAAGCAACAGCCACAAACCCTGCCAGGGTGAACCACAATAGTCAGTAAATTAACATGTGCTTAACTCTCTGGTAGCCTGGCACAAATGCAGTCAGTCTTAACTTAGAGGCAATGTGTAAAGTATTTATGCAGCACACAAACAGTATGAAAGTGAAAACACAAAATAAGAAAAATCCCTCAACAATTTAAAAAAATAGAGTATTTTTTAATAAGTTATTCGACACCAAAATAAAAAAAATCTAATCAGAAAAACCAGAGTTATGAATTTTTAAAGTTTAAAGTAAAAACCAGCTACTAAAAGATCAAAGCACCAACCGAGGACATCTAGTCGTGTGAGACCGGGTCAATGTAAAAAAATATGGTCGCGATGGAGTGCAAGTTAGATACAAAAAGTGAATTGGGTCCAGTTGGCATTTATATTTGGACTTAGAAGAAATTTTGACAAAAAAGTTATATGTGGGTCATCTATGGTATCATAGTGACCACCCATGGTAATTCTGAATGGGGCATAGTGATGTTAATGCTTGGCATAATGAGGACATCCATGCCCACAGCCTGCCCTCAGTACAAAGCTGGCCCTGGCATTATGCTGGTGACAATTATCTATTTTCATTAGAAAGGTGGCATCCTCCGTTAGACTGCTGCTGGTCATAGAATAATATTTTATTAATTCTTACTTTATTGGGTTGTTTTTTGTAAAGGTCTGTGTGCCACTGTGCAGTAGCCTCAGAGTGCTCAGCATATTGGTCACTCTTGGCAAATTGTGAGCCTTCTTAACAAATGGTGGTTGTTCTTGGCATAAGATAGTGGACCATAGGCAAGGACAGCAGAATATTTTTATTTATGATAGTAGTACTTGAGAGAAATGTATTGAAATAATATATGATATTTGGGCATTGTAGGTAATTCACATTTTCGCATCGTTCCTGACACTGCTGGTATTTTGATTCTGCATTGAGAAACCACCTATCTAGTTTCTCAGTGCATGTGTTTCCTATATGGTGTCTAGGCTGATGGTATTCGTTTTCTCATCCACAAATGCACAACCTGCCTGTTCTTTGCAGGAGAGAGATACAGGAAGGATGGGTTTCTTTTGCACAGTGCTTAATTTGTAAAATATGAAGTGCAGGTGCTCAAATGTTTGTCGGAAGCCACACCCACTTCCCCCCGGCTCCACCCACTTCCTCCACTGGCTCCACCCACTTACTCTATTGGCACCACCCACATCCTCAACTGGCACTGCTAAAAGTTAGATGCAATACTCTATCTGAGCCTTCCTCATGCCTGTCAGATTTCACCTGGGATTTTTGCATGCATACACTGACAAAACCATACACACTCTCTCTCATCTGTTTTGAAAGCCGTAAAAAAATTTAATTTACAAAATATTGTGTTTCTCTCTTAGTACTCCTACCAATCCGCATTCCTCTCCCTTTTCACTGCCTGTTAATCCTCTCCCATGCGACCTGCTGCCTTGTCCGTATTATGTCGTTTAACAAGATATGCCAGCGTGATGGTCAGGAAATTTGAAGCTCACCCCCTCAATCTTACTGACCAAGCTACGCCCCTGCCTGGCATCTACACTAATGCTCATGCACACACTTGCAAGTCCAATGCCATTCTCAGCTACTGTCTGATAATTACAAATTAATCTCTTTCATACTTATGTCCTCTTTCTGTCCCACATTGGAATACAGGGCACATTTTGTGTTGCAGTTGCCTACCTACAGTTTTTAATAGTACTGGATGTGTTATTAATTACTGTTTGCACAATCAACCCAGTCTTTGAGGTTCAAACCTCGGACTGGTGAATAATACACAAACTGTGCATGTTTTTCCCCCTTTCTGGGGTGTTCGAAACCAACCACAATGTTTGTGGTAGCTTTTACCTCGTGAAAGTCTTGCGAGCAAACAACTGCATGTATTGTAATTGCATTTATATAGCGCTTACTACCCCTGACGAGGCGTCAAAGCGATTTTTCGGCAAGTAGCACGCTACTCCGGAACCCATTAAGGATTAGTGTTGAATTAGTATAGTGAAATATGAAAGTAATTTGAGTGGCGGATAGGTTAGTCCGTTATTTGGATTGAGAAGGGTAGCGGAGGGAAGAAGAGGGAAAAAGGTTTACATTTATATAGCGCTTGTTACCCCTGATGGGGTGTTGAAGTGCCAGTAGATGCAGTAACACCTAGGCCCAGGGGTATGAAAGGCCCACTTCATTGCAATGGCTGTATTTTACTACAAAACCAGGACATGAGGGCCCAATTTATTTCCTTGCATTAGGACTATTGGCACCCTTGCTATGCCAACTAATCAAAGAACCAATGTCACTTTAGAATTAAGGGCTGCTTCGGTCTGACCACGTAAACTAGACATAGATGTTCAAGGCAGCTGCACACTAGTCCCTGTCTTGAAAATACTTTGGGACATCGATATTCTAGGTTCTGATACCTTTTTGGGGTCGAATAGGGCAAAATCACAGAGCAAAAAACAGCTATTGTAACAACTTTACTTGACGGTATTGCACTCAGATTTAGAGTTTCAGTACAAAAATGAGGAACAATTTGCAGTCTGTTTTCTTCATTCATTTACATGTTACCAACACGCTTTTGATGATGGTCTCTACTTGCGGAATGTCTATGAACTGATGCATTCCACCCAGTATTCAAAAGCTTGGAAAATTGTATGAATGAGTAGTAATACTTCTAAATGAGGGCCAAGGAACCCAATGACCAATGTAAAGGCCATCAGTAGTGGAATTCCAGCTGCACCTTTGGAATTTGTATCACATGATTTTTTAAGTGAGCTATAAGCGACCGCTAGTATCAGCTGGTGTACAACAATAGAATGCTTGCTTTTCCGCTGGTCACATGCATGGAAAGAAATCTAAAAACCCATAGGCCGAATGGGCTCAGAAAGAACCATTTCATAGCTGCTCAACAGGTAATTTTATTAGTGAAACAAAGCAGGGGTGACGTCTATTCTGTCTCGACAGTCATTGAGAGAAGGACATGTGAAGCACAGAAAACACAAGGTTGCCAGATGACTTAAAGTCACCAAAGACAGTGCACTAGTCCTGGATTTTTTTTTGCATTCTCAGAATTATAGTCATAGTTTAATTCGGTTGAGTAAACTGGACTAATAAAAAGGAAAACAATGTTTTGGAAAGAAAATCCCAGGAGTAAAGACCTGCGTCCTTGATGACGGAGAATCATTTGACAACCTTACATGAAAGCCCATGCCATCCCCAACAGATGATAAAATAATTCTACCTAGCAGCAATCAAATGGATGCAGATACAACTGAACGGGTCTATCATTTGATTAGCCTGTCGCAATGGGCAGGTTTTGGTTTTTTTGGCAGCGAAACATACACCTTTAAGTTCTTCTCTGTCATTCTGGAAATTCCATCTAACTGCTAAACAGCGTGTTTTTATAATTCATCCATTTGCGACACCTCTGCTTATGAACTAGACTCCAGGCAAGCACTGGATCTGACAATGGAAGTTCTATCATACCATTTAACAATAGCAGGTTAAATAAAACGTTACACCAATAGGCATTATCAAACAGTCCTGAAAGCATTCTGTAATTTCAATATGGGTGGGCATGTGTGTCGGCATTTTGCACCTGCATAAGAATACCAACCCAGGTGGAAAGAAGAGTTTGCACCAGAATCAGAATTAAGACATTGAGTAGAATGAGATCCTAAAAGGAATATTTCAACGTAAAACTTGCTCGAAATGGCAAGTTAACTTGGTTAGCATATTTAAAATACAATAAAATTAGCTCTCTACATCAAAAAAAGCAGTGCATTTTATTTGCAAAGTGAAAGAACGCTGAAGCAAGGGCGACTGAAGATAAGGGGGACCAATTCTAGCGCCTCCTGCCTAGTCAATACCTGGCACTGCACTCACTGCAGATATGCGCTGTTCAAATACCAATTCCATAATCCACCATAACAGTAAATTAAATGAAGCCTGCAAAAGATCTGATAAATAAAACCCTCTTGTCTTAATTACAAAAATGATCGGAGGAGCCGAGTGTCGGGCAATGCATACCCTGAACGCTGCCAGCTCACTTCTAGCTGGAGCTGCAGGGTCCAAGGTCTCTTTTAAGGGTTTCCCCTGGGAGCTGGGGCTACAGTCATTTGAAAAGGGAAATACTCAACTGGAGGCATTAGCTGAAGAATGCATGCTATGCTACATATATGCGTTTTAGTGTGCTGGTTGTTTTGTGTGTTCTATGATAAATCTCAGTTGAAAGGATTTATTAACTACTTACTACTAGGGTTATTCGTGGTGGTGGGCCAGGCGGCCAGGGTGGGGGCACTGCCTTTATTAACTGGAGGTCAGATATAGCAGGCCTGCTGTTGCTGCTGCCTGCCCGTCGCCGTCGGACTGACTTGAATGCTGATGAGAGAACTCGTGGGGTGCGGGTGTGTCCGCATGGCAATCTGAAAAAAAATCTGCACACGTTGCCTGCCGCCCGCCACAACATCCTGCTTTTCAACACGGCATTTAGCCACTCGTAAGCAGTAAACTGTTTAGGGGAGGATACTTCAGGCAGGGGCCGGGCAGGGCCTTTAAATTAATCTCGCCCTATCCTGATATAAGTTATAATGTGTATGGCCGGTGACCGCGGGCCGTAACTAGGCCAGGGCAGGCAGTGCACTATGGAATCTTGTGGAGCTGCCGACCAACCTACCACCACGGTGACCTGTGTCATGCCACCACGCTAAAAAAAAACTAAAAAAAGCAGCGTTGGTATGGCAATAGAATACTTACAGTTTACTCGTGTTGGTGGACCTGGGCACTGCCTTATTAACTGAATATGGTATAGCAGGGCTGGTGCTACTGCTCCTCAATGTCGTCAGGCTGACTAACTTGAACGCTGATGACTCGTGGGTGGGGTGCGGCCGCGCGGGCGTGCCGTGGCGTCACGTGGCAATCTGAAAAAAATCTGCGCGCGCTGCCTGCTGCACACAGCCCCTGCAGAACCAAATCCATCCAGATTCCAGCCCAATCAGTGTCCCGACTCCCGCCCACCGGCAACACTGGACCGAGGCCGCGGCCGCCACCATATAATATAAATCTTGGCTTACGCAGCTCTCAGAGCCACAACATTTTTCACTGGGACTCAGTCAGGAGACAAGAACAACACTCTGCGCAATAAAGAAGTCATGCCGAGACTTATCATCAATGCTATAAGTGATGTGCAGACGCCGCCGTGTGTAGACCCGGCCCTGATAAGTAAGTGCCGGTGCTTAGCACCGGAAAGCACCGGCACAAATTAAGCGGTGGATATAAGTTATAATGTGTATGGCCGGTGACCGCGGGCCGTAACTAGGCCAGGGCAGGCAGTGCACTATGGAATCTTGTGGAGCTGCCGACCAACCTACCACCACGGTGACCTGTGTCATGCCACCACGCTAAAAAAAAACTAAAAAAAGCAGCGTTGGTATGGCAATAGAATACTTACAGTTTACTCGTGTTGGTGGACCTGGGCACTGCCTTATTAACTGAATATGGTATAGCAGGGCTGGTGCTACTGCTCCTCAATGTCGTCAGGCTGACTAACTTGAACGCTGATGACTCGTGGGTGGGGTGCGGCCGCGCGGCGTGCCGTGGCGTCACGTGGCAATCTGAAAAAAATCTGCGCGCGCTGCCTGCTGCACACAGCCCCTGCAGAACCAAATCCATCCAGATTCCAGCCCAATCAGTGTCCCGACTCCCGCCCACCGGCAACACTGGACCGAGGCCGCGGCCGCCACCATATAATATAAATCTTGGCTTACGCAGCTCTCAGAGCCACAACATTTTTCACTGGGACTCAGTCAGGAGACAAGAACAACACTCTGCGCAATAAAGAAGTCATGCCGAGACTTATCATCAATGCTATAAGTGATGTGCAGACGCCGCCGTGTGTAGACCCGGCCCTGATAAGTAAGTGCCGGTGCTTAGCACCGGAAAGCACCGGCACAAATTAAGCGGTGCTTTTGCAGCACCTCACAGTTGTCTACAATGGAGGAAAAGAGGGGGGATACTACCTACCTCAGAAGTTCAGTTCGAGATTGGAAATGAATGTCCTTCACAGGAGCGGCTCGTGTCAGGGAAAAGAGGTGGGGTGAGGGAGGGGTCGGGTGGTGGGTGGGGGACGACGGAGACAAATAAAAAAATAAAAAAGAACTTACCTGCCTCCCTGCAGGATCGCACACTTCTGCTCCTCTCTTCTCCACTGCAGGCAAGGACAGGCTCCCATACTGCCCTGTGGCCAATTGTAAAGCTGCTCTCATGCATGAGAGTAGCTGCAGGATTGGCCAGAGCGCCGATGATTTGCACTCCCAGACAGACTGGGAGCCTGTGCCTGCTCTCTCCAACCCAGCAATGCAGCTGGGGTTAGAGAGGGCTTCACTGCCCATTTGGGTTTGGCCAGCCTGAGACGGCCGGTCAAACCCACATGCACAGTGAAGGCAGTGCCTATTACTCCCGCGCCAGCCTGTCATCACCCTGACCCCGCCCCCAAGACTCAGCACAAGAAAAATAAAATGATGATAAATACGGGTTTTAAACCCGTTTTATTATCGTTTTATTTTTCACGTTTTTCAAAGTACTGGCGGGGGTAGACTGTCCTCTGCCACAGCGGAGGAGCCGCCGCTCGTCCTTCAGTGAATCATTAAAGCAACTGTCAATGCTTGGTTTAGATAGGGAGAAAGATATATTTTCTCCATTGAAGCCTAAAATCATAGTTTGCAAAACCAGTTAAACCTTCTATAGCCTTCTTGTTTAATGGGAGGAAACCGGTGTAAATGGGCTAAAATAATGGCCGCCCAATTTTTGAACATTTCTAGTGTAAACATTTAAAAATCTTGAACTGGCCGCTAAACTTGACGTAAAAGAGAGGCAGACATACATTGTAGGTGTGGTTAATTAAATTAAGGCATTCCTCCCATCTCTGGTAGGTGGACGTGTGGTCACAACATCTCCACATGTGTTGTTTTTCTTATTATGAGGTTGGAGAGATATCCTGCAGCTAGTAATGCTTTACTATACAGAAATGTGTCTGTACAGCTGTGAGAGCCCCCAGGATTTGCATCCCTTTTGTTTCTACCGCAGAAAGGTGGTCGCAGATTTCTCTTTAATGTGCCCAGCAGCATTTTGCATTTAACATTTCCATTCTCAACGTGTATGGGAGTACCTTTTGCAGTAAACAGCTCATTCACTACAGATTTTGAATTTTTCAGAGTTGTGTGTTTTACTATCGTGCATGTGAAGCATTCTCATCCACATATCCATTCAGATTCACCCATCTGCATTAAAGGTTTCAGCTCAGATTCAATTACCAAACCTCTATTAACCACCCAATCACCCACATTCTCTCATCCAACCACATTTGCCTATATAACCTCTGACTTGACAGACACGTCTCTCCATGCAACTCTCACCCCTCCCCCGCTGCCAAAAACCTTGCACATCATTTATCCAGGGATTTCACTAATGAAATGTCATTTACCATGTGATTTCACTAATGAGAGGTCATGCATTTTCAGTTTGACAGTGCGTGTTTACTGGTAGTTTTTCTAATGTGTACAATTAGTGCTTCTGCTGCTTTGTGAAAATGTTGTGAAAAAAATAGGAAAGTACTGTTTAAAAGGATAAATTAGTTTTGCTTTTTGTTGTGCAAAGTCCTGACCATAAGAGGGATTTTTATGGTACTTTGACAACTGCCAGTGCCAGGTAGTGATTTGAGGAGCCCTGCAGATGGAACGTTTCCACATTTCAGCAAGAGACAGCCTCTTTGATTTAACAAGTCCTTTAATCCACTGTTTATTTATCTAGCCCCTTTTAAAGCGCAACTATTGCGAAAAAGGTGTCCTAGCGCTAAAACAGTATCCAACTTCTTGAGCAGTGTGCCAGCTTAGAGGATATACAGCCAAGTTTTGAGTAACTCTCTGAATTGGCTCAAATCAGCAACTGAGCAAGGAAAAAGAGGCGCGCTATTCCAAAGACGGGAAGCCTGTACCGAGAACACTCTGCCAGAGCCATGCCATTCCAAAGGCGGGAAGACTGCACCAAGAACACTCTGCCAGAGCTGTGCCATTAGAAAGGCAGAGAACACTCTGCCAGAGCCATGCCATTCCAAAGGCGGGAAGCCTGTACCGAGAACACTCTGCCAGAGCCATGCCATTCCAAAGGCGGGAAGCCTGCACCGAGAACACACTGCCAGAGCCATGCCATTCCAAAGACGGGAAGCCTGCACCAGAACACTCTGCCGGAGGCGTGTCATTCCAAAGACAGGAAGCCTGCACCAGAACACTCTGCCAGAGGCATGCCATTCCAAAGGCGGGAAGACTGCACCAAGAACACTCTGCCAGAGCTGTGCCATTAGAAAGGCAGAGAACACTCTGCCAGAGCCATGCCATTCCAAAGGCGGGAAGCCTGCACCGAGAACACTCTGCCAGAGCCATGCCATTCCAAAGGCGGGAAGCCTGTACCGAGAACACTCTGCCAGAGCCATGCCATTCCAAAGGCGGGAAGCCTGCACCGAGAACACTCTGCCAGAGCCATGCCATTCCAAAGACGGGAAGCCTGCACCAGAACACTCTGCCGGAGGCGTGCCATTCCAAAGACAGGAAGCCTGCACCAGAACACTCTGCCAGAGGCATGCCATTCCAAAGACGGGAAGCCTGCACCAGAACACTCTGCCGGAGGCATGCCATTCCAAAGACGGGAAGCCTGCACCAGAACACTCTGCCAGAGGCATGCCATTCCAAATACGGGAAGCCTGCACCAGAACACTCTGCCAGAGGCATGCCATTCCAAAGACGGGAAGCCTGCACCAGAACACTCTGCCGGAGGCATGCCATTCCAAAGACGGGAAGCCTGCACCAGAACACTCTGCCAGAGGCATGCCATTCCAAAGACGGGAAGCCTGCACCAGAACACTCTGCCGGAGGCATGCCATTCCAAAGACGGGAAGCCTGCACCAGAACACTCTGCCAGAGGCATGCCATTCCAAAGACGGGAAGCCTGCACCAGAACACTCTGCCAGAGGCATGCCATTCCAAAGACAGGTAGCCTGCACCGAGAACACTCTGCCAGAGCCATGCCATTCCAAAGGCGGGAAGCCTGCACTAGAACACTCTGCCAGAGGCGTGCTATTTGAAGTGCGGGAAGCCTGCACCAAGAATACTCTGCCAGACCCATGCCATTCCAAAGGCGGGAAGCCTGCACGAGAACACTCTGCCAGAGCCATGCCATTCCAAAGGCGGGAAGCCTGCACTAGAACACTCTGCCAGAGGCGTGCCATTCCAAAGGCGTGAATCCTGCACCGAGAACACTCTGCCAGAGCCATGCCATTCCAAAGGCGGGAAGCCTGCACTAGAACACTCTGCCAGAGGCGTGCTATTTGAAGTGCGGGAAGCCTGCACCAAGAATACTCTGCCAGACCCATGCCATTCCAAAGGCGGGAAGCCTGCACGAGAACACTCTGCCAGAGCCATGCCATTCCAAAGGTGGGAAGCCTGCACAAGAACACTCTGCCAGAGCCATGCCATTCCAAAGGTGGGAAGCCTGTACCAAGAACACTTTGCCAGAGGCTTGCCATTCCAAGTGCGGGAACCCTATACCGAGAACACTCTGCCAGAGGCATGCATTCCAAAGGCGGGAAGCCTGCACTAGAACACTCTGCCAGAGCCATGCCATTCCAAAGACAGGTAGCCTGCACCGAGAACACTCTGCCAGAGGCATGCCATTCCAAAGACGGGAAGCCAGCACCAAGAACACTCTGCCAGAGGCATGCCATTCCAAAGACGGGAAGCCTGCACCAGAACACTCTGCCAGAGGCATGCCATTCCAAAGACGGGAAGCCTGCACCAGAACACTCTGCCAGAGCCATGCCATTCCAAAGGCGGGAAGCCTGCACCAGAACACTCTGCCAGAGGCATGCCATTCCAAAGACGGGAAGCCTGCACTAGAACACTCTGCCAGAGGCGTGCTATTTGAAGTGCGGGAAGCCTGCACCAAGAATACTCTGCCAGACCCATGCCATTCCAAAGGCGGGAAGCCTGCACGAGAACACTCTGCCAGAGGCGTGCCATTCCAAAGGCGGGAAGCCTGCACCGAGAACACTCTGCCAGAGCCATGCCATTCCAAAGGCGGGAAGCCTACACCGAGTACACTCTGCCAGAGGCATGCATTCCAACGGCGGGAAGCCTGCACCAGAACACTCTGCCAGAGGCGTGCCATTCCAAAGGCGGGAAGCCTGTGCCAGCACCCTCTGCAAGAGCCATGCCTTTCCAAAGGTAGGAAGCCTGCACCAAGAATACTCTGCCAGACCCATGCCATTACAAAGGCGGGAAGCCTGCACAGAAAACACTCTGCCAGAGCCATGCCATTCCAAAGGCGGGAAGCCTGCACTAGAACACTCTGCCAGAGGCGTGCTATTTGAAGTGCGGGAAGCCTGCACCAAGAACACTCAGCTGGACCCATGCCATTCCACAGGTAGGAAGCCTGCACCAGAACACTCTGCCAGAGCCATGCCATTCCAAGCGCGGGAAGCCTGTACCAAGAACACTCTGCCAGAGCCATTCCATTCCAAAGGCAGGAAGCCTACACTGAGATCACTCTGCCAGAGGCATGCCATTCCAAAGGCGGGAAGCCTGCACCAAGAACACTCTGCTGGACCCATGCCATTCCAAAGGCGGGAAGCCTGCACTGAGAACACTTTGCCAGAGGCGTGCCATTCCAAAGGCGGGAAGCCTGCACCAAGAACACTCTGCCAGAGGCGTGCCATTTCAAAGCAGAAAGCCTGAACCGAGAACACTCTGCCAGAGGCATGCCATTCCAAAGTTGGGAAGCCTGCATCAGAACACTCTGCCAGAGGTGTGCCATTTCAAAGCAGAAAGAATGAACCGAGAACACTCTGCCAGAGGCATGCCATTCCAAAGTTGGGAAGCCTGCATCAGAACACTCTGCCAGAGCCATGCCATTCCCAAGATGGGAAGCCTGCACTAGTACACTCTGCCAGAGGCGTGCCATTCCAAAGGCGGGAAGCCTGCACCAAGAACACTCTGCCAGAGGCATGCCATTTCAAAGCAGAAAGAATGAACCGAGAACACTCTGCCAGAGGCATGCCATTCCAAAGTTGGGAAGCCTGCATCAGAACACTCTGCCAGAGGTGTGCCATTCCCAAGACGGGAAGCCTGCACTAGTACACTCTGCCAGAGGCGTGCCATTCTAAAGGCGGGAAGACTGCACCAAGAACACTCTGCCAGAGGCATGCCATTTCAAAGCAGAAAGCCTGAACCGAGAACACTCTGCCAGAGGCATGCCATTCCAAAGTTGGGAAGCCTGCATCAGAACACTCTGCCAGAGCCATGCCATTCCAAAGGCGGGAAGCCTGCACCAAGAACACTCTGCCAGAGGCGTGCTATTCGAAAGGCGGGAAGCCTGCACCAGAACACTCTTCCAGAACCATGCCATTCCAAAGGTGGGAAGCCTACACCAGAACCCTCTGCCAGAGGCATGCCATTCCAAAGGTGGGAACCCTGCACCAGACCGCTCTGCCAGAGCCATGCCATTCCAAAGGCGGGAAGCCTGCACCAAGAACACTCTGTTAGAGGCGTGCCATTCCAAAGGCGGGAAGCCTGCACCGAGAACACTTTGCCAGAGGCGTGCCATTCCAAAGGCGGGAAGACTGCACCGAGAACACTATGCCAGAGGCCTGCCATTCCAATGGTGGTAAGCCTTCACCAAGAACACTCTGCCAGAGGCGTGCCATTCCAAAGGGGGGAAGCCTGCACAGAGAACACTCTGTCAGAGGCGTGCCATTCCAAAGGCGGGAAGCCTGCACCGAGAACACTTTGCCAGAGGCGTGCCATTCCAAAGACGGGAAGACTGCACTGAGAACTCTGTGCCAGAGGCCTGACATTCCAATGGTGGTAAGCCTTCACCGAGAACACTCTGCCAGAGGCGTGCCATTCCAAAGGGAGGAAGCCTGCACCGAGAACACTTTGCCAGAGGTGTGCCTTTCCAAAGGCTGGAAGCCTACACCGAGAACACTCTGCCAGAGGTGTGCCATTCCAAAGGGGGGAAGCCTGCACTAAAAACACTATGCCAGAAGCATGCCATCCAAAGGCGGGAAGCCAGTACCGAGAACACCCTGCTGGAGGCATGCCATTCCAAAGGTGGGAAGCCTGTACAGAGAACACTCTGCCAGAGGCGTGCTATTTGAAGTGCGGGAAGCCTGTACCAAGAACACTCTGCCAGAGGCTTGCCATTCCAAAGGCAGGAAGCCTGCACTGAAAACACTATGCCAGAAGCATGCCATCCAAAGGCGGGAAGCCAGTAGCGAGAAATTCTGCCAGAGGCATGCCATTCCAAGTGCGGGAAGGCTGTACCGGGTACACTCTGCCAGAGGCATGCCATTCCAAAGGCGGGAAGCCTGCACCGGGAACACTCTGCCGGAGGCATGCCATTCCAAAGGTGGGAAGCCTGTACCGAGAACACTCTGCCAGAGGCGTGCTATTTGAAGTGCGGGAAGCCTGTACCAAGAACACTCTGCCAGAGTCTTGCCATTCCAAAGGCGGGAAGCCTGCACTGAAAACACTATGCCAGAAGCATACCATCCAAAGGCGGGAAGCCAGTACCGAGAACACTCTGCCAGAGGCATGCCATTCCAAGTGCGGGAAGGCTGTACCAGGTACACTCTGCCAGAGGCATGCCATTCCAAAGGCGGAAAGCCTGCACCAAGAACCCTGTGCCAGAGGCGTGCCTTTCCGAAGGCGGGAAGCCTGCACCGAGAACACTCGGCCAGAGGCATGCCATTCCAAAGGTGGGAAACCTGCACTGAGAACACTCTGCCTCAGCCTTGCCATTCCAAAGGCGGGAAGCCTCTACCGAGAACACTCTGCCAGAGGCATGCCATTCCAAAGGTGGGAAGCCTGCACCAAGAACACTTTGCCGGAGGCATGCCATTCCAAAGGTGGGAAGCCTGTACCGAGAACACTCTGCCAGAGGCGTGCTATTTGAAGTGCGGGAATCCTGTACCAAGAACACTCTGCCAGAGGCATGCCATTCCAAAGGCGTGAATCCTGCACCAGAACACTCTGCCAGAGCCATGCCATTACAAAGGCGGTCAGCCTGCAGCAGAACACTCTGCCAGAGCCATGCCATTCCAAAGGCGGGAAGCCTGCACTGAGAACACTCTGTCAGAGGCATGCCACTCCAAAGATGGGAAGCCTACACCAAGAGCACTCTGCCAGAGGCATGCCATTCCAAAGGCGGGAAGCCTGCACCAGAACACTCTGCAAGGGCCATGCCATTCCAAAGGCAGGTAGCCTGCACCAAGAACACTCTGCCAGAGTCATGCCATTCCAAAGGCGGGAAGCCTGCACCCGAGAACACTCTGCCAGAGGCATGCCAATCCAAAGGGGGGAAGCCTGCCCCAGTACACTCTGCCAGAGCTGTGCCATTAGAAAGGCAGAGAACACTCTGCCAGAGCCATGCCATTCCAAAGGCGGGAAGCCTGCACCGATAACACTCTGCCAGAGCCATGCCATTCCAAAGGCGGGAAGCCTGCACCGAGAACACTCTGTCAGAGGCGTGCCATTCCAAAGGCGGGAAGCCTGCACCGAGAACACTCTGCCAGAGGCGTGCCATTCTAAAGGCGGAAAGCCTGCACCAAGAACCCTGTGCCAGAGGCGTGCCTTTCCGAAGGCGGGAAGCCTGCACCGAGAACACTCGGCCAGAGGCATGCCATTCCAAAGGTGGGAAGCCTGCACTGAGAACACTCTGCCAGAGCCATGCCATTCCAAAGGCAGGAAGCATGTACCAAGAACACTCTGCCAGAGGCATGCCATTTCAAAGGCGGGAAGCCTCTACCGAGAACACTCTGCCAGAGGCATGCCATTCCAAAGGTGGGAAGCCTGCACCAAGAACACTCTGCCGGAGGCATGCCATTCCAAAGGTGGGAAGCCTGTAACGAGAACACTGTGCCAGAGGCGTGCTATTTGAAGTGCGGGAATCCTGTGTGAGAAGTTGGCCTGGTATATGCTGTCCACTAATTATAGTGGGCACCTTGCACCAGTCCAAACAACCCCTTATTGGAGATAGGTTAAAGACAACCTTATTGAAAGCTATCCTAGTGGTAGCTATGGAGAGCAGCCTTCAGGCTAAGTCTTGAAGGAATGTAAAGCAGCTTGTTTTACCAGTCTATAATCTCTTGAGTGACCAAATGAAAGAGCACCACACCAGGTATATATTCAAAATATATGTATTTATTGCTAAACACACCCCTCTAGTCTCTTTATGAGGCTAGAGTTTGAAGTACATAAGTTAGAAGTTATTTAAACACAGTAATAGCACAAATACACGTTTGGGCCCTAGGGGCGTACCAAACCATATACCAATAAAGTGGTATTCGAACCACGACTGAACTAGACACTAGGCCTAGAGCCTCTAGAAGTGCTTGGACCACAAGGAACCACCCAAGGTAGTGACACAGGGGACCCACGGGAGACGCGTGCAGTGTAAATACACAACCGCGATACGCCGTTGACTTCTATGGAGAAAGTCGGGATCGGGAAATTAGAGAAAAGGGACACTTAAAAGAGGACTTGGACAAAACCCTTTGAGATCTAGGACTTTGAAGAGTCTCTACCCACGGGAGCACCGGAGTACTCGTGTTACCTCACCCAGGGAAGCCGGGTGCATAGGTGCCTTTCGGGGTCGGGTTTCGTCGTCGATTCAGATGGCGATCTGCTGCAAAGTGCTGCTGGAGACCAAGAGAAAAGTGTCCGGGTGGATCCAAGAGTGGATCGGAGTTCTGAAGAACCTGAAAGCAGAGGGGACAGAGTCTGGGTCACTAGCCAGTGACCAGGAAGGCGATGGACAGATGCCCACCGATGTCGAGTGCTTCAGGTGCGTTGACGGTCGTCTTGACTCTTCAGCCACGAGGTCCAGGAGGCGTTGTCGGTGACCAGGAGCAGGATTCGGGCTGGTACACGATGTCTGTCGAGTGCTGAGGTGTTGGCGACCGGATTGGACCCAACAAGCCTTGGCAACGGCAAGTCTTGGTGAAGATGTAGATCGTCGATGGTGCAGACCAGCAAGGTCTGTGGAACTCACCCAGCGAGGGTAAGTGAGGGCAGGCCTGGAGCAACCAGGATTCCAAGATAGAAAAGGATTGGCCTTCGTTAAGGGCTACTAGCCAATGGGCTAGCGACCGCGAAGGAGCCTCGTGACGCCGCACGTGGATCTGGCTTACAGGACACTCGTGGAGTGGGGGCCAATGATCTTCGGTGCAGATGGTGCTGGAGGCTAGGGCTACTCGGAGCCCAAAGCACGACTTCTTGGGAGACCCAGAAGAGGATGCACTTGCAAATGTGCTCGGTGTCCAGGGGTCACAGTCTCAAGTCACCCACGTTAGCCACGGGCCTCAGCTTTGCTGGGGACTCAGGGTAGCCTCGGAGAAGTCTGAGAATCCACCTCTGGTGATGCGATGACTTCGGCGTCCGACGGGAGCTTCAGAAATGCAAACCGGACAGATGCTTCTTTGGTGCCTGCCAAGCAGGGGAGTCTCTCCTTGACCCCAAGGGAGATTCTTCTGTCCTCTAATCGTGAGTAGAGCGTCGAAGGTCCAGGATTCTGTTACAGAGTTTCGTCCAGGGATAATCTAAAGTCCTAAGGACTGGGTTCCTACCTTTATACTAAAGATAGGGGTTGGACTACTCTGTGGCCCCACCTATGGGTGGGTCAGGGCAGAGGGGTCGCTACACCCCTTTCCCTTTGTCCAGTTCGCGCCAAAGCAGGGGCTGCAAGCCCCTGATCCGGTTTGAACTGGGGTATGCAAAGGGACACCAAATGTGCCCCCAGTGCAGGACTTCAAAGCACCCGAAAGTGCTCCCGCCCAGCCCCAATACACATTATCCTGTCTGGGGAGGTGGTCACACCTCCCTGGGACAGGAAACCTATTGTCCAGGCCTCCCCTGCCGGAGTTTCGTCCTGCAGCAGGAGGCCAGACTCGTGTCTGTGGCAGCAGCATCCATTTTGTGATGCCAGGGCTCTGGAAAGAAGCTACCGGACTAGTCAGAGTTAACATGTCTTTCCCTCTAGAAGGGTGGAATGCTATCCCCGCCGCCAGGATTGGCGTGGGGGTAGTATTCCAAGATGTTTGACACCAAACACGACATGTTTAGGTGCAGCCATTCCAAAGTTAGCATTTTACCGCGAGGATATAATGCGCTTAAGAGTATATGGTCAGGCTGCACTACAAACAGCATCAGAGATGGTCTCCGAACGCTGCAGAGGGGCCCTGCTCATGCAGGGGCACCCTCTCACATAGGAACCATGCACTCTGCCTTTAGGATTGATAAGGCCTGCCTTAGGAGTGACTTATAGGTTTATATGTGTGCATGTATTTAGTGATATAGGTAACCTATATCACAGTAAGGGGTGCATGCACCACCTTACCCAGGCTGCAGTAGCAGACCTGTGGTGTCAGGTTGGATGGCCTTCCAGGGGTGGCATAATACATGCTGCAGCCCCTGGCAGGCCTCTGAGGTACCTATGCCCTTGGTACATAGTATACCATATACTAGGGACTTATAAGGGCACTCCAGATCCCAATCAGTGATGTGCCTAAGGCACATGGAAACCATTTTAGAGAGGAAGCAGCTAGGCTGGGGTTCTGATTAGCAGGGCCCCAGCCAGACTAATGTCAAAAAACAGTGAAGCATCAGCAAAAAGTGGGGGTACCCATGTGAAGCAGATCCTACTCTCCTACACAACCTCCCCCAAACGTAGGGACATTAAACTAACCTTGCCCAGTTAAGTCTTCATGTTCTAAGTGGAAATACCTAGAGAGTCCATCTGCATTCGCATGGTTACTCCCAGGCCTATGTTCCACTGTAAAGTCCATCCCCTGTAGGGAAATGGACCACCTAAGCAGTTTGGGGTTTTCACCCTTCATTTGTTTTAGCCATAAGAGGGGCTTATGGTCTGTCTGAACCAGGAAGTGTGTACCAAACAAGTATGGCCTCAACTTCTTCAGAGCCCAGACCACAGCAAAGGCCTCCCTCTCTATGGCTGACCAACGTTTCTCTCTAGGGGTCAGCCTTCTGCTAATGAAAGCTACTGGCTGATCCTGACCTTCTTCATTCAATTGTGACAGTACAGCCCCTACCCCCAATTCAGATGCATCAGTTTGAACAATGAACTTCTTGGAGTAATCAGGACTCTGCAGAATGGGAGCAGTGCACATGGCCTGCTTCAGGTCATCAAATGCCTTTTGACAGCTAACTGTCCACTGAACCTTTTGGGCATTTTCTTAGAAGTTAAGTCATTCGGGGGTGTCACTATTGATCCATACCCCTTGACAAATCTCCTATAGTACCCAGTCAGGCCTAAGAAGGCTCTCACCTGAGTCTGGGTAGTGGGAGCAGTCCAGTCCATGATGGTCTGGATCTTGCTCTGCAAAGGTTGAACCTGGCCTCCACCCACAAGGTGGCCCAGGTACACAACCTGGCCCAGGTACACAACCTGACTCTGCCCTATCTGGCACTTAGTGGCCTTGATAGTCAGGCCTGCCTTTTGCAGGGCCTGTAAAACATTCCTGAGGTGGACCAGGTGATCCTCCCAGGTGGAGCTAAAGACAGCAATATCATCTAGATATGCTGCACTATAGGCTTCCAGTCCTGTGAGAACTGTATTCACCAACCTCTGGAAAGTGGCAGGTGCATTCTTCAGACCAAAGGGCATCACCACAAATTGATAATGCCCACTAGGGGTTGAGAATGCTGTTTTGGGCTTTGCAGTATCAGCTAGTCTGATCTGCCAGTAGCCAGCTGTTAGGTCAAATGTGCTGAGATATTTGGCAGAGGCCAAAGTATCTATGAGCTCATCTGCCCTGGGTATTGGATGGGCATCAGTCCTAGTGACTGCATTGAGACCCCTGTAGTCCACACAAAACCTCATCTCTCTTTTTCCACCACTGGTGTGAGGCTTTGGTACAAGGACCACTGGACTAGCCCAAGGGCTATCTGAGGGTTCAATAACTCCCAATTCCAACATTTTCTGGACTTCAGTCCTGATACAGTCCCTGACATGGTCAGGTTGCCTATAAATCTTGTTTTTAATAGGCAGACTGTCCCCAGTGTCCACTTCATGAGTGCACCAGGTGGTCTGACTGGGTGTCAGTGAAAACATATGTCTAAACTGATTGAGGACTTGCCTGCAATCAGTTTGTTGCTGGGTAGTGAGGCTGCCTGCCAAGGCTGCACCATCAACTGACCCATCGTCAGGGTTCTGTGAGAGCAGGTCAGGGAGTGGGTCACTCTCTTCCTCCTGCCCTTCATCAGTAGCCATGAGCAAGCCCATGTCTGCCCTGTCCACATATGGTTTTAACCTGTTGACATGGAGAACCCTGTGGGGACTCCTGGGTGTTCCTAGGTCCACTAAGTAAGTGACCTCACCCTTCTGCTCAACAATAGTGTGGGGTCCACTCCATTTATCTTGGAGAGCTGCTGGGGCCACTGGCTCCAACACCCACACCTTCTGTCCTGGCTGGTAGACAGTCAGAACAGCCTTTTGGTCATGCCAGGCCTTTTGAAGTTCCTGGCTAGCCTCAATGTTTTTGGTTGCCTTTTTCATGTACTCAGCCATCCTGGAGCGGAGACCAAGTACATAGTCCACTATATCTTGCTTTGGGGGCTTGAGAGGTAACTCCCATCCTTCCTTCACCAAGCACAGTGGACCCCTCACAGGGTGGCCAAACAGAAGTTCAAAAGGGCTGTAACCAACCCCTTCTGAGGCACCTCCCTATATGCGAATAAAAGGCAGGGCAAGAGTATGTCCCATCTACGCCTAAGCTTTTCTGAGAGCCCTTTAATCATGCCCTTCAAGGTTTTGTTGAATCTCTCAACTAAACCATTGCATTGTGGGTGATAGGGTGTGGTGAACTTATAAGTCACTCCACACTCCTTCCACTTTGCTTTTAAGTACCTAGACATGAAGTTAGCACCCCTGTCTGATACTACCTCCTTAGGAAAGCCCACTCTTGAGAAAATTCCCAGGAGGGCCCTTGCCACCACAGCTGCTGTAGTGGTCCTGAGGGGAATAGCTTCTGGGTACCTGGTGGCATGATCCACTACCACCAGGATAAACCTGTGCCCAGAGGCTGTTTGGGGATCCATGGGACCAACAATGCCAATCCCTACCCTTTCAAAGGGCACCCCCACCACAGGTAGTGGTATCAGGGGGCCTTTGTAGTGCCACCTGCCTTGCCACTGGCTTGGCAGGTTACACAGGAGCGACAAAACTCCTTACTGTCTTCAGACATGTTGGGCCAGTGAAAGTGAGGGACAATTCTGTCCCAAGTCTTGTTCTGGCCCAGGTGACCTGCTAAGGGAATATCATGGGCTAGGGTCAATAGGAAGCCCCTGAACTTCAGAGGTATAACCAACCTCCTGGTAGCACCAGGCTTGGGGTCTCTACTCTCTGAGTACAGGAGTCCATCATCCCAATACACGGTATGGGGACCACTAGCTTTCCCAGCAGCCTCAGCAGCAGCTTGCTGTCTGAGGGGTTCAAGGGAGGGGCAGCTCTGCTGCTCCTGGCTCAGATCTGCCCTAGAAGGTCCCCCTGTCCCCAAGAACTCAACCTGGTCAGGTTCAAGTTCCTCTGGGACAGTTCCTTCTTCGGGGCTGAGATCATCCCCCTCAAGGGACTGATCTTCCTCCTGAGCCAAGGGGGAAGGCACTGCCTTAACCCTACTACTCCTCCTCTTGGAAGGCACTTGGTCCATTCTTCCAGAATCCAAGGCCATGTTGACACCAGAACATGGGCTTCTATTGGAACTCTCAAGGGCATATTATCAAGCCCATTATCGCCGCTTTAGCGGCAGTTTTCTGTCGCTAAAGCGGCGATAATTTTAATGCCGTTTCTTGATAATATGCCCCTAAGTCATTGCCAAGCAAGCATTCGACTGGTAGGTTTGCACTTACCACAACCTTCTTAAGGCCAGTTACCCCTCCCCAGGAGAAGTTAACAACTGCCAGAGTATGGTCTGTTCTGACATTGCTAGCATTGGTCACTTGGTACATCTCACCAAGTATAACTTGCCCAGGATTCACAAGGTCTTGTGTCACCATTGTGACACTTGCCCCTGTGTCCCTAAATGCCAAAGCCTCACGTCCATTGATTAAAGGCTGTTGTCTGTACTTGCCCAGATTACTGGGACTCACAGTGGAGGTCACATCCATGCCTCCATCACAGACTAACACAGCCTGAGTCAGTTCTCTGACTAGGTCAGAGCCCAACTCAGTTCCCAGGGTGAACCCTACTAAACCCTTGGTTGGAGCACTCCCACCAACTGTACTAGGGGGAACAGGTGCCTTAGGGGCATTGGTGGGTGCTGGACTGGAGTCTTTGGACTTGGTGCAATCACTGGTCCAGTGGGTCTTTTGCTTACAGACCTTGCACCATGGTTTTCTTTGGCCTTTCCCTTTGGTAGACTGTGAATCCCCACCAGAAGAAGATTTTTGGGGGCCTGATGAAGACTTTTGATCTTTACCCTTCTCCCCACCCTTTTCAGAGTTCTTAGCATCTTGCTTCTTGGTTTCCCCACCTTGGTTCTGTACCTTCTGCTTCACCCTGGTTCTGACCCATTTGTCTGCCTTCTTTCCCAATTCTTGGGGAGAGGTCAGATCAGAGTCTACCAGGTATTGATGCAACAGCTGATTTTGACAGTTATTAAGAATCTGCTCCCTCATTATCAGATTGTACAATCCTGAGAAGTCACACACCTTACTGCCCATCAACCAGCCTTCCAGAGCCTTGGCAGAACAATCCACATAGTCTACCCAGTCTTGAGTCTGTGCTTTTGGGTATCTCTGAACTTCAACCTGTACTGTTCAGTGGTTAGGCCAAACCCATCAATAAGAGCACTCTTCAAGACCTTGTAATTATCAGCATCCTCCTCTCTAACAGTGAGGAGCTTATCTCTACCTTTGTCAGCAAAGGAGAGCCACAAGATTGCTGCCCACTGCTCCTGAGGGACCTTCTGTACCTTACAGGCCCTCTCTAATGCAGTTATCCATTTGTGGATGTCATCCCCACTCTGGAAGGGAGGGACAATCTTGCTCAGGTTCCTATGGTCATAGGACCTTTCCCTGTCTCTAGGGACATGGCTGCCACCATGGGACTCTAGTCCCAACTTTCTTCTCTCTCTAAGGAGATCTAGGGATTCCCTATCTAAAGCCAATTGCTTTTTTCTGATTTCCAGCTGAGTTTCCTCATACTGGACCAGTCTGTCTCTTCTCTCATGAGAGGATTCCCTCCTGTGAGAGGAGATAGAGCTCCCTATGGAGGTGCCAGAGTGGTTAGACTCCTGAGAAGGAGATCTAGACTTTCTGGGCACACTCTTAATCCTTCCTGGGGGACAAAGTGGGGATCATTCAGATCATCCTCATCATCTTCCACAGGAGGGATTGGGTTATCCAGGTCAGGGTCATTGTCACCCTCCTGGCCAGTCTCAGAGGGGGCTGGGGGTATTGGTACCCCTGGCCTCCTCCTCTTCCTCTGCCCCACCCTCAGCTCCTACCCCTTCAGTCCCCAAGGGCTTACTAAGGTCATAAGCCACCAACAACTCCTTGAGGTGTTGGGTGGTGGGGCTTTGGCCTGTCCTTAGTTTTCTCAAGTTGCATAAAGCTCTCAATTCCAAGAATGGGAGTGTATCATACTTGGAGGGTGGAAGCTCAATGGCTTCCTGCAAGGGTTCTTTAGATCCTACCCTTAAAGACATTACTAGTGTGGTGTGGTGTATGCACTACCTACTCTAGTGTGGCCTACTAAACTCTCTTGAGTTGTAGAAAGGGTTGTGCTATCCCTTAACACACAACTCTAAGTTCAGTAGAACTTACTGTATTCTAAGCTTAAATTATATGTACCTTAGGTACCTTTAGTGGTTTTCAGTTGATCAATTCAATTGAGATTATCTGGTAAAACAATATCAAGCTGGAATCCCACACGCTGCACACCAAGGTGAGAAGTTGGCCTGGTATATGCTGTCCACTAATTATAGTGGGCACCTTGCACCAGTCCAAACAACCCCTTATTGGAGATAGGTTAAAGACAACCTTATTGAAAGCTATCCTAGTGGTAGCTATGGAGAGCAGCCTTCAGGCTAAGTCTTGAAGGAATGTAAAGCAGCTTGTTTTACCAGTCTATAATCTCTTGAGTGACCAAATGAAAGAGCACCACACCAGGTATATATTCAAAATATATGTATTTATTGCTAAACACACCCCTCTAGTCTCTTTATGAGGCTAGAGTTCGAAGTACATAAGTTAGAAGTTATTTAAACACAGTAATAGCACAAATACACGTTTGGGCCCTAGGGCGTACCAAACCATATACCAATAAAGTGGTATGCGAACCACGACTGAACTAGACACTAGGCCTAGAGCCTCTAGAAGTGCTTGGACCACAAGGAACCACCCAAGGTAGTGACACAGGGGACCCACGGGAGACGCGTGCAGTGTAAATACACAACCGCGATACGCCGTTGACTTCTATGGAGAAAGTCGGGATCGGGAAATTAGAGAAAAGGGACACTTAAAAGAGGACTTGGACAAACCCCTTTGAGATCTAGGACTTTGAAGAGTCTCTACCCACGGGAGCACCGGAGTACTCGTGTTACCTCACCCAGGGAAGCCGGGTGCATAGGTGCCTTTCGGGGTCGGGTTTCGTCGTCGATTCAGATGGCGATCTGCTGCAAAGTGCTGCTGGCGACCAAGAGAAAAGTGTCCGGGTGGATCCAAGAGTGGATCGGAGTTCTGAAGAACCTGAAAGCAGAGGGGACAGAGTCTGGGTCACTAGCCAGTGACCAGGAAGGCGATGGACAGATGCCCACCGATGTCGAGTGCTTCAGGTGCGTTGACGGTCGTCTTGACTCTTCAGCCACGAGGTCCAGGAGTCGTTGTCGGTGACCAAGAGCAGGATTCGGGCTGGTACACGATGTCTGTCGAGTGCTGAGGTGTCGGCGACCAGATTGGACCCAACAAGCCTTGGCAACGGCAAGTCTCGGTTAAGATGTAGATCGTCGATGGTGCAGACCAGCAAGGTCTGTGGAACTCACCCAGCGAGGGTAAGTGAGGGCAGGCCTGGAGCAACCAGGATGCCAAGTTAGAAAAGGATTGGCCTTCGTTAAGGGCTACTAGCCAACGGGCTAGCGACCGCGAAGGAGCCTCGTGACGCCGCACGTGGATCTGGCTTACAGGACACTCGTGGAGTGGGGGCCAGTGATCTTCGGTGCAGGTGGTGCTGGAGGCTAGGGCTACTCGGAGCCCAAAGCACGACTTCTTGGGAGACTCAGAAGAGGATGCACTTGCAAATGTACTTGGTATCCAGGGGTCACGGTCTCAAGTCACCCACGATAGCCACGGGCCTCAGCTTTGCTGGGGACTCAGGGTAGCCTCGGGGAAGTCTGAGAATCCACCTCTGGTGATGCGATGACTTCAGCGTCCGACGGGAGCTTCAGAAATGCGAACCGGACAGATGCTTCTTTGGTGCCTGCCAAGCAGGGGAGTCACTCCTTGACCCCAAGGGAGATTCTTCTGTCCTCTAATCATGAGTAGAGCGTCGAACGTCCAGGATTCTGTTACAGAGTTTCGTCCAGGGATAATCTAAAGTCCTAAGGACTGGGTTCCTACCTTTATACTAAAGATAGGGGTTGGACTACTCTGTGGCCCCACCTATGGGTGGGTCAGGGCAGAGGGGTGGCTACACCCCTTTCCCTTTGTCCAGTTCGCGCCAAAGCAGGGGCTGCAAGCCCCTGATCCGGTTTGAACTGGGGTATGCACAGGGACACCAAATGTGCCCCCAGTGCAGGACTTCAAAGCACCCGAAAGTGCTCCCGCCCAGCCCCAATACACATTATCCTGTCTGGGGAGGTGGTCACACCTCCCTGGGACAGGAAACCTATTGTCCAGGCCTCCCCTGCCGGAGTTTCGTCCAGCAGCAGGAGGCCAGACTCGTGTCTGTGGCAGCAGCATCCATTTTGTGATGCCAGGGCTCTGGAAAGAAGTTACCGGACTAGTCAGAGTTAACATGTCTTTCCCTCTAGAAGGGTGGAATGCTACCCCGCCGCCAGGATTGGCGGGGGTAGTATTCCAAGATGTTTGACACCAAACACGACATGTTTAGGTGCAGCCATTCCAAAGTTAGCATTTTACCGCGAGGATATAATGCGCTTAAGAGTATATGGTCAGGCTGCACTACAAACAGCATCAGAGATGGTCTCCGAACACTGCAGAGGGGCCCTGCTCATGCAGGGGCACCCTCTCACATAGGAACCATGCACTCTGCCTTTAGGATTGATAAGGCCTGCCTTAGGAGTGACTTATAGGTTTATATGTGTGCATGTATTTAGTGATATAGGTAACCTATATCAAAGTAAGGGGTGCATGCACCACCTTACCCAGGCTGCAGTAGCAGACCTGTGGTGTCAGTTTGGATGGCCTTCCAGGGGTGGCATAATACATGCTGCAGCCCCTGGCAGGCCTCTGAGGTACCTATGCCCTTGGTACATAGTATACCATATACTAGGGACTTATAAGGGCACTCCAGATCCCAATCAGTGATGTGCCTAAGGCACATGGAAACCATTTTAGAGAGGAAGCAGCTAGGCTGGGGTTCTGATTAGCAGGGCCCCAGCCAGACTAATGTCGAAAAACAGTGAAGCATCAGCAAAAAGTGGGGGTACCCATGTGAAGCAGATCCTAGTCTCCTACATCCTGTACCAAGAACACTCTGCCAGAGGCATGCCATTCCAAAGGCATGAATCCTGCACCAGAACACTCTGCCAGAGCCATGCCATTACAAAGGCGGTCAGCCTGCAGCAGAACACTCTGCCAGAGCCATGCCATTCCAAAGGCGGGAAGCCTGCACTGAGAACACTCTGCCAGAGGCATGCCACTCCAAAGATGGGAAGCCTACACCAAGAGCACTCTGCCAGAGGCATGCCATTCCAAAGGCGGGAAGCCTGCACCAGAACACTCTGCCAGGGCCGTGCCATTCCAAAGGCAGGTAGCCTGCACCAAGAACACTCTGCCAGAGTCATGCCATTCCAAAGGCGGGACACCTGCACCGAGAACACTCTGCCAGAGGCATGCCAATCCAAAGGCGGGAAGCCTGCCCCAGTACACTCTGCCAGAGCTGTGCCATTAGAAAGGCAGAGAACACTCTGTCAGAGCCATGCCATTCCAAAGACGGGAAGCCTGCACTGAGAACAATCTGCCAGAGCCATGCCATTCCAAAGGTGGGAAGCCTGCACCGAAAACACTCTGCCAGAGGCGTGCCATTCTAAAGGCGGAAAGCCTGCACCGAGAACCCTGTGCCAGAGGCGTGCCTTTCCAAAGGCGGGAAGCCTGCACCGAGAACACTCGGCCAGAGGCATGCCATTCCAAAGGTGGGAAGCCTGCACCGAGTACACTCTGCCAGAGGCATGCCATTCCAAAGGTGGGAAGCCTGCACCGAGAACACTCTGCCAGAGCCATGCCATTCCAAAGGCGGAAAGCCTGTACCAAGAACACTTTGCCAGAGGCTTGCCATTCCAAGTGCGGGAAGCCTATACCGAGAACACTCTGCCAGAGGCATGCCATTCCAAAGGCGGGAAGCCTGCACCAGAAGACTCTGCCAGAGCCATGCCATTCCAAAGGCGGGAAGCCTACACCGAGTACACTCTGCCAGAGGCATGCATTCCAACGGCGGGAAGCCTGCACCGAGAACACTCTGCCAAATGCGTGCCATTCCAAAGGCAGAAAGCCTGCACCAAGAACACCGTGCCAGAGGCATGCCTTTCTGAAGGTGGGAAGCCTGCAACAAGAACACTCTGCCAGAGTCACGCCATTCCAAAGGCGGGAAGCCTGCATCGAAAACACTCTGCCAGAGGCGTGCCATTCCAAAGGCGGGCAGCCTGTACCGAGAACACTCTGCCAGAGGCATGCCATTCCAAAGGCGGGAAGCCTGCACCGAGAACACTCTGCCAGAGTCATGCCATTCCAAAGGCAGGAAGCCTGCACCGAGAACACTCGGCCAGAGGCATGCCATTCCAAAGGGGGGAAGCCTGCACCGAAAACACTCTGCCAGAGGTGTGCCATTCCAAAGGTGGGAAGCCTGTACCGAGAACACTCTGCCAGAGGCATGCCATTCCAAAGGCGGGAAGCCTGCACCGAGAGCGCTCTGACAGAGGCATGCCATTCCAACGGCGGGAAGCCTGCACCAGAACACTCTGCCAGAGGCATGCCATTCCAAAGGCGGGAAGCCTGCACCAGAACACTCTGCCAGAGGTGTGCCATTCCAAAGGTGGGAAGCCTGTACCGAGAACACTCTGCCAGAGGCATGCCATTCCAAGGGCAGGAGCCTGCACCAAGAACACTCTGCAACCGGCTAGTGAAAGTCTGAATTTGGTCTGAAGAGGATCTGATTCAGAGTAACATAAACAGCGCTCTGGGTGATAACACCGGAAAGTAATCTGTAAATAGATAGGTACAATATTATGAATACCTCTGTGCACAATGCACAGAGACTTGAAGGAGTCCTTTTACCCAGAGGAAGCCAGTGAAGTTTATTCAGGCCATCTGTAGCCAAAGAGGAGCGAGGGAGATCAAGAACCAAATGGAAAGCCCCTGTGTGAAAATAATACCGTTTTTTGATCAGATAATCGGGGGACCAAAAACATAAAGAGTGCTCATGGTCAACACCAGGGCCGGACTGGCCGTAGCTGGCACCGGGCAATCCCCCGGTGCGCCGCACAGGTGGGGGCCGGTTTTGGGCCCCTGGGGGCCGTTTTTGTTACAGGGCCGTTTTTGCAGCATAGCTGCAAAATCGGCCCTGTAACAAAATCGGCCGAAAACCGGCCGTGGCAAAGAGCTCGGCCGCACCCCCAACCCCCCGGGGGGGCCGGCCGAGCACTTTGTCAGGGCCGGTTTTGGTTCCCAGTCCGGCCCTGGTCAACACGACTCAGTATAGTGGACTATCAGAGAATGGTGTGATGTAGGGAGAAATGGAAGGATTTTCGGCAGCGTTTTCAATAAAGAAAAGCAGGTGGCAGCCACTATGTTGACATGAGGGGTCAGAGACAGATCGTTATCAAACTGAAATCTTAGGTTCGAGACAAATGTAGATGCTTCCTGAGGAGGCCAAAGGTCATCAGGTATTGGACGAGGGATCTTATTTCTGGTGCAGCATAAGACTTCGGTCTCATCTCTGTTAAACCTGAGGGCATTGAAGGATAACCAGCTGGTAATTTGGTGCATACAGAGATGGACATTCTCATATGTTACCTATTTTTATAAAGCGCATGGCTACCCAGAAACTGGCTTCCCAGCGCTAACAGGAGTCATGAGGGAGGTAGTAAACTGCCTATGTGAATAAATGAGTCATTACGTGCTTTCTGAAGCTGAGCAGGTTATCATTGGCTCTTAACTGAATAGGGAGGGAGTTCCAAAGCTTAATGCCAAATAAGCAAAGGAGCGCCCACCACATCTGGCCTTTTTAGGTCTCGCCTAGCACAGCGCGCATGCGCTGCACTAGGAGAGGGCCTCTTGGAATCAATTTAGACTTCCAAGAGACTTCTCCGTGTGGGTCTGCCTCCTCTCATACATCCCATTGGCCTTTGCGTGTGGCTTTTAATAATGAAAGCACTGCAAATGGCCAAAGACGGGTGCATGTCCCGCCTTCTCTCGAAACTTTCACTCCCATGGCCTAGGGGTCTCGGGAGCGAGCAGCGGCGCGCATTGTGCCAGCTGCATTCCTCCCTGATCGTTATCTTGGCTTCCTCCCCGCACACATTTGCAGGGCAGACAATTAGCGCCTCGTCACTCGAAGGCTCCTCTTGTGTTGCTATCTTTTGATCTTCGGGTCTGCAACCCAATCCTCTCTGCCCCTTCCTTGTTTTATTCAGACGTCGACATACAATAGTGCCATCTGCGTGCTTCAGAGCAAAACGCTGATCCCCAGCTCTTCCTATTTTACAAATTAAGCACTACTACAAAAAGCGCTTGGTGTACCATGCACTACAAAAGATGCGGGGGCCCACATTCCACCCGTCACGAGGTGAGTACTTGTAGGGTAAAGGCATGGGCGAGCTGCGCCACTCATCCTGACAGCCGCATTTGACACACTCGCTGCCATCTCTCTGTTGGAAAGGCAGGAAAGGGTTAAAATTATGACTTTTAAATGGTTTACCTCATCCGTACTGTAGAAAACTCCTCGAGTGGCCATGGATACGTACTCTTTATAACAATGTCCGCGGAATTCAGGGTACCTTGAGGTTTAAACCTTTTGCCTCGTCTTTTATAATTTCAACACAAAATGTCTGTGAACTTGGAGAAACTGCGCAGTTTTACACGAGGCCGGTGACACGCAGTTGAACTTCCTTTGTGTCTATGCAGATTCTAGCGGGGGCTGGATGGGTATTAAACTGCCCGTCTGCCGCAGAATGCAAACGGATTCACCACTGCATCTTAAAGGAGGATTAAACCGCGATTCCCCCCGAGCGGGCTGACAATAAAGTCACATATATGAAAGAAACATGAACGGCTCCCGCTAGACAGCGCGGAGTTCAGTCAAAATGAAAGACCCCATGACGTCATCCGTGCATCCGTTTAGCAGCGTTTTTTCCCCGGGCTTTTTTCAGTGGTGTTTTATTTGTAAATGTACTTCATGAAGGAACAAGGGCACCAGAATCACATGTGTTGGTAAAGCCCAACCGGGCAAAGTACGCAAAGGACATGGTTTATGGGAGTACATTTAAGTGGCAAACTACCAAAACATGAATTCACTAACATACACTGAATTACTGAGGCATACAATTAGACCACCAATGTGTAATTCGACGTGGGAGTTATTTTACTCCCACGAGCAGCCAGTGGGTGTTCCAGGGTGGGGATGCCCTGGAGGTTTACTCCTGGCAAAAGAAGGCGCACATCGCTATCCTGGTTGGAAACAAGAACAGAACACCTCCCACAAATGGCGGTGGTGTAGAGTAAGAAGTTTTTCCATACATTAATGGGGAGAAAAGTTACAAAGGCAAATGCACTCTTCATATGCATTTATAGAGACATTAAATATACATCATACAAACATAGGCTTATGTAAATGCTTACAGTGGTGAGATCTCCTTGAAAAAGGGGACTGCCATAGCTTCCCAAGAGTACTTCTGCTATTTTGAAAGAATTATAGAAAATAATAAATTTACTCCAAATGCAGGAGTACATTTAAAGTAGTATTTTTCCAGATCTCAATACTTCGAGTAGGATTTGGGCCCGCTTTTGCATACGTTATTTTTTTTTTTAGAGCGCTGTGCTTTTCACAAGCGCTACTGCCTACTTGTTAACATAAGTCCACTTATAAGGTCCCAAAGGCGAGACCTATTAGCTATGCCAATGCTTGTTAATTTTGGGAACGGTCAGCAGAAAGTGATTGCTCGATCTTAGATCTCTTGCTTTGTTGTGCGGAACAATGAGATGACCGAAAATGTGGGGTCTCTGGGCATGTTTTATTTTACGTACAATTCAGAGTATTTTAAAATCTATCCTTTTATTTACTGGTAGCCAATGAAGGCTGACCAAAGCATGCAGAGTGTGTTTTTGGGGGTCTCATCAGAACTCTCACTGTGGAGCAGGGGTAGATGAATCAACAGAGATAATGAGCAGAGTGTCACCCTCATTATTCATAAAGACGACACCTTGAGCGCCAATCAGCTGAGTCAATGGCCTCAAGTAAATGTTGTAAAGCATAAGGCTCAATGAAGAGCCCGGCGGGACTCCCTGGATGATACATCTGAATTCCGATTGGAAAGGAAGGAGGTGAATTGCTTGAGCTCTGTTATGGACATATTATCTGTACCTTTGTAAAGCTGTGTGTCCAAACCCTATTTCAGCCAGTCTGGAAATCATGGTCTCATGAGATATGGTTTCAAAGGCAGCTGCTATGTCTAGCAATACAAGGGCAACAAGGCTGCCTTGTCGGCAGCCCCGCTGAGATTATCTAAAACAGAGACTAAAACTATTTCGGTTGCATGAGAAGGAAGGAAACCTGACTGAGCCACATCTAACAGCTGATTACACTCGAGATGAGTAGAAAGATCCGAGCTCACATATTTTTCCAGGATTTTGACCGGGAAAGGGAGCAGTGAAATTGGGCGAAAGTTGCTGAGAACAGCAGGGTCGGCAGTAGGCTTCTTTAGTAAATGCCCCACCCATGCTTTTTTTCACTAAGAGCGTACAATGCTGAATTTTAGAGAAGTGTTGCAGATTAAACGCAATGGGTTTGCTAAAACGCAGCTGCAGGTTGCCATGGTTTCTGAAGGAGATGATCAGTGGGAGACCCAGATGAATTTGAGGCAGCAAGTTTCTGTAAGCTCTCTGCAGTTATAGGAACTAAGGGCCAGATGTACGAAGATGGTACTTTGCATTTCCTAAATAGCGATTCCGTAAAGAAAATGTAAATTGATATCTACTAATTCTGCGATTTCCTACTTTGTAGGAATCGCTATTAGGGAATTGCAAATACGAAATGCCATTGCATTCCCACCTATGGGTAAAATAGGAGATGGTTTGCATTTCTTAAATTGCGATTTCCTAAGAGGAAATAGCAATTTAGGAAATCCAAACCCAGGGTGCCTCTGGCCTTAAGGTGCTCCGGGAGGCACCCCGAAAAGCTACGTGCACATGTAAGTGGAGCATATGTGTGCTTTCCTAAATGCCCAATTCGCATTTGGGAAATGCTATGTACATGTCCTTTAGGAATTGCAAATAGGGAATCCCTAATTGCGATTCCCAAATCGCGGTCACAAATCACAAATTGCGACCGCGTATGGGCCTTTGTGCATCTTTAAAAGCCATTTAGCATTTCTTAACGGGCCGAAACAGCGATTCGCAGAATCGGCCCGTTTGCGAATGTAAAAAAGGCTTTTTACATGTATCAAACAATATTTTGCGATTCGCTAACCTGTTACGGAATCGCAAAATGGGTTTGCGTTTCAGTATTTGGAAGGGGCGTGTTTAGGGCGTCCCTTCCAAATAGTGAATTCTAATGGTATGTATGAATGTTTTGTGACCGTGTATGCGGTCTCAAAACATTCGCATTTTACCACCTACTTCAAGTAGGTGGTAACCCATTCGCAAATGGGAAGGGGTCCCTAAGGGACCCCTTCCCCTTTGGGAATGGTTGTAAAATGTGTTTAAGAGCAGGCAGTGGTCCCATGGACCACTGCCTGCTCTTAAAAATGAAAAGAAAACTTTCCTTTTTTTTTAAACGCAACCCGTTTTCCTTTAAGGAAAACGGGCTGCATTTAAAAAAAAAAGATTGCTTTATTTAATAGCAATCTCAGACATGGTGGTCTGCTTACTGATGCTGCTTTTGTGCACGTTATTAGCGTCTTCTAAGAAAAAATAATAATAACTAATATGGATTGCGCAGGGATTAATCCAGCATTGGGTTGGTGCGTAGAGAAAAAGCATTATAAGGTAATAATAATGTTTGTGTTTGCTCTGTTTAGAAGAAACGGTTCGCAAATTCTGTATGTCAAATAATGGGTTAAGAAGCCACTGGAAAATAGAAGCGTTTAAATGAAATCCAAGAGTGAATAAGGAGATGGGATACTATTCTGTCCTTCAAGTCCTGAGTGCCTGCCAAAAACCAATATGAAAGAACAATGCAACAAATAGAGGGAAGCTTCCTCTGCAGAGAGGCGCACGGCGAGAAAGATATACAAAATCTACAACAATTTGCCGGAGAAGAGGAAGAAAATAACAGTGGAAGTTTATGTCATTTATTAAATTAAAACAATGGGACATTTAGGGGTCGATTCCGATTCGGGCCGGAAATTTCACCGACCGAGCCGGACCCGGAGAGATTTCCGACCGAATCGGACCCGTGCAGTCCGACCGAACGAGTACGTTGCGTCCGTATGTTATCGGACTCGAGTCGGTCGGACTCCCATTGATGTCAATGGGAGCCGGTCGTACAACGCGTACGCGGGCTCCCATTGCCTCAATGGGTGCGAGTCGGACAAGGGCGCCCCCTACAGCGAGTACGCCGCGAAGCGCTTCACGGCGTACACGCACAGGTAGGGGGGACCCATGGGTCCCCCCTGTGTGCGCCTCGCACGGGTACGCGTACATGGGGGTCCGACACGGACCCCCAAGTACGGCTCCGACAGCGAGTTCGAGTCGGACGGCGCGAGTCGGTCGGAGCGGTCGAGGTGCGCATCGTACTTACCCGGCCGGAAAACGTCTCCATTGCGCGGTGCGAATCGGGTCCGAGCGAGTCGGTCGGAGCGGTACGATCCGGGTACGAGTCGGTCGGAGCGGTCGGGTCGCCCGGACGAGTCGGTCGGCGACCCGCATCGTACTCGCTCGGCCGGACCCGCGTACGGTTCGGTCGGGAAACAGGCTTTCGCATGGCTTTTTTCCCGACCGAATGGTATTGGGTGCGCCTCCGACCGAGATCGGAATCGGCCCCTTAGTGTGGCGGACATGCTGAGAATGGTGTGACCATACATCCCCTTCCTTAAGCAATCAAATGTGAGGAAAACCTTGAGTTTGATACTTGTGTGGGATGGACATTTGGGTTTTAGGGTATAATTGAGGTGCCTGGTGGGAGGGGTTTAGGAGACTGACTTGTGAGACTGTTGGGAGATCGTCGCTGTCGTCGGTTTGCTGTTTCTGTTTCCTGTCTCCTGATTACTGACTTAGGGGTCGATTCCGATCTCGGTCGGTAGGGCTCCGAATCGGATTTGGCTTTACCGGATCCGAGTCGGAGGCTTTGTTTCCGACCGATTCGTACAGTCGTCCGAGCGAGCAAGTACGATGCGAGTGAACGCGAAATCGCCGACGACTCGTTTCCGGGTCCGAACCGCTCCGTCCGACTCGTTCGCACTCGATTCGTGGCGCGCAATGGAGACGTTTTACGACCGAGCCAGTACGATGCACAATCCAGACAGCCGGATCGAGTCGGAGCCTCCGACACGAAAAAGCTCCCGGACGTGGACTTCGGGGGTCCGTGCCGGACCCCCCTTCACCCGTAGCCGTACGAGTCGGACACAGGGGGGACCCATGGGTCCCCCATACATGCGTGTATGGTGCGGATGGCACCAACGCGCACCCACTACAGGGGGGCCCCTTGTGTGCAACGTACCCATTGAGTCAATGGGAGCCCATGTACACGTCGTACGACCGGCTCCCATTGACTTCAATGAGAGTCCGACCGAACCGAGTCCGGCAGCATACGGCCGCATCGTACTCGTTCAGTCGGACTGCAGGGGTCCGGCTCGGTCGGAAAACAATCCGGATCCGGATCGGTCGGAGAGCTTTCCGACCCAGATCGGAATCGGCCCCAAAGTCTTTGCCTCTTCAAATCTTCTTGAGGGGCCTTGCTGCTCTCATGGCCAGAGAGTAGATTTCCTATTCTTATTGGGTTAGTATAGACTGAAATCTGATTTTGCATAAACATTTGCAAATGTATATTATCTTTGAATCTTTTGTCTCTTCGCCTATCCACTCCTTTATGCATTGTCATTGATATGAATTGTCATTTTCTCTTCTGATTTTGTTTGCTTTATGACGATCAGTGGTTTGTGCTGTGTGTTTGTACCAAAGAGCATTATTTCACATAATTTGGATAAACATTATAAATTTACAAATGAGTCTGTCTTTATTAGGAGTGATTTATTTCTAAGGTTTGATTTGCCAAATGTAATCAACTATATAAAGATTGCATCGCCAAATTTTGATATGAGAGTATATAGGTGCGATTGGTAAGTTTGGATTAAATTTGGAATTACACTAACCCAGCATGAAGGGACTTGTTGGGTAGTGGAAAATGGGCCTTGTCTTAAGAAAATGTCTAGTCCTGAAACGCTGGATCAGTTTTGGTAGCAGAAATTGATGGTTATATTGGTTATTTTGGCAAATCAATGATTGATTTATTGATTTAAGATTATTGATTACTAATACAGAAAGTTATTGTCATTGTTTTTTTGTAGTCTGGAAGTACGGGCACGGAGTTGCTTAAGATCCCGGGATGCTAATTTAAGCCGTTGTGGCATAGTCATAGTGTGGAGAAATACTACACTGGAAGTCACAGTGTGAAGAAATATCACGCTGGAAGTTCTTTGTCTGTTGTTGTAATATCGAACAGTGAAAGGCTGTTGATGTTTTTTTAGGGACTTACTCTGTTGTAAGGAGAGTGTATGAAATAGTGGAAAGTCCACTTCTGAAACTCTGGCCTTATCCCCAAAGGAGTACCAAGACCTCTTTTAAGAAAAAGTCCTCTTCGAAACTTTGGCCTTATCCCTAGAGGAGTACTAAGACCTCTTTTCACTTGTTTGGGAGTGGAGTGACGCTGGTCGTTATTTTACTCGAAGCAAAGGGAAATCTTTTAGAGTAATTGAACTATCTCTTTATTAGTGGAGCAGACAAAGGCGCTGTTTTGTGTCGTTTCTAATAAGAATCTAGTTAGAAAAACTTTGTTTTACATTGCCGTAATATTTTGTAAAGGGAGGGTCAGTAGTAGGAGTTATACTGACGTCACAAAAGACGCGCTGGCATTGGTGAGAATAGCGGGTGTGTATTGTGCTGTAATTGGTTGGTTGGTGTGAGCCACGCTGAGATTGGACGAGCGTGAGCCAATAAAGTGAGTGTAATTACGGAAGGATTTTCTTAGTTTTCCGAAATAGTTAGTGAAGAGAGAAAAGGAGTGTTAAAAATGAAGTTGATTAAAGCCATTCAGGAATTCTTTAAGAAGGACAAACTGATTGTGATTAGAGAGGGAATTCCTGTACCTCCTCCAAGATCGCCTGCTTCCTTTATGATGTTAGAGCGTGGATACCATACATGTACATGGCTGGAGAACTGGGTGAAATATACAGAGGATGATGGAGTGTTAGCTTTCCCAGAGCATGGTACATTTAACGTGAAAGGTTTGGAAAATTTGAGAAGACGAATGAATTCTTTGAAACCAAATCCTAGACCTATGCAATATGAGGCACTTGAGGAATGGGAGCATGAAGGGTACAGAAGGGAGAGAGACAGGCATGGATTGAAATACAAGAATGCGATGAGATGGTTTTCAGAGGCCAAGTGGGATGCTCAAATGAAGAGATGGAGGAGAGATGTAATTCTAGATGGATTATATCCAGTAATGGTTGCTAAGGATCAGGCTGGTGGAAAATGTAAGGAGAAAAAGAATAATATAGAAACTTCAGAATTAGATATGGACCCAAATGAAATTGATGATGAGTTATTAGAGGAGATGTTACTGAAAAGACCTCCACCATATCAGGAGAATCCAGATAGGGTTACTCCGATTGCACCATTAGTTGAAATAGAAGCTTCCCAAATACCACATGTTTCACAGGTTACCCGAATATCACAGGAAAAGGAGATTGAGATGCTTAATAGAGCAAAGGAGGAATTGACTCAGAAAATTAATCAGATGAGTTTAAATGCAGAAGCGTTGTCAGTTCCAGTTACGATTGGTCGTATAGTTCCATTGTATAGTGAGGGTCAAAATATTTCAAGAGTACATGCATTAACAGTTACGGTGAATGGTGCTAGGAATGTTAGTGAATCAGAGCCAAATGAGGCAAGTACGTCGTTGATCGATTTACCAGTAAATGGAAATGTGACTGAAACGCCAAAAAGAAGCGTTCAGATAGATCCTAGGAAAATTTTGCCAAATGCGAGAGAAACAACTTCTACATCAGAGGTTTCTAGTTCAGTAGGACCTTCGCCAGAGGAGATGGATGAATGGATAAGGGGAATGGCATCTAATAAATCTAAATCAAGTATGGATTTAGGGAAGTTGAAAGTAGATTTGGAGGAAATGATTATTGGTACAATTAGTCCAGAGAGATTGAGTAAATATCAGGATGAAGAGTTGTTATTCATGTGTAAACATATTACATTGAAAGCGAAAGATTTGCATGAGAAGTTGGCAGAGGCTGCACAAGAATATGGTGTGGATATAGAAAAGTCAAAGGCTTTGCAAAAGACGTATAGGTTGGATTTTAGTAATAAGGATCTGGAGAGTTTGAATGCTTTTGGAAAAGGATTGCAAATAAAGGGGTTGATAAATACTCTGAAAAGATGGGGTGATGTAGAACGTTGGAAAGGCAGATGGACGAGAAAGAAAGAAGAAGCGAATATGAATAAGGGTGTGACTGATTCTCCTTTACTTCCGTTAAGAGAAACAGAGTCTGCTGAAATGATATATCCAATGAGAGAAGTTCCGGGTGGTGGATATGTTCATATCCCTTGGTCGAGACAGGATATATTGTCTTTCACGAATGATTTCCCCAGATTGAGAGAAAAGCCTGTTGAATGGTATAAACAAGTAAAGAGATTTGTAAAAGTTTCAAAAGTCTTGTTAAAAGATTTGGATGGCTTGTTTGATATTGTAGTTCCAGCTGATTTATGGATTGAATGTAAAATTGCAGTTGATTGGCCAAAAGATGAATATCCTAGAGATATTAAAACAGGAGCACCTTCAGAAGAGGTAATGAAAAAATATAACCAAGTGATTACTTATTTGAAAGGAAAGATTTCTCCAAAAGAAACAGATTGGGTTAAGATTTGACAGGAGGACGCAGGAATAGAAAGAATCAGTACATGCTTACAGGTTGTTACAGGTGTTCAAACAGTATAATGGTTTTGAAAGCATTACTAATAAAGATATGGACATTTTGTCTATAAGTTTGTGTTTGGATTAAAACTGGAGATTAGCAATATGATTCAACAACATTTGATTTGTTGGCAGAACAAAACAGTGGATGAAATTCTGAGATATGCAAAGTATTGTAGTGATGATATTGAATTGAGACATAAGAAATTAAAGGAAAAAGTGATGTGGGCACAGGTGAAAGTGGCGCAACAGAATAATGGGAATTTTGTTGATTGTTAGAACCGGGATTCCCTAGTTGGCTGAGGTAGGTACCTTAGGCCAAGTAGGGACCCTCGCTTCAACGTCAGGGAAAGGAAGGACACCTTCTCAGATAGCCCCTGCTCACCCCCTTGGTAGCTTGGCACAAGCAGCCAGGCTTATCTTCAAGGCTAATGTGTAAAGTATTTGCAACCACGCTCTCAGTGACCCAATGATGACACCACAAAAGGACTCCACACGAGTTTCATAGAAAAACAAGTATATGTTTATATAAAAAGATATACGATGAGACCACACAATAAAAATCCAACATATGCGTATTTGTAATATTCCTCCTGGCCGGTTATTAGGCCAGCCAGCCCTTGTAGGGTCTGGCGGTATTAATGAGCAATTCTAGGTGATCCAATGCAATCTTATTGCAATGCTATGCAGTTCGTCAAGCAAGAATCAGGCACTTTGCAATGTAAAAATAATGCAGTTCGTTATGCAACAATCCAGCAGTTCGTAATGCCGAAATACTGCAATGCGCAATGTAACAATCAGGTAGTTCGTAATGCAAACTAATGCGATGCGTAATGCAACAATTAGGCAGTTCGTTATGCAACCACGATGCAATGCGCAATGTAACGATCAGGCAGTTCGTAATGCAAACTAATGCGATGCGTAATGCAACAATCAGGCAGTTCGTTATGCAAACACAATGCGATGCGCAATGTAACAATCAGGTAGTTCGTAATGCAGAAACAATGCGATGCGCAAGGCACTTCGGCACCAATCACGGTGCTTTAGACGGTCTCTCTGCCTCTCGTACTGACTCGCGGTCAGCTTCCGCCAACATATGCCCCCAACACGGGTATGGTGTAAACCAGAGTACAGCTCCACACTCCGGCCCCGGTACTGTCACTCCTTGGCACGTACAGGCCGCGATATGAGCTTGAGCAAAGGCTCGTGCTGCAAGAATGGGAGAGGCCGAGAGCGTCCCTCTCCGAGCCCGCACCCCGCCCCAGGCGGCGACACACGTTACCTGGGGGGTGCGACCTCTCTCTCCTCTCCTCCTCTCGCGACTTGGGCCTCCGATACGACTTGGTTGATTCCGGGCCGATGGCGATATTGAAGATCTCAGGCTGCAACAGGTCACACGCACACAATGTCGCTGAGACTCCCTTGAGCTTTGGGAGTGCACGGTCACAGGGCAATCCTCACAAAGGTCTCAGGCTGCACGAAGCACACGCACACAGCGTCACTGAGACTCCCTCGAGCTCTGGTCGCACATGATCACAGGGCAATCCTCACGAAGGTCTCAGGCTGCACGAAGCACACACACACAGATTCGCTGAGACTCACTTGGACTCCTGGTGCCCACGATCACAGGGCACTTCTTACGAGGGTCTCAGGCTGCAAAAAGCACACGCACACAGCATCGCTGAGACACACTTGAACTTCGGGTGTGCACGATCACAGGGCAATCCTCACGAAGGTCTCAGGCTGCACAAAGCACACGCACACAGCGTCGCTGAGACTCACTTGGACTCCAGGTGCACACGATCACAGGACAATCCTCACAAAGGGCATAGGCTGCAAAAAGCACACGCACACAGCGTCACTTAGACTCGCTTGGACTCCAGATGCCCACGATCACAGGGCAATTCTTACGAAGGGCTCAGACTGCAAAAAGCACACGCACACAGCGTCGCTGAGACACTTCTGGAAACGTTTGTGTTCCTGAGTTTCCACAACAGGGAGCCAGCTCTCCTCAGGCCCTTGGGGTTAAGTTACTTCAGGACACAGCACAGCAAAGTCCTTTCAAGCAGGGGGACACAGCACACAGCAAAGTCCCTTTAGCCTCTCCTTGGTTAAAGCAGCAAACTGCAGGCCAGCCCCAGAACACACAGCAAGGGTCAGTCCTTTCCTTCAGTCTATTCAGCTGTTTCTTCCTTGGCAGAGGTTCCTCTTGACCTCGAAGTAGGTTCAATCCTTTACAGTCTTGAACAGTTCCATTCCAAAGTCCAGGGGTTTCAGCTCTCATAGTTATACCCCTAAATGTCTTTGAAGTCTTTGTGTTCAGGAGGGCACTGACCCCTGTCTAAACCAGTTCTTGGTGTCTCCCTGCCAGTGACACCTTCTGCCTTTGATAGTGGGGGTCTGGATCCTTAATCACTCAGCAGGGGACGGAGCCATTGGTTTATGGCAGCAACCCAGGCCTCTTCACCTCCAGGGGCTACTCCTCCCCCTACACTCCAGATGCAGGTCAGCCTGTTGCTGTCTCACCTCCTCCCCTGGGTCAAGACATTCCCCAGAGCCTATCACATTTAAATCCAGACAGTCAATCCACAACCAGGCAGAGACACACAGAAATGTTAGAGCACAAAAACCCAGCCACTTCTAAAAGAGTGGTTTCTAAACACGCAATTCAAAAACCACCTTCACAAAAAGATGTGTTATTAAATTGTGAGTTCAGGCACACTAAACTTCACCTCTCCATCTTAAGCCTTTGGGAAGATAGGCTGGAAACATATTACACAGCCTTCCCCATTCTGTCCTATGGGCAAGATGGCCTTTCAACAGTGAAAAACGAAATGGAGAGTATTTCACTGTTAGGACATGATACACACCTTAGTACATGTCCTACCTTTCACATACACTGCACCCTACCCAGGGGGGTACCTGGGGCCTACCATAGGGGTGTCTGATGTGCATAGAAAGGGAAGGATAAGGCCTGGCAAGTGGGTACACTTGTCAGGACAACAAGGCAGCTTAACAAGCTGCACACAGGCACTGCAGTGGCAGGCCTGAGTTCTCTATTTAAGGCTACTTGTGTGGGTGGCACAATTAGTGCTGCAGGCCCACTAGTAGCATTTGCATTACTAGCCCTGGCACACATAGTGCACTTTACTAGGGACTTTACTAGTAAGGCAAACATACCAATCATGGACAACCAATTACCATTACACTTTACACAGGGAGCACTTGCACTTTGACACTGATCAGCAGTGGCAAAGTGCCCAAAGCATCTAAGTTGGCAACACCATGTCAGAAAAAAGGTCTAGGGGGAAAGCAAAAAGTTTAAGGAACTTTAGCCAAAAAGGGCCAAGTCCAACATTGATGGTTAGCAAACAAGTTACCAAATGAAAGGGCAGAGTCAGGTACCAATGAATGTCGTACCGAATGGGGTTGTACAAGTGCAGTTACCAGGGAAAGGAAGAGGCAAGAGTAATATGTCATGGATGCGGCCAGTTAGGGCATTAAAGGAACGAGTGTAAGTCTTTGTTGAAAAATAATGGAATGGTTCAGAATTTCAATCAACAGATGCAGAATGAAGTGGTTGTGAATCAACAACAACAGCAACAGCTAGTTACACCACAGGTACAACAGGTACAACAGGTACAAGTGCCTCAAGCACCTATGCCAAATAATGTGAATGCTCAAGTGCAGAGACACAGTACGGATGCTGGTTTTCATGTGAGTGAACAGGTTGGTAAGAATCAAAATGTACAAATGGCTTCGCAATACTGGTTGCAATGTTCTGAGATTGATTCAGATTCATCTCAATGACTGTGCCTGAGGGGGGAGGAAGAGTGCATGCTTGGCGCATCTCTAGAGGTAGATCAGTCAGGTCCTTTTGTGGAAGGGAAAGTGGAAGGTAATGATATTACATTCCTTGTGGATACTGGTGGAACCAGTTCTACTGTGAGAAGAGCAGAAATTCCAAACCTACCCCTCTCGGGAGAAACTATCCAAGTTGTAGGAGTCTCAAATAGACATATTAAGACTCCAGTGACCAAACCAATTGAGGTTCATATTGGAAAATTCAAAGATTTGCATCGGTTTGTGGTGTGTGACTCGAGTCCAGTGAATCTTTCAGGTAGGGACTTATTGTGCAAAATGAATTGCACAATCTATTGTACACCTGATGGTATTGCGTTTCAAACACCAGATGAGGATGTTGCTTTTAAGATGATGTTAGCAAAGCAAGGGACAGAAGTGAATGATTTATATCCTATATTTACAACAAATGATTTACCTGTTGAATTAAGAAATACTGTGACAGCTGATGTATGGGATCTTTCAGGGAAAGACATCGGATTAATGAAAGATGTTGATCCTATTCAGATTATGGTTAAGCAAGGTGCAGAATTTTCAAACACACCACTGTATAAAATGAGTCCTGAGACAATAGAGGGAGTTACTCCAGTGATTGAGCAAATGATTGAACAAGGTATTTTGAGAGAGATACTAGGGAGTCCTTGTAATTCACCTATCATGGAAATTAAGAAACCGAGTGGAAAATATAGGATTGTACAAGATTTGCACAAAGTTAATAAGATTGTGGTACTTGTTGTCCAATAGTGCCCAATCCAGCAGTGATTCTGTATCAAATTCCTTGTGATGGGAGTGGTTTACAGTGATTGATTTGTGTCAAGCGTTTTTCTCGATACCCCTGCATCCGGATAGCCAGTATCTTTTTGCTTTCCGGTTTGGAGATCGTGTTTTGGCATGGTGCTGAGTTCCTTAAGGGTATACGGAGAGTCCTTCAATTTTCAATCAAATTCTGAAAAGGTGTCTGGAGTCATTGGTAATGCCAGAAGACTCAGTATCGGTGCAATACATCGATGATTTGTTGGTGGCATCAAAGACACAAGAAGCATGTGTAACAGATACAATTGCTCTACTGAACCATTTGGCAGTAGGTGGGCATAAAGTGTCACCAGCAAAATTACAATTTTGTCAAAAAGAAGTTCAATATTTGGGACACAAAATATGTAGCTTTCATTGATTTACGGGCTGCTTTTGACCTTATCCCTAGACACAATCTTTGGTGTGTCCTGAAGGAAATGGGCATCTCACCTGAAATTTTATCACTGACTATTCGCCTGTATGAGAACAACTTTGCAAGGGTTCGCTGGGGTACCCAAGGTCAATTGTCTGACCCAGTCAAAGTAGACAGAGGGGTCCGCCAAGGGTGTGTGATGGCCCCTACTCTTTCCTCTCTCTTCATTAATGGAGTTGTTCAGTTTCTCAGTGAGAGCCCAGCTGATGCACCGACCCTGGGGGGTCAAAGTGACAACCATACTTTTTGCAGACGACACCCTGTTAGTCTCCAAGACTCCGAGTGGCCTACAATCTCTTCTGAAACGCTTCGAGCCATTTTGCATATTGAGAGGGCTTGAGATAAACACTGCAACGACCAAGCTCCTAATGATCAACCCTCACCGATCCTTTAAGGGCAAGCTCTTCTTAGAGGGGCAACCGCTAGAGATAGTGAATACCTTTGATTACTTGGGCATCACTCTCTCTGACGACCTCTCCTGGAGATCTCATGTAAAGCGGCAGAATCTTCAGCTAAGGCGTATCTCGGGGGCTCTGATTAAGGAGCATAAACTCTCAGTGAGCAAGCCAATAGCTGCCCCGCCTGTATTTACGACCACAAAGCACTGGGAGCAGCTCTGTATGGGGTGGAACTCTGGGGGTTTGAAAAATTGGAGGCACTTCTAGTGACTGAAAATAAATTCCTGAGATCACTCTGCTCCCTCCCGCAGAGCACCCCTTTGCAGCCGCTGAGATTTGATTTGGGCAGATTTACGATTGTGCAAAAAGCTTAGCTACGCCCCCTGCTCTTTTTTCTACGTCTAAAAACTACCCCCGAACTACATCAATATGCTGCCGCTCTGGACGAAGTTAGTATGCTAGATCACCAGAAGAAAATTGGCTGGATAAACAGGGTGAAATCACTATTGTCCACTCTAGGGATGGAAGGCATTTGGGATAACGACACCCCAGAATCTTTAACAACTAAAGCCCAACTTAAGAAACGTTATTGGGACTGGGTGGTGCAGTCCCTTATCTCCCATCCACTCAGGGGCTGATTGACTCTTGATTTTGTGGAGTTCAAACTGGAAGCCACTTTTGAACAATATTTGGAGGTTGTCACTAATGCCCGGGATAGGAAACTTTTTATGCAATTTAGATTTTGTTCCCTACCTCTTAACACCTTTGTTGCTTCCTGGTCCAAGCATCCCTCGGCATCTGTGACCTGTCCTGGCTGCTCTCTTGCAGCCGAGTCCATCAGTCACATACTCTTTGCTTGTCCCAGGTACCACAATTTGAGATCTAGGTAGCTAGCTCCCATCTGCAAACAGCTAGGTACTCGTTGTCATAGCAACGCACTACGTATCCTAAAATCTGATTCCAGTACGTTAATTGTATGTGCTGTTGCTAAATTCCTAGGCAAAATGTGGATTAGCAGAAGGTATGCTTTGGCCATGCATCAGACGTAATTCCTTTGTTTTTTACCACTATTTTACCAGATTTTTGACTATGTATTTATTTATTAATCAAGTACTGTATTAACTACGGATTGTACTGCATGACGGGTCATGCCGCTATCTCTAGCGACATAGACTTTTGCAGTTACACCTCCTGGTTCTGAGTTTAATTGGTTTTATCCTTTTCCCTTTTCAACTTATTATTGTATTAAACAATTGAACTGAACTTGCTCTTGAGTTTTTTGCACTGAACTCCTAGTCCTTTATGCACTTTAGGCACTGGCACTTTCAAGGTTTCTATTTACTTACAGGGGGATGGGCAGACTTCATTAGCCCCAGGCTTCTCCTCTACAAGATGGTCATAAATCTATCTACCTATGCACATGTATCTCTGTGGCACCTTTTTACCTGGGTCTTAGGAAATTTGGACCCCATGAAGGAAAAGCCTTTGCTATTATGGTCTGTTTTTATAATTGATTCCTTATCATGGTTGTATTGTATTGTATGTATGTGATACTTTTATGGCCGTAACAGCCGAAATAAAGTTATTGACTGACTGAAAAAAGAGTTAGAAAAGTATCACAAGATCGAAGTGCTGTGATTTTGCAAATGGGACCTCCCAAAACCCAGAAAGAAGTTTGAATGTTTTTGGGTACGGTTGGATACTGCAGACAGTGGATTAGTGGTTTTTCGTTAACAGCTAAGCCATTACAGAGATTGACTCACAAAGATGTAGTCGATCCAATTCAGTTGGATGAAGAAAGTATTAAAGCTTTTATGGAATTGCGAGATAGTCTATGTCGAGCGCCTGCATTGGGAATGCCAGATTATGGTAAAGAGTTTGCATTGTTCTGTTGTGAGAGAGATGGGTGTGCACTTTCGGTCCTGACACAGACACATGGAATGGCACGAAGACCAGTGGCATATTTCTCTGCTACCTTAGATTTGGTGGCTGCAGCATTGCCAGGTTGTTTGAAAGCGGTGGCTGCAACTTGTGTGAGTCTGGAGCAGAGTGAGTCGATTGTAACGGGACATCCAGTGAGAGTGTTTGTGCCACATTCTGTTGAAATCCTGCTAACAGGTACTCAGACTCAGCATATGACAAGCAGTCGTTTGACCAGATATGAGAGAGTGATTTTGGGTGCTGAAAATGTGACAGTAACAAGATGTACTACCCTGAACCCAGCAACTGTGTTGCCGAGTTCAAGTTGTGAAGAAGTGAAAGATGAAGCTGATCATGATTGTTTGGATGTGACAGAATTATGTACGAAGCCGAGGCCTGACATAAAAGATGTACCACTGTCAGAGTCAGATTGTGTGATGTTCGTGGATGGTTCATGTCTGAGGGATGAAAAAGGTGTTCTGCGTACTTCGTATGCTGTATGTACAGTGGCCATGGTTCTTGAAGCATCTTGTCTTAAAGGGATACATTCAGCCCAAATTTCTGAGTTGGTCGCTTTGACCAGGGCGTGCATAATTGGCAAAAATCTGAGAATAACCATATTTACAGATAGTCAATATGGTTTTGGGGTGGTGCATGACTTTGGTCAATTGTGGATGCAACATGGATTTCTGACTTCTTCAGGATCACCAATTCGGAACAGTAAAGATGTAAAAGAATTATTGAATGCACTACAATTGCTCAAGGAGATTGTAGTGGTTAAATGTCCGGCACATAGAGCAGTAAATGATTATGTGACCAGTGAAAACAGATACGCTGACCAAATGGCTCGTTTCTGTGCACAAAATTCAGTCTCAATTAACAAAGGATCAGAGAAAAAGAATACAGATTGTCACTTGATGTTCTCTACTATTGAAACGTGGGACAAAATTAGACAATGACAGGAGGAAGCCATTGAGGCAGAAAAAGAACTTTGGATCAAATCAGGATGTGTAAAGAGACCTGATGATGAAATATGGGTGTATACAGATGACAGAGTAGTAATGCCAGATTATTTACTTTCCCAAATGGCCAGAATGTACCACGGAATTACACGTGTGGGAAGAGATGCCATGATTAGACTCTTCAAGCAGTCATGGTATAATCCTAAATTTAGGGTTATTGCAGAAAGTCTATGCCAAAGATGCGTAGTGTGCCAGCAGCAGAATCCAGGCAGAAAAACAGTTGTTAGTTGGGGCAGAATTGGGAAAGCAGCCGGACCTTTTACTAGGTTTCAGGCTGACTTCATTGAACTCCCTCCCTGTAATGGACTAAAATATGTGTTGGTTGTTGTTTGTCTGTTTTCTCGTTGAGTAGAAGCATATCCGACAAGAAGAAGTGATAGTCTAACAGTTGCTAAATTGCTTTTGAGAGAGATTATTCCTAGATTTGGATTTCCAGTCTCTTTAGCAACAGATAGAGGTACTCATTTTAATAATGAAATAATTCGAATGATTTGCACAGCATTACAAATTGAACAAAAGCTGCATTGTGCCTATCGACCAGAAGCCTCTGGTGTGGTTGAACAAATTAATGGCACTATTAAGTCCAGATTGTCCAAAGTGTGTGCATCCACAACATTGAAATGGCCAGATGCTTTACCCTTGGTGTTAATGAGTTTGAGAAGTATTCCTGATAAAATGACTGGATTATCTCCTCATGAAATTATAATGGGAAGAGCAATGAGATAGCCGATTGTACCAGCAAATCAACTGATGAATCTTACTGATGGTCTAGTGCTTGATTATTGCAAAGGATTGGCTGATGTGGTGCGTTCTGTGTCCCATCAGGTTGGAGAAATTGCAACCACAACACAGCAGGAGCAAGCACATGATTTAAGTTCAGGTGAGTGGATCCTGGTGAAGAAACATGTGAGAAAGTCGTGTTTGGAACCTAGATGGCACGGCCCTTACCAAATCATATTGGTAGCAATGACAGCAGTGAAGTGTGGTGGCTTGCCGAATTGGATACACGCAAGTCATACAAGAAGAGTCCCAAGTCCACTTGAAAGACAAGAAGAAGAGCAGCAACTGGTGGAGAGACAAGGAGAACCAGAAGCTGAAGAACGTGAAGCTGCAGAGTCTGAAGTTACAGACTTTGAAAGTGTTGAGCACGGGCTTGATGAAGAAAGAAGTCTAATAAAGTGGGCACCAGCTACTGGGTCTAATAAGACTGCTGTTGAGGGTGGCAATGGAGAAGTGTTGAGTGAAAATCAAGAGCAAGTGAAACAGAGAAAAGGATTAAATAAAAGAACTTGTGAATTTGGCACTGATGCTAATGAAACAGTTCAAATAAAGAAAGCAAAAAAAGGTGATGTGTGGCCAGAAGGAGTGAAAAGACTGAAATACACTCTAAAGCAAAGATCACCTGAGACAATAATTGAAGTTCAAGATCAGACTGAGCAAAGTTAGTCTGAAGAAGAATCAGTTCGTAAAATGAAAAGAGTAAGAGTTCCAACCAAGAAATACACAGCTCCAGAATGGACATATGTAGTGTTGGAAGAAATTGAAAATTCAGATCAGATCAAAGAAGACGTTGGTACAGAGCAAAGTGAAGGAAACGGTTTTGAACCACCTTAAAGAACTGTGTCAAATAAGGTGTAAAATCCAGAAAATAAAAAATTCATTGAAAGAAATACAGAAAACTAAAGCGGGAGATCTGATGAAGAAAAAAGAAAAAAAAGAAAAAAGAGGGGGTAAAGAAGAAAGTTATAAAGTGTGAGGATACACTATTTTGAATAGATTTTACAAATTTTTTATAGATTAGATTATCGATAGAATTTTGAGTTAGATTTTTGAGTTTTTTCTTAGTTTTTTAGTTTTTTAAAGAATTAATACAAATATTTTTAGAATGGCAAATACAGCAGAGACTGGACATCAAAATCGTAGTTTTAAACGTAGATGTATTAATGTTTACTTTCTCAGGGCTTTTGCTTTATCGGCCCCTGGGTCTGCTAGCCCTTGGGCTATTGCACTTCCCGATTTGATTGCTCCTTATCTTCTGAATACCGCCAATTTTACCATCTTGGGCGACTTAAACCTCCATTTCGAGGACCCGACTTGTGGGATTGGCACCACTTTGATCTCGGATTTAGCCGCTATGAATATTTTACTTCACAACTCTGGTGCCACCCACACGGCTGGGCATTTATTGGATCCTATTTTTCCAATCTCTTAAAGATGGTTTGTTCCCCAGCTCTCCCAGTGAAGTGGTCAGACCACCACCTGGCTAGTTTTAGAATTAAGCAAAATCTGCCTAACCCACCTACAACTGTCCTGGGTTGTGAAGTTCCATGTAGGAATTGGGGGAAGCTGAATATGGAAGCTTTTAATCAGCTTCTAGCCAATAATGCCCCCGATATTAACCAGGTCTCCTTAGCAGACCTAGAAAGTTTTCATTGTTGGATTGCAAAATCTATTGACTTGTGTCTCCCTCTTTCTACGAAGAAAATGAACAGTCACCGCCCTCCTGCCCCCTGGTTCTCGGAGAATTTAAAGCAGGAAAAAAGTAAATGTAAAGCGCTTGAAAGACGCTGGAGGAAGGACTACGCAATTGAATCTAAGTTCGCATATAAAATGGCCATAAGAGTTTACCACTCTCTCTGTAACACTGCCAGAGCTGAATATGTGAACGCCACTATACATAATGCACAGAATAGTCCTAAGACCCTGTTCAAAGTAGTTAAAGATTTGTCCGGTGCAGGTAATCTTCCCGCCCCCCCTACACTTACCGAAGCACAATGTGAGGATCTGGCCGAGTTCTTTCTCGGAAAAGTGGAAAAATTTACTCAGCCCTGAATGTTAAGCAGACTAATATTTTACAGCCAGTTACTAAGAGTCCCTTAACATCAAGCAGTACTGAACAGTTGGATGGTCAGCCTGCCGAATCCAGTTCTAAACTAGAAAACTGGGCACTATTAGACGTTACTTCTTTTAAACAAATCTTAAATAGCCTTAAATCTGGCTCGCCTAGAGACCAGCTTCCTGTTATGGTAATGCAGAAAATGGATCTATCTGTCTTGAAAGTTATTATGGAGTTGCTTAATGCCTCCCTACGCGAATCAATTATTCCAGCTGAGTGGAAGCATGCTATGGTCCTCCCGCTTTGAAAAAGCCAATGCGGATCCGGCGCAATTGTCCAATTTTCGCCCGATTTCCTTGCTTTCAGTGTATTCCAAAATTTTAGAAAAACATATCAATACTCAACTAACCAAATTTGTTGCTTCTCAAAAGTTTCTGCACCCATCTCAGTCAGGCTTCCGGGAAGGCTTTTCAACCGAAACTGCACTCCTCGGAGTTACTGAGATGCTGCGTGGTCATCTGGATGCTGGGGATACTGCGGCACTTATACTGCTTGATTTAAGTGCTGCCTTTGACACGGTGTCCCATACCGTGTTACTGAAAGCCCTGCGATCATTGGGCATTGGTGGCCCAGCCCTTAATTGGCTTGGTGACTTTCTGACTAATCGCACGTTCCAGGTTTTCTCTTCTGAGGCTGCATCCAAAACCTTTCCTTCACCTTATGGAGTTCCACAGGGCTCCATTCTGAGCCCACTATTGTTTAATGTTTATGTTGAGCCTTTGGCAACTATTGCTGAAGAAGCTGGGTTGTCGATTTTTTCCTACGCCGACGACACCCAAATAATTTTTTCCTTGTCTGCGGACAGGGCATCCAAGACATCATCTCTTCAGACTGGTCTGAGGAATATTGATGGATGCAAGCAAATTCGCTAAAACTCAATGGTGAAAAAACTGAAGTACTGATTTTCGGAAATAACAAGGACCTTTGGGGCACCCAGCACTGGCCGCCTGAAATGGGAATTCTCCCTCAACCCACTACTCAAGTTCGCAATCTGGGTATTATCATTGACGACCAACTGTCAATGAAGCAGCAAGCAGTGAAGGTGGCATCTACCTGCTTCGCCACCCTTAAATGGCTTAGAAAAATCCTCTGGATGTTGCCGAGTTCCACTCAAAGAACTGTGGTCCATGCTCTTATTACATCCAGACTGGATTACGGCAACATCCTGTATCTAGGTGCCAATTAGGATGTGATATGCAGATTGCAAGTGGTGCAGAACGCAGCGGCCAGATTGCTCTGTCAGACCCCTAGAATGGCCTCTGTTTCAAGCTCTCTCCGTGATCTTCATTGGCTCATGGTTGAGAATCGTGTGAAATTCAAAGCCCTGAGCTATATGTTCAAGGTCAAGTCTGGTAGTGTCCCTCAGTACTTAAAGCCGTCGTCCATCCTTTTATACCATCACGCTCTCTTCGCTCTTCTACTCAGCCTAAATTCTCAGTTCCTAGGATCAGACTGTCACGAACGGGTGGTCGGTCCTTCTCTTACCTGGGTCCTCTACTGTGGAACTCTCTCCCTCCACCTCTTAGGAACGAAACTGTTTTTAGTAATTTTCGCAAACACTTAAAAACCTGGTTGTTTAACCAATAAATTGCTCGCAAACACTTAATAACCTGGTTGTTTAACCAATAAACTGCCTTCTCTTCTTTTTCCCTGTCTGGCGGCGCCGGGAAACCTTTTGGTGCTGTGCGCCTTATAAGATTAAATAATAATAATAATAATGCTTGCTTATTTAGTATTTTTCTACTAATGTTGGTGTGGTTCACATTAATTGTCATTGTACCCGTCTTAATGGTAACTAATCACAAAAATAAATACTAATACTAATGGTGTGATGAGTAATAAAGTAGATATTAAAGATTTTGAAGAAAACTCACATACTAAATTAGAAAAGATGAAAGATGATAGCATCTATCATCATGATAAATCAATTAATGATTTTTCGTTAAATGTTTTCATGAAATTACTTTATGAATATGTGGGTGTATTGGATGCGAGGGATTGCTATGTGTGCATGCAATTACCATAGTCTGTCTCAGAGAGGGTGACTTATCATCACCTACCTTTAACATATGGTGTGTCGTGAAGTGTATTAACAAGTCTCTTTTATGGGAAGCGACGTTTGCAGTACTTTTACTCTAACATGGATTTAGTATTTTCAGAAATTACTATTAGAAAGAACATGAATAGAATAAATAGTGCTAAAAATGCAGAATGTATGGGAGAATTTTTTTCATTCTACACAAACATTAGATACAGTATATGCACATAGACACAATTTAACCTGTAGATTACGATTTGAAGAAATAGAATTCATTAATATGGTTGAAGATAGAAGACAAGAGTTTCAGAGGAAAGCTGCTGAGCAGAAGTCTCATGTACCTCCATGGGCTTTCAGAGAAGGAAATTATAAGAAGGGCAAGACATACGCTGCCATGACCCTAGACTGGTATCATAGAGGGAAACTTTGCTTGCTTAGACAGAAGACTGATTATAACAATTATTTCATTGGTTCTAGTGAATGTGATCATACGTTTCTAATTACGGGAGGATGGGTAATAAAAGGAGGAACTGATCCTATCTTTCCAGGAATGTATTATGTGTGTGGTAAGAATGCCTACTATAGGTTACCTGAACACTGGTATGGGTGTTGTTATTAAGCAATAGTATTTCCGAAGATATATCACATGGGCAAGAATAATAGAATCAATGAAATAAAGAATGGACTAATAAGTAACAAAAGAGCAAGTTTTTCAGAAATAATTGGGGATGTTTTTGGAGCATTGATACCTTCAGTTGGAGTTATTCTAAATTCACACAAAATTAGAAAATTGTCTACAGTGGTTGATCGCTTATCAACAGACACTGCTGGTGGGTTCTTAATGGTTGATACTGAAATGGTTGCAATTAGGTCTATGGTTTTACAAAATCAACTTGCCCTTGATGTATTATTATCCAAAGAGGGTGGAGTCTGTAATATGTTGAAAATACAACAATGTTGCACTTATATCCCTGATAAGAGTGAGAGTCTTGAGGGGTATATTAAGAATATTACAGATCTTCATCAAGATTTGTCTGAATTGAAGGTTGATGGTGCTTGGGAGAAACTTGGTAAGAGTTTTTCTGCTGTGGATAATTGGTGATCTACTTTTGGAAATAGTGTATTAGGGAGATTACTAATACCTATTATTGCAGTGACTATAGCAACACTAATGATTTTTCTGATCTATATGTGTTGTAGATGTAAAAGAGAATCACCAGATAATAAACGAAAAGCAAGAAAGAGAAAGAGAGAGGAAATAGAATTGGAAGATATGAAAGGAAATTATTATGAAGTCATGAAGGATTTAGATGGAATAATGATAAAACGTGAGAGAACATCTGCTTTCTGATAAGTGACAATTTGTATTGGTGGGTATTTTGGTGATGGCTTAAAATGCCATCAAAGGGGGGATTGATGGAGCAGGGTTTTCGCGAAAATAAAACCTGCTCGGATTGAACCCTCAGTAATATATACTATCTGTGTGCAGTGAAAATTAGGTGGGATAAGCCTAACATGTGGAAAAATGCTAATGCACAAACGCATATTAAAGTAAATAATAGTAGGCCGCAAATGCTTTTCACTAACGAAAATAAAAAGGACTAATGCTGCTTTTGTGCACGTTATTAACGTCTACTAAGAAAAAATAATAATAACTAATATGGATTGCGCAGGGATTAATCCAGCATTGGGTTGGTGCGTAGAGAAAAAGCATTTTAAGTGAATAATAATGTGTGTGTTTGCTCTGTTTAGAAGAAACGGTTCGCAAATTCTGCATGTCAAATAATGGGTTAAGAAGCCACTGGAAAATAGAAGCGTTTAAATGAAATCCAAGAGTGAATAAGGAGATGGGATGCTATTCTGTCCTTCAAGTCCTGAGTGCCTGCCAAAAACCAGTATGAAAGAACAATGCAACAAATAGAGGGAAGCTTCCTCTGCAGAGAGGCGCACAGCGAGAAAGATATACAAAGTCTGCAACAATTTGCCGGAGAAGAGGAAGAAAATAACAGTGGCTCAGATTAGTATTTCCTGGGGTGGAAGTTTATGTCATTGACTAAATAAAAACAATGGGACATTTGGTGTGGCGGACAAGCTGAGAATGGTGTGACCATACACCCCCTTCCTTCACCAATCAAATGTGAAGAAAACCTTTAGTTTGATACTTGTGTGGGTTGGACATTTGGGTTTTAGGGTATAATTGAGGTGCCTGGTGGGAGGGGTTTAGGAGACTGACTTGTGAGACTGTTGGGAGATCGTCGCTGTCGTCGGTTTGCTGTTTCTGTTTATTGTCTACTGATTACTGACTTAGTCTTTGCCTCTTCAAATCTTATTGAGGGGCCTTGCTGCTCTCATGGCCAGAGAGTAGATTTCCTATTCTTATTGGGTTAGTATAGACTGAAATCTGATTTTGCATAAACATTTGCAAATGTGTATTATCTTTGAATCTTTTGTCTCTTCGCCTATCCACTCCTTTATGCATTGTCATTGATATGAATTGTCATTTTCTCTTCTGATTTTGTTTGCTTTATGACAATCAGTGGTTTGTGCTGTGTGTTTGGACCAAAGAGCATTATTTCACATTATTTGGATAGACATTATAAATTTACAAATGATCCTGTCTTTATTAGGAGTGATTTATTTCTAAGGTTTGATTTGCCAAATGTAATCAACTATATAAAGATTGCATCGCCAAATTTTGATATGAGACTATATAGGTGCGATTGGTAAGTTTGGATTATATTTGGAATTGCACTAACCCAGCGTGAAGGGACATGTTGGGTAATGGAAAATGGGCCTTGTCTTAAGAAAATTTCTAGTCCTGAAATGCTGGATCACCGTTCAGTATAACAGTTATTTTATCCTTGAAGTAAAAGGCAAGGTTGTCACAAAGTGACTAACAGTGTACTATGAGTTGGGTAATACTAAACAATGGGCGCTAGAAACAAAAAACCTTTCTAGTAGGATTGGCTACTAAAAGTATCAGTAGCATAGAACTCAGCTTTAGCAGAGGTAATGAGCTTTTTATAGGTTTTAAGGGCATCTTATAGTAGGGATTTTGCCTCCAAATCGAGCAATGATGGTTTAGTGATATGTGATGCAGGGCTGCTCATCAGTAGAGATAAAACATGTACTCACTGCAACCAGGAAAATGCTGCTCCGAGAGGAGTCAATATCCAGATTTCTCTTCAGTGCATCATTTTTTGAAAAATATGCCCCTTAGTTTATAACTATTGAAAATGAAAGCATGGTGCAAATTGCAAAGATTTTGAGGCAATTTTTGAAGCGAAACATAACGCCACGAGAAACTAAAAGACATTGCGAAATAACATTGTAGGTATCAAATTCTGATCGATTGACTGAAGACACCATAAGAAAATCAAACCAAAGGAGGCGATATTGTTTTTTGTTTAACTTGCCACAGTTAGGAGGTAAAGAAAATAGGCCATTTGCAGTGCGAAAGCTGGACACAGTAGCCAGCCTCTGCTGAGAACTTCAATTGAGAGACATAGAGGAAGCTGCAGAGAGAAGTTTTATTTTGATATTACTCAGCATTGAAGAATGTGGGACGTAATAGCAGTCTGTCACTGTTTGAAATGTACCTTCTAACATCCCATTGTATGGGCTATGTTTCTAACAAAGGCATAAGAGAAATAAAAGTGAATTAGACTCCCAGACCACTGACCCATGAGAGAGTAGGGGAAGCTTTTTGCATTTGACTTATCAACAGCTCACAGCAGGGTGCCGGTGTTGTTGAGTTGAGAGGGAGGCCACTATTAATGTTACAGGGTCTAACTTTCACATCCAGGAGCCACCAGAATGCCAACACTGCCCTTGGTCAGCCTGATGTGCCTGCTATCACCTGGGTGGGGACCTGCACTAGCCCCTTTTCTGCAGAGTTACTGTGGGAAAGTAAGATAAATACCAGCATAGCAATCTGTATGCTGGTGGTCAGGGGGCGGGAGGGGCGTGCGCAGCGCTCCGCCTACTCCTCTACTCTGTGTACCTTAAATTGCATGGCAAACATATCTGCATGCAAATGTTGACTATTCCTACAGCCACCGTGACAATGAGCGAGATAGCCAGCGCATCGAGACCCTCACGGATGAAGCAGCTGCGCTCTACTAATCCTGATTGATTGATTGATTGATTGATTGAGCTTCTCCCAGCCGCTATCTCTCCAACAGAGCATTGCATGAGGAGCAGACCCATTCAAAGATGACCAACAGGTGTAGCGCAGGACCCTGCGGTGCAGGGGGGCCCCAAACTGATCAGGGGCCACCAAACCTTTTAGAAGAGCCCCATTCTGCCTAAGGCTAATACATATCTGTAAGATATGGGAGACTCAGGGGCCCCTCCTCACATTCTGCAGGGCAGCCCAATCATTCTACGTTATACCACTGATGACCAAGACACATGCTGTGCACCAGGAAGGGAAAGTGGCCACAGGAGTAATGTTCGTGGCATTCAATGAGTACTGTGGCAATACAGAAGAATGCACATGTGACACTGCTTTAATGGATGCGCTGTATGATAGACCTGGCATTAGCCACTTGCAAATGGTTATAGGTGGAGCATGTATTTATTTTACACCCATCCTCAGGCCCTAATTCGGTGCCACAGAAAGGCACACGTTGGCAGTAACAGCAGTCCCGTTGCTGGACTCTGAGCAGTGGGTATTTTGAGTGGAATCCTGTCATTTAGGATGGCCTTTGAATTAGGAAGGTCACTAGAAGGCTAACTTATATGGGGAGATTTCCCATTCAATCCAATGGGGTTCTCCAAGCACCTGTGACCAGTACACTCGTTTTTTATGTACTTTGCTGTAGTCCAGTCATCCAATCTCTTGCGTTCTCTGACACAGCCTGTAGCATATTGTCCAAGTGTTTTTCTTCTGACTGTGCATTGACAATTTGCTGTCTATTTGGCTCATTTAAAACGTGCATGTACAAAATAAAAAACAAGCACTGGCAAAGCCAACATGTCATACCTTGGCTAGATGGAGGGATAGATATTTATATTTTTGATTGCAAGAATATGCCACAAAAATAAAGATGGAAAACAGAAAATAAGTTATCATGTACATGTGCTTGCCTTATTCTTACAATACAAAAGTCAAATTAAAAAATGTTCACCAATGTGGCTGCTTGTGAATATTTCTGAATAATAAGCCTTTCAATTTGGCCAAGCATTTTATTATTTTTTAAAGAGAACAGAATAAAATACCACCTAATCAACAGTAAATCCCAGCCAGCCACAGTGTTAAAGTGCTACACAAATACTTTGTGACATTAACCTTAAAATGGATCACACGCCGAATAAAAGCTGGCATTTAAAGTTAATATAAAAAACATACAAAATGAAGAAGCACACGCTGAACCAGCTTTACAACTGAAGATGAAAGAACTATTTTTCTTTGGACGTGAACAATGTGCACATGCTTTTAGCTGTCATCCCATGGGAAGGGAGCCAATAGGTAAAGCGGACTGCCCCCTTCTCTCATGTTGTATGGTGTGGTGGGTGTCAGCAAAACGTGAGTGATCATTTAACAAACCAGCGAATGAAGCACGCTGACCTAAAGCCCCTCCATGTTTGTATATTATGTAGGATTATTGGGAAACCTATAGTCTGGGAAAGACAACTAAAGCTGTCTGGAAGGCCAGACAAAAACAAATGGTTTACCTGAGAACCTCCCCAGGCGAAGTTATACAAATCTCTGTCTATGTCAGCTGGTGTAAACAGGTAAAACTATTAACACCATGACTGTCATTTCCACCATCAAATGGCTCTGTGGGATGTTCTGTTTCTATGTGTGTGGTTGTTTGGCATTTTAATATTTTTTTATGTGGACAAAAGCTCCCGAAGGCTGCTAACACTGTCTCTACCTCAGATCTAAGTGCAGCCGAAGTTCAATAAAAGTTCTTACAGTTAATCAAAGCTGCAACACAGAATGTGGAATCTAAGGCGAGTCCTGCATATATTCTTTCGTAAAAACATCAAGATTATTTTAAGGTTAGGAACACAGTTAGCATGTCCTATGTTTGAGAGAGTTTAAAGTCAATGATACATGTTTAAATCTGGCACCTGAATGATAGAGAATGTGTCTGGATTTATGCTCCAATTCTGGGCTTACTTCCAAGTCAATCTATATAACTTATGATTGGGTATTTTCCATCAAACAGTACACTGTCACAATCTACAGCTCTCAAGTTAATTTTGCCAATGTATTTTTATTGTAAACACATCCATCTCATACTCCTTCAGTTATGTGTCTGCTTTTTGATAGTCACTGGCATGGGTCTGATTTAGTATACTGTGTTTGAATTTGATGATCTGTCTCTTCCTGGTTGCAGACATCAATGATTCATAAAGCATATTAAACAACAGTACATTTTGGGCACTAGGAGGCGTTTAAATGTGTAGGATATAATGGGATCACATTTTATGAATCTTGTTAGTAAACTACCTCTGAAAATTGCCTGTTTGGTAGACGTCTCCGGGTACAACTTGGAGCCACAGTTCCAAAGGTGTTAAGGCTCTGTTTAGGCAAAGAGAGATTCTATGGCTATTTAAAAATTAACCTGACTATAATTAAAGATTATGTCAGCAAATTATTATTCATGCAAAAAACCTTATCAAATTAAAGAACATTTCAGTATGTTGAATACATTGATAATGCCATGCAGTGGTGCTGGAACAGTTTTCAGGGTGGAGGTGATGGAGCAAGGATTCGAGAAAAGTGAAACTTGCTCGATTGAATCCTCCATTAACTTTCACTAATCATTAAATTAGTAAATAAGGCGAAACTAACATACACCAAACACAGATACACGGGGAGAAAAGCTTACGCATGCTTGAATTAATGAGAAATAAAATGCAGCACGATTAAAACCCGCTTTAACTTGCAAAAACGCTTTGGCATGTGCAAACCCGAATTACGCATAAGTAACGTGACTAACTCGCTTTGAGAGGGAAAACCTCACGCATGCGCAAGAAAGTTCAGAACGCGGTCTTGAGGTACCACATGCCCGGCATATGCTTGCTTAATTTAAAAGAAAGCTGCTGCTATTAACGCTTTTGCCCAAGAGTAATAATAATTACATGGGATAGAGTAGAAGTGGGTGGTGAACAGTGAGAATTACATGTTTAAGAAAATAACATCTGTTTATGATTCTTTTATTAATAGTGTACATTTGGGCCTGTTAATCCATGACTGAAAAAGAAAATGGCAAAAGCTACGCATGCTCAATGAGTCCATGAAATGACCCGGCGACCGAGAGAGAACTGAATAACTGCCAAGATCCAAGGACAGAAGGGATGGGAAAAGAAGAAGATGTATCGGTCATCTATGAAGCCTGTATTAAATGAATTATGGCATTTGCAACAAAATATGCATGTTTCAAACAAATATATGAATGAGTAGAAGGGGCAGAGTTAGCAAACAATAGGTTTTGCTAATACAAATGAATACGTCAGCCTGGTATGATGAAGACACCCCTAACCCCGTCCAATCATATTCCGTAGTTTAGTAAATCTGCAAAACTTGAGGGTGGGACATGAAGAAATAAAGACTATAACTAGAGTGACTTGAGTTAAGTAAATTAACGCTGCTGATGGAGAGATGATTTGATGGAGCTGTGAAGGAACTACTGCTGCTGGGAGCTGAGCAGAGAGAGAGAGAGAGAGAGACGAGAGCAGATTTGGAAGAATCCAGACTACTGCCTGATTAGATTGGAAGATTGCGGAAGAATATCGAGGAGGGAGAGAGTGTAAGGGAGGGAATTGCCCTGGTGTGTCGGGTTGTAGAGAAGTCTAGTAAGTATCAGACCTGTCCTGATCCTATCCTATAATCTTTGTCTCCTGATCCTAAGTCAGGGGACCCCCACCAGTCCTTTGGCCAGAGGGGTGGTTTTCCAGTTATCTTCATTAGGTAAATGTCATTCTATCCAAAATTTGCATATTTCTTTGCAAATGTATTATAAATGTGCCTTTTGTCTCTACATCTATCCACTCTTATGCGTTTGATTTTGTTGAATGAGCTTGTGTAATTGAATGTATTATGCTATATGATTGTTCTCTCTCCCACTTAAAGAAAGATGGAGTTTGCACTGTGTACTTGTAATTGATGAGCGTTCAACTTAATGACTGAAATTTTAGATAAACTTATTATTATTATTATTATTCAGAGTCTGTGGTTATTTCATTAAGAATTTTAGTTAAGAAGTTGTTAATATCACCATCAACTAACTTAACTAATGGTCCATCGACCAGAGGAAGAGTGTTGATTCGTGAAGATTAGTTAGACATTGAAATGATACTGTAATTGATTTGTGGTTACAGGAAAATAACTAATCTGAAATTAAGTGAATTATATACAAAACTTGACCCTTCCAGCGGGAAATTGGCCAAGGGGAATGCAAATGATCGTATTTGGATAAAATGTATATGGGCCCATTGAAAAATTCAGTTTATTGTGTGTAAAATATCCAACCTTGGCCTCTTCGCGCTGGATCTGTTTTTCTGGTAGCAGAGGATGGTTATTATTGATTAGTTTGGTGATTATTGATTATTGACTATATGTTCTTAACATGAAAAGTTAGTGTCCTGTTCTATGTTGTCTGGAAGTACAGGTACAGAGGTACCTGGGAATCCCGGGAACTGAATTTTGAAGAGTGTGGCAAGGAAATCACACTGCAGAAGGTTACTCGTCTGTTGTCATAATACCTAAAAGCTACTGAGGGCTGTTGGTGTTATATTAGGGACTATATCGTATAAAAGCCTAGCGTGAGTGATAGCGAAGGGTCCACCTGTGAAATTTTGGCCTTACCCGAAGGAGGAGTATCCCCAGAGGAGTAATAGGTCCTCCCCGAGCTTAAGTGAAGGGTAAACAGTGGTTTTTACTCGCAGTGTAAGGAAGTGCTTTCTCTTTGAAGCAAGTGAATAAACTACCTTTGAAATAGCGGAGCAGACAGAGTAGCGCTGTTTTTACCTTGTTACTAACAGAAAATTTATTAAGAAAGTTTAGAAAAGACATTGTTGTATTACCTTGTGAAGGGAGGGTCAGTAGCAGGAGTCATACTGACGTCACAGAGAGCCGCGCTGGTATTGGTTGAGACAGCGGGCGTGTAACAAGTGCCGATTGTAAAGGGAGGGTCAGTAGTAGGAGTAAAACTGACGTCATAAAAAGCCGCGCTGGTATTGGTCAGACAAGTGGGTGTGTGGAAAGCTCTGATTGGTTGGCAGACAAGAGCCGCGCAGGTATTGGTTGTGTAAGAGAATACGTAGTGAGCTCTGATTGGACTGTTGGTGTGAGTCGCGCTGGTATAGGACGAGTGTTGGGAAACAGGATACGTAAGAATACGGAAGAGTTTCTATTTTTAGCTTGCTGAAACAACTTAGTTACAGGGATTGGAAGAATGAAGCTGATTAATAAAATCAAAAATTTCTTTAAAAAGGATAAGCGTGTAGTAACCAGAGAAGGGATCCTCATGCCACCCCCGAATACGCCTGCTTCCTTTATGATGTTGGAACAAGGATATCATACTTGTGTTTGGTTGGAAAATTGGGTGGATTATACGAAAGGTGATGGTGTTTTAGCTTTTCCTGAAAATGGTACATTTAATGTAAGGATTCTTCAGAATTTGAGAAATTGAAAGAATTAATTAGAACCTAGCCGTAGGTTAACGCAGTATGAAGCTTTGGAGGAATGGGAAGTTGAGGCATTTGAGCGAGAGAAATACAGAGGAGGTAGAAGAATAAATAGAGGATTTTTTCCAAGATATCCATTTGATACTCGAGGAGATGAGATGAAAAGATGGAGAAGAGCTGTAGTAACGGAAGGGTTGTATCCAGTATTGATGGCTGAAGATCAAGTAGGGAGTAAATGCAAAGAAAAATGAAACACACAGGTATGGCAGGAACAGAATGTGATGAAACTGATGATGAGTTATTAGAGGACATTTTAGTTAAAAGACCTCCACCTTATCAAGAAAATGCTGGAGAGGCAACTCCAAGTGCACCAATGATGAAAACTCCCTTAGTTCCACAAGTCTAATATGATCCAACAGTTACCAGAGTGTTACAGGAAAAGGAAAGAGACGCATTGAATAGAACAAAAGAAGAGATAATTCAGAAAATAAATCAGTTAGGTTTAAATGCTGAAGCCTTGATAGCACCAGTGACGATAGTTCCGGCTATTCCATTATATGGGGATAAACGAGACACCCCGAGATTACAAACAGTGACAGTCCAACAAAATAGTGTTAAAAAAGAGGTAGCAATGTCAGAAGATCTAACCAGTGAGAGTGATTCAAATATCTCATTACTAATCTCCCTAATATTGAAATGGTGATTGAAACCCCGAAAAGAGGTTCACCAGTGAATAAAAGGAGAAAGGAACTGATTGACACTCCAGTAGCAGGAAATTCTAAAGGATTTTCACCAGAAGATCTAGAGGAGTGGGCGAAAGGATTAGACAAAAAGAAACCTCAAACACCAAGTATAGATGTGGCCAAGTTGAAAGTGGATTTGGAAGAAATGATCATTGGTACCATAAACCCAGATAGATTAGGTACATACAGGGATGATGAATTGTTGTTTTTGTGCAAAAGTATACCATGGAGAGCAAAGAATTTGCATGAGAAAATAGTAGAAGTTGCTTCAGAATTTGGAGGGGATGTAGAAAAATCGAAATTATTGCAGAAACCATATAGGGCAGAATTTACTGACAAGGATTTAGAAAGTTTGAATGCGTCAGGAAGGAGATTACAGATCAAAGAATTAATTAATATTTTGAAGAAATGGGGAGATGCAGACAGATGGAGAGGTAGATAGACAAGGAAAAGGGATGAGGCAGCTACAAAGGAAGCATCTGCATTCCCATTAAGAGAAACAGAACAGGTTGAAAGAGTGTGTCCAATGAGAGAAGTTCCTGGTGGTGGATATGTTCATGTTCCATGGTCTAGACAGGATATTTTGTCTTTTACGAATGATTTTCCCAGATTAAGGGAGAAGCCAGTTGAATGGTATAAGCAGGTAGATAGGTTTGTGAAAGTTTCAAAAGTATTATTAAAGGATTTGGATGGTCTGTTTGATATAGTGATACCAACTGATTTGTGGACAGAATGTAAGATTACGGTTGATTGGCCAACTGAAGAGTATCCAAGAGATGCAAAGACAGGTGCACCTTCAGAAGATGTGATGAAAAAGTATCAGCAAGTAATTACTTTCTTGAAAGGGAAAATTCCTCCAAAGGAAACGGATTGGGTTAAAATAGATAGAACAACTCAAGAGCCAAAAGAGTCAGTGCATGCGTATTAAGAAAGGTTGTTACAAGTATTTAAACAGTATAGTGAATTTGAAAATATTGGTGATAAGGATATGGGACATTTTGTGTACAGGTTTGTGTATGGATTGAGATCAGAAATTAGTCAGATGATTCAACAGCATATGCTTTGCTGGCAGAGTAAGCCCATTGATGACATCTTAAAGTACGCAAAGTATTGCAGTGATGATATTGACGCAAAACATAAGAAATTGAAAGAAAAGATGATGTGGGCACAAGTGAAGTTGGCAGAACACCAAGAGGCAAGTACTGGTTCTCAAAATGATAACCAGTCGAATGATCAAAATCAGAATAGTCAAGGATCGAATGGGAATAAAGGAAAAGGACGAATGTGTAGAGAGGAAGCAAAAAAGAAATATCCTTGTCATGCGTGCGGAAAGCATGGACATTGGAAGAATGAGTGTAGAAACGTTCAACAGAATAATGGGGTAAATCAAAATTTAAATCCACAGATGCAGAATGAGGTGGTTGTGAACCAGCAGTAGTTACTCCACAGTTACAGGTGCCACAAGCCCCTATGCCCAACTGTATGAACGCTCAAGTGCAGAGATACAGTGTGAACACCGGATTTCGTGGAGAGAGTGGTAAGAATACACAGACGGTTCAACAATATTGGATGCACAGTAATGAGTGTGATTTGGATGTTTCTCAATGACGGTGCCTGAGGGGGGAGGAAGAATGCGTGCTTGGCGCATCCTTGGCGGTAGATCAGTCAGGTCCATTTGTTGATGGAAAAGTGGAAGGTAATGACATCACTTTCCTAGTGGATACTGGTGCTACTCGTTCTACTGTGAGAGCAGCAGAAATTCCAAACCTACCCCTCTCGGGAGAAACTATCCAAGTTGTAGAAGTCTCAAATAAGCAAATAAAAACCCCAGTTACTAAACCAATTGAAGTGAATATCGGAAATTTCAAAGACATGCATCGGTTTGTGGTGTGTGATTCAAGTCCAGTTAACTTGTTAGGGAGGGATTTGTTGTGTAAAATGAACTGTACCATCTATTGTACACCTGATGGTATTGCTTTTCAAAAACCTGATGAAGATATCGCTTTCAAGATGATGCTAGCAAAACAAGGAACAGAAGTGGATGAGATGTTTTCACTTCTGACTGAAAGCAGTCTGCCTGATGAGCTGAGAGACACAGTGAGATCAGATGTGTGGGATTTTTCAGGAAAGGAAATTGGTCTGATGGCAAATGGAGATCCAATTAAAATAATGGTGAAAGAAGGTGCGATTTATCCAAACACATGACAGTACAAAATGAGTCCAGAAGTAAAAGCAGGAGTTGCTCCAGTAATTGATCAAATGATTGAACAAGGTATTTTGAAAGAAATAATGGGCAGTCCTTGTAATTCGCTTAAAAAGCCTAGTGGCAAATATAGGATAGTGCAAGATTTAAGGAAAATCAATAAGATAGTAGTACCCTGTTGTCCAGTAGTACCAAATCCAGCAGTAATTCTTTATCAGATACCTTGGGATGCACATTGGTATACAGTGATTGATTTGTGCCAAGCATTCTTTTCGATTCCTTTGCATGTAGATAGCCAATATCTCTTTGCGTTCCGGTTCGAGGACCATGTTTTGGCATGGTGCCGAGTTCCTCAAGGGTATACAGAGAGTCCCTCGATTTTCAATCAAATCTTGAAAAAGTATTTGGAAACATTGGTTATGCCAGGAAATTCGGTTTTGGTTCAGTACATTGATGACCTACTGGTGGCATCAAAGACAAGAGAGGCTTGTGTCATAGACACAATTGCTTTACTGAACCATGTGGCAGAAGGTGGACACAAAGTGTTGCCAGAAAAATTACAGTTTTGCCAACAAGAAGTCCAATATTTGGGACACAAGATAGAAAAGGGAGTTAGAAAAGTGACACCAGAGAGAATAAAAGTGATTCGACAGATGAATCTGCCTAAAATTAAGAAAGAAGTACGAATGTTTTTGGGAGTGATTGGATACTGTCGTCAGTGGATTTTCATTGCTTGCAAGACCTCTAATAAAATTGACACGAAAAGATGTGATGGATCCGATTGAATGGGATGATGAAAGCGAGGATGCATTCATAAAACTGAAGGATTGTTTGTGTCAAGCACCAGCATTAGGAATGCCTGACTATATGAAAGAATTTGCTTTGTTCTGCTGTGAGAGGGAAGGGTGTGCGCTTTCAGTGTTAACCCAAAAACATGGATTGATGCGACGTCCAGTGGCATACTTTTCTGCCACTCCGGATTCTGTGGCCTCAGCATTGCCTGGCTGCTTAAAAGCAGTAGCTGCTACTTGTGTGAGTCTGGAGCAGAGTGAGTCTATTGTAAAGAGACATCCCTTGAAGGTTTATGTACCACATTCTGTCGAGATTCGTTTAACAAGGCCTAAAGGACTTAAACTCAGCACTTGACCCCTAGTCGGCTAACTAAGTATGAAAGAGTGATCCTAGGTGCTGAAAATGTAAGCGTGATAAGATGCACCACAGTGAATCCAGCAACCCTGTTGCCAGACCCATTCTGTGAAGAAGTAAAAGAAGAAGTTGATCATGATTGTTTGGATCTAACAGAAATGTGTACAAAGCCCAGGCTGGACATCTTTGATGTCCCATTGGGAGAATCAGATTATGTACTGTTTGTTGATGGGTCATGCTTGCGAAAACAAGATGGAGAACTGAGTGCTGCCTATGCTGTATGTACTATATCTGCTATTATAGAAGCATCCTGTTTAAAAGAAGTCAAGTCTGCACAAATAGCCGAATTGTTAACTTTAACAAAAGCCTGCAAAATTGGGAAAAAATTGAGAGTAACCATATTCACGGATAGTCAATATGGTTTTGGGGTTGTGCATGACTTCGGCCAATTGTGGATGCAAAGGGGATTTCTGACTTCTTCAGGTTCTCCTATCAGAAACAGTAAAAATGTCAAAGAACTGTTGGAAGCATTACAATTGCCAAAGGAAATTGCAGTGGCCAAGTGTGCCGTACATAAGTCAGGAAATGATTATGTGACACAAGGCAACAAATATGCTGACCAAGTTGCACAATTTTATGCTCGAAATACAATGTCTTTGAACAGAGGGTTGGAAAAAGAACCTGCCAATTGCCAACTAATATTTTTCTCTGCTTTTAAAACATGGGATGAAGTTAGACAGTTACAGGATGAGGCAGATGTGAAAGAAAAGGAATTCTGGATCAACACAGGTTGCACAAGAAGAACCGATGATGAAGTATGGGTGTATCCAGATGGAAGACCGATAATGCCAGACAGTTTGTTATCACAAATGGCAAGAGTATATCATGGAGCTACACACATTGGGAGGGATGCCATGATTAGACACTGTAGGCAGACATAGTACAATGCCAAGTTTAGGCTCATTGCAGAGAGTCTCTGCCAGCGCTGTTTGATATGTCAACAGCAGAACCCAGGTAGAAAAACATTTGTCAGTTGGGGAAAAATAGGAAAGCCAGAGGGACCATTTACAAGACTGCAGCTTGATTTTATAGAGTTGCCGCCGTGCAACGGTCTGAAGTATGTCTCACAGTTGCCAAACTACTCCTGAGAGAACTCATCCCCAGGTTCGGATTTCCAGTCACTTTGGAATCAGATAGAGGACCTCATTTTAACAATGAGATAATTCGATTAATTTGTGCAGCTTTCAAAATTGAGCAGAAACTACATTGTGCCTATCGACCAGAAGCATCTGGAGTGGTTGAGCAGCTAAATGGTACAATAAAATCCAGGTTAGGAAAGGTGTGTGCATCCACTTCACTGAAATGGCCTGATGCTTTGCCCCTTGTATTAATGAGCCTTAGAAGCATCCCTGACAGAAGGACAGGCTTGAGTCCTCATGAAATTCTTATGGGAAGAGCAATGAGACAAGCATTTGTACCTGGAAACAAACTGATGACTATAACTGATGATCTAGTGTTGGACTATTGTAAAGGACTAGCTGATCTGGTACGTTCTGTTTCTCACCAGGTTGGAGAAGATGCAACCACAGCACAGCCGAATCAAGCTCATGATTTGTGTCCAGGAGACTGGGTTATGATAAAGAAGCACACAAGAAAATCGTGTTTAGAACCCAGGTGGAAAGGACTGCATCAAATTATATTGGTCACCACAACAGCAGTGAAGTGTTTTGGCTTGCCAAACTGGATCCATGCAAGTCATACCAAAAGAGTCCCAAGTCCACCTGAACGACAAGAGCAGCAACTGGAAGAGCAAAGAGAAGGACCAGAAGCTGAAAGTTGTAAAGCCGAAGAAATCAGAGAAACCGACTCTGAAGAACGTATCGATGATGAACAACCAAGTACAAGTCAAGTAGGGTGGGCACTGGATACTGGGTCTCAAGAGACTGCTGTAGAGGCCGAGGAAGAGCAAGAGATTGAAAGACCAGAACGAATTGAGACAGAAAATCCAGATCAAGCTCAATCAGAAGAAGAAGAAAATGAGAGACTGACAGGTTCAGAACAAATTCAGTCAACAGAAGAATCTGCTGCAGGAAACTCAGATCAAGCTCAATCAGAATCAGAAAAAGAAGAACTAAAAGAGCAAGAAGAAATTCAATTGACAAAAAGACAAAAATTAGAAAGCCCAGAACAAGCTCAACTAAAAGAAAAGGAAAAAAAAGAACGTTAGAAATTGGCGAAGAAGGTGAAAAGGCAGTACAGACAAAGAGAATCAGAAAGGGTGATCACTGGCTAAGTGGAGTAAAAGGACTAAGATATGTTTTGAAAAGAAAAACAGGGAACGAATTAGAACAAGTAAACGAAATATCAAGTCAAACTGAAGAAGAACATCCAAGAAGAAAATCTTTACAAAAATCAACAAGAGTGAGAGCTCCAAATAGAAAATATAAGGCTCCTGAATGGACCTATGTTATCCTTGAGGACTTTGAGAATCTTGATCTAAACGAAGGACAAGAAAATGTCACTAATGAAAGAAGTGACGAAAGCAAATTGAGACCACCTTAAGAGAAAAGACTGTGACACAGAAGGTGGAAATTTTACAAACAAGTAAAGAAGAGAAGAAAAGAACCAGATGAAGAAAATAAATTAAAGACAAAGGGGAAAGCAAAAGACGAAAAGCTGTTGAAGTGTGGGATCACACAAAGATTATTATATATATATTCTAGTTTTAAATTAAACTTAGAATTTAGAAGAAAATTTAGAGATTAATACATTTTAGAAAATTTAAATGGCAGAAACAGAAGTGACTGAACATCTGAAATCTAGTTTAAAACGAAGATGTCTTAAATGTTGTTTGTGCAGTATTTTGATACTAATGTTAATGTGGTTATTGCTAACAGTTGTGATACCTATTTTAATGGTAAATAACAACAGAAATAATACTAATACAAGTGATCAAGTGAATGCAGGTACTAAAGGAACAACTACCACTAATTTAGAGCAAATAGACGAGACCATGTATCAACATGGCAGATCAAATAGTGATTCGCCATTAAATGTGTTTACTAAACTTCTTTAGGAATATGTAGATACAATGGACGTGAGTGATTGTTATGTTTGCATGAAATTACCTTTGTCTGTCTCGGAGGGGGTGACTTATCACCATCTTCCTTTAACATATGGTGTGTCATGTAGTGTTGTGTCCAATCTGTTCTATAAAACAGGCAAATTGCAGTATTATTATTCTAACATGGATTTAGTATTCCCAGAGATTCCTATTAGAAGAAACCTAAACCCAGTGCTTAGTGCTAAAGATGTAGAATTTTTGGGCGAGTTTTTCCTAACAACAAACCCAATAGACATAACATATGCTCATAAGAACAATTTAACCTGTATGTTGCGAGATGAAGAAAAAGATTTTCTGAATTTAGTAGAAGAAAGAAGACAGGATTTTCAAAAGAAGGCTGTTGAACAGAAGTCACATGTACCTCCATGGGCTAATAAGGAAGGGGACTATAAGAAAGGCGAGACTCATGCTGCAATGTCCCTAGATTTGTCAAAGTTGGGAAAATTCTGTCTACATAGACTAAAAACAGACTATAACAACATTTTCATTGGTTCTAGTGAATGTGAACACACCTTCCTAATCATGGGGGGATGGGGACTAAAAGGTGGAACTGATCCTGTCTTTCCAGGAATATATTACGTGTGTGGTAAAAATGCCTATTATAGGTTGCCAACAGAATGGTATGGTAGTTGTTATCTTGGGATAGTATTTCCAAAAGTGTACCACATTACTAAGAACAATGAGATGAATGTAATAAGTCAAGGACTAAAACGGAGAAAAAGAACAAGTTTTTCAGAAATAATAGGTGATATATTTGGTGCACTGATACCGTCAGTTGGAGTCATACTGAATTCACATAAGATACGCAAATTGTCAACAGTAGTTGATCGTCTATCGACAGATACTGCTGGGGGATTCTTAATGATTAATACCGAAATGGTTGCGATTAGATCTATGGTTTTGCAAAATCGACTTGCACTTGATATATTATTGGCAAAAGAGGGTGGAGTCTGTAGCATGTTGAAAGTCCAACATTGCTGTACATATATCCCAGACAAAAGTAAAGGTATTGAGGGATATATTAAGAATATTACAAAGATTCATGACGATTTGACCCAACTGGAGGTTGACGGTGTATGGGAAAGACTTAGTAAAAGTATTTCCACTATAGGTAGTTGGTTTTCCACATTAGGGAGTAGTCTATTAGGGAAAATCCTAATACCAGTAATTTCTATAACAATAGTAGGTCTGATGATGATAATGACATATAGATGTTGCAAGAATAAAACAAAAGCAAGAATGATAGCCGAAATAAAGAATAAAAGAATGGGAATAAAGAGAAACAGAGAAGAGATCGAATTAGAGGAGATGAAACGGAGTCTATATGATAAAATGAAAGGAGTAGGCATGAAAGGGAAAAGTGAAGAGTTAGAAGAAAGAAAGGAAGATACTAAAAATTAAATGAATAAAAGTTGGCATTTGGTAATGATGGGTATTTTTATTGAATCCTCCATTAACTTTCACTAATCATTAAATTAGTAAATAAGGTGAAACTAACATACACCAAACACAGATACACAGGGAGAAAAGCTTAAGCATGCTTGAATTAATGAGAAATAAAATGCAGCACGATTAAAACCCGCTTTAACTTGCAAAAACGCTTTGCGCATGTGCAAACCCGAATTACGCATAAGTAACCTGACTAACTCGCTTTGAGAGGGAAAACCTCACGCATGCGCAAGAAAGTTCAGAACGCGGTCTTGAGGTACCACATGCCCGGCATATGCTTGCTTGATTTAAAAGAAAGCTGCTGCTATTAACGCTTTTGACCAAGAGTAATAATAATTACATGGGATAGAGTAGAAGTGGGTGGTGAACAGTGAGAATTACCAGGGAGCCCGTCCCGGGCACCCTGCCACGTGGCAGGACTGAGGACGCAGCCCCGGGGTGGGGAGGCCCAGACGGAGCTCTTGAACCCAGCCAAGCGAGGGGGGCTCCCCAGACACGACAGAACCCCGTCTCGGGCCTTTGGCATAGCGGCAGGCCAGGGGACGGGACCGAAGGCTGGAGCACCCGACCCGGGGCCCGGCAGGGCCACTGGACCCAGCCGGGGCTCCCAGGCCCAGCGGCGCAGGGGAAGCCTCCCCTGGCCTGCGGGACCCTGTCCCGGGTACCCTGCCACGCGGCAGGACCGAGGACAGAGCCCGGGGTGGAGAGGCCACATTCCCCGGGGCCCTCAGGGGCCCCAGACGGAGCTCCTGAACCTAGCCAAGCGAGGGGGGCTCCCCGGGCCTGAGGGAATTCCGTCTCGGGCCTTTGGCATAGCAGCAGGCCAGGGACGGGGCCCAGGGCTGGTGCACCTGACCCGGGGCCCGGCGGAGCCCCTGGACCCAGCTGGGACTCCCGGGCCTGGAGGCAAAGGGGAAGCCTCCCCAGGCCCACGGGACCCTGTCCCGGGCACCCTGTCACGCGGCAGGGCGTGGAGGGGAGATGGGCGTCCTTTCGGTCCTGGCCATCTGGTCACGCCCCCTGGGAGCCTCTGTACCCAGCCGAGCAGGGGGAGGCTCCCCGTGCACGACAGGACCCCATCCCGGGCCTTTGGTGGGGAGGCAGGCTGGGGACGAGGCCCAGGGCTGGAGCACCCGACCTGGGGCCCCTGGACCCAGTCGGGGCTCCCGGGCCCAGAGGCGAAGGGGAAGCCTCCCCGGGCCCACGGGACCCCGTCCCGGGCACCCTGCCATGCGGCAGGACCGAGGACGGAGCCTGGGGTGGGGAGGCTGCCCTCCCCGGGCCCCTGGGAGCCCCTGAACCCAGCCGAGCAGGGGGAGGCTCCCCAGGCCCGCGGGACCCCTTCCGGGGCATCCTGCCATGCGGCAGGTCCGGGGACGGACTCCAGGCTGGGGCGGCGTCCTGGCCCGTCCAGCTGCCTGCTGAGGACCGCTAGGCCGAGAAGGGTTCCGGAGTACCCTGTCCCTAGTAATCCGGAGGAAGGCTACCCCCCTTTCTGGTAACCCGTGTGCACCGCAAGACTGAGGGGCCCCTAGGTGTGGACGCGCCCAACCTCCTGGAGCCCTGGCTGGGATCGGGGAGGCAAATGAGCCTTCATCGGGACTTCCAGGGCAGCCCGGCCATCTGGTCGCCCCATTGGAAAGCATTGCACGCGACCAGATGGCCGAGGGGAAAGGTGCGACCAGATGGCCGGGACCGAAAGGACGCCCATTTGCCTGCCCTGAGCCTTCGCGGTAGGGCTCCCGCCTGCCCTTGCAGGGCTCAGGGGCTCTGCTTCCCGGGGGCTCGGGGACCCCGGCTGGGTCTTAGGCACGGGGAGGACCGCCGGAGCTCTCGGGCCCGGACGCCCGGGGGAGGACTGCCCAGGACCCATGGAGCCCGTCCTGGGCACTTTGCCAGGCGGCAGGCCGGAGGAGGGAGCCCCGGACGGTGGGGAGGTGTTGTCCGGGCCCAGCCCATCTGGTCCCCGGCTGAGAACTGCCAGCCCGGGAGGGGTGTCCCGGCATACCCTGCCCCTAGTAAGCAGGGGGAGGCTCCCCGGGCCCGCGGGACCCCTTCCGGGGCATCCTGCCACCCGGCAGGCCCAGGGACGGACCCCGGGCTGGGGCGGCATCCTGGCACGTCCAGCTGCTGGCTGAGGACCGCTAGGCCGAGAGGGGTTCCGGAGTACCCTGTCCCTAGTAATCCGGAGGAAGGCTACCCCCCTTTCTGGTAACCTGTGTGCACCGCGAGACTGAGGGGCCCCTAGGCGCGGACGCACCCAACCTCCTGGAGCCCTGGATGGGATCGGGGAGGCAAATGAGCCCTCATCGGGACTTCCAGGGCAGCCCGGCCATCTGGTCGCCCCATTGGAAAGCATGCACGCGACCAGATGACCGAGGGGAAAGGTGCGACCAGATTCCCGGGACCGAAAGGATGCCCATTTGCCTGCCGCGAGCCTTCGCGGTAGGGCTCCCACCTGCCCTTGCAGGGCTCAGGGGCACCGCTTCCCGGGGGCTCGGGGACCCCGGAGGGTCTTAGGCACGGGGAGGACCGCTGGAGCTCTCGGGCCCGGACGCCCGGGGGAGGACTGCCCAGGACCCATGGAGCCCGTCCTGGGCACTTTGCCACGCGGCAGGCCGGAGGAGGGAGCCCCGGACGGTGGGGAGGTGTTGTCCGGGCCCAGCCCATCTGGTCCCCGGCTGAGAACCGCCAGCCCGGGAGGGGTGTCCCAGCATACCCTGCCCCTAGTAAGCAGGGGGAGGCTCCCCTGGCCCGCGGGACCCCTTCCGGGGCATCCTGCCACGCGGCAGCCCCGGGGACGGACCCCGGGCTGGGGCGGCATCCTGGCACGTCCAGCTGCTGGCTGAGGACCGCTAGGCCGAGAGGGGTTCCGGAGTACCCTGTCCCTAGTAATCCGGAGGAAGGCTACCCCCCTTTCTGGTAACCTGTGTGCACCGCGAGACTGAGGGGCCCCTAGGCGCGGACGCACCCAACCTCCTGGAGCCCTGGCTGGGATCGGGGGGGCAAATGAGCCTTCATCGGGACTTCCAGGGCAGCCCGGCCATCTGGTCGCCCCATTGGAAAGCATTGCACGCGACCAGATGGCCGAGGGGAAAGGTGCGACCAGATGGCCGGGACCGAAAGGACGCCCATTTGCCTGCCCTGAGCCTTCGCGGTAGGGCTCCTGCCTGCCCTTGCAGGGCTCAGGGGCTCCGCTTCCCGGGGGCTCAGGGACCCCGGCTGGGTCTTAGGCACGGGGAGGACCGCCGGAGCTCTCGGGCCCGGACGCCCGTGGGAGGACTGCCCAGGACCCATGGAGCCCATCCTGGGCACTTTGCCAGGCGGCAGGCCGGAGGTTGGAGCCCCGGACGGTGGGGAGGTGTTGTCCGGGCCCAGCCCATCTGGTCCCCGGCTGAGAACCGCCAGCCCGGGAGGGGTGACCCGGCATACCCTGCCCCTAGTAAGCATGGGGAGGCTCCCCGGGCCCGCGGGACCCCTTCCGGGGCATCCTGCCACCCGGCAGGCCCAGGGACGGACCCCGGGCTGGGGCGGCATCCTGGCACGTCCAGCTGCTGGCTGAGGACCGCTAGGCCGAGAGGGGTTCCGGAGTACCCTGTCCCTAGTAATCCGGAGGAAGGCTACCCCCCTTTCTGGTAACCTGTGTGCACCGCGAGACTGAGGGGCCCCTAGGCGCGGACGCACCCAACCTCCTGGAGCCCTGGCTGGGATCGGGAAGGCAAATGAGCCCTCATCGGGACTTCCAGGGCAGCCCGGCCATCTGGTCGCCCCATTGGAAAGCATGCACGCGACCAGATGACCGAGGGGAAAGGTGCGACCAGATTCCCGGGACCGAAAGGATGCCCATTTGCCTGCCGCGAGCCTTCGCGGTAGGGCTCCCACCTGCCCTTGCAGGGCTCAGGGGCTCCGCTTCCCGGGGGCTCGGGGACCCCGGAGGGTCTTAGGCACGGGGAGGACCGCCGGAGCTCTCGGGCCCGGACGCCCGGGGGAGGACTGCCCAGGACCCATGGAGCCCGTCCTGGGCACTTTGCCACGCGGCAGGCCAGAGGAGGGAGCCCCGGACGGTGGGGAGGTGTTGTCCGGGCCCAGCCCATCTGGTCCCCGGCTGAGAACCGCCAGCCCGGGAGGGGTGTCGCAGCATACCCTGCCCCTAGTAAGCAGGGGGAGGCTCCCCTGGCCCGCGGGACCCCTTCCGGGGCATCGTGCCACGCGGCAGGCCTGGGGACGGACCCCGGGCTGGGGCGGCATCCTGGCACGTCCAGCTGCTGGCTGAGGACCGCTAGGCCGAGAGGGGTTCCGGAGTACCCTGTCCCTAGTAATCCGGAGGAAGGCTACCCCCCTTTCTGGTAACCTGTGTGCACCGCGAGACTGAGGGACCCCTAGGCGCGGACGCACCCAACCTCCTGGAGCCCTGGCTGGGATCGGGTAGGCAAATGAGCCCTCATCGGGACTTCCAGGGCAGCCCGGCCATCTGGTCTCCCCATTGGAAAGCATTGCACGCGACCAGATTGCTGAGGGGAAAGGTGCGACCAGATTCCCGGGACCGAAAGGATGCCCATTTGCCTGCCCCGAGCGTTCGCGGTAGGGCTCCCACCTGCCCTTGCAGGGCTCAGGGGCTCCGCTTCCCGGGGGCTCGGGGACCCCGGCTGGGCCTTAGGCACAGGGAGGACCGCCGGAGCTCTCGGGCCTGGACACCCGGGGGAGGACTACCCAGGACCCATGGAGCCCGTCCTGGGCACTTTGCCATGCTGCAGGCCGGAGGAGGGAGCCCCCGGACAGAGGAGAGGTGTTGTCCGGGCCCAGCCCATCTGGTCCCCGGCTGAGAACCGCCAGCCCGGGACGGGTGTTCCAGCATACCCTGCCCCTAGTAATCCGGAGGAAATCTACCCCTCTTTCTGGGAACCCGTGCGCACCGCGAGACTGAGGGGACCCAGGGCGCAGAGGCGCCCGACCTCCTGGAGCCCTGGCTGGGATCGGGGAGGCGGATGAGCCCTCATCGGGACTTCCAGGGCAGCCCGGCCATCTGGTCACCCCATTGGAAAGCATTGGACGCAACCAGATGGCCGAGGGGAAAGGTGCGACCAGATGGCCGGGACCGAAAGGACGCCCATCTGCCCGCCCGAGCCTTCGTGGTAGGGCTCCAGCCTGCCCCTGCAGGGCTCGGGGGCTCGGGGACCCCGGCTGCGCCTTAGGCATGGGGAGGACCACCAGAGCTCTCGGGCCCGGACGCCCTGGGGAGGACTGCCCAGGACCCATGGAGCCCATCCCGGGCACTTTGCCACGCCGCGGGCCGGAGGAAGGAGCCCTCGGACAGAGGGGAGGTGTTGTCTGGGCATAGCCCATCTGGTTCCTGGCTGAGAACCGCCAGCCTGGGAGGGGTGTTCTGGCATACCCTGCCCCTAGTAATCTGGAGGAAAGCTACCCCTCTTTCTGGTAACCCGTGCGCACCGAGTGACAGAGGGGACCCAGGGCGCGGAGGCGCCCGACCTCCTGGAGCCCTGGATGAGATCGGGGAGGCAGACAAGCCCTCATCGGGACTTCCAGGCCGGCCCGGCCATCTGGTCGCCCCATTGGAAAGCATTGCACGCGACCAGATGGCCGAGGGGAAAAGGCGTGACCAGATGGCCAGGACCGAAAGGACGCCCATCTCCCCTCCCCAAGCCTCCGTGGTAGGGCTCCCGCCTGCCCTTGCAGGGCTCGGGGGCTCTGAACCAGGGACCCTTGTCCCGGGCAGACGGACCCTTGGCAGGCCATAGCACGGGGGCTCCCACACCCCAGGCCCTGCCCAAAACCCAGGCCCCGGGGCTGGTCCCTGCTTCTCAACCCAGCCAGGCCAGGGAGATCGGGGAGCCTGCCCGGGCACAAGGGACCCCTGTCCCGGGTACACGAACCCTCAGCTGGCCACAGGACGTGGGCTCGTGTTCCACACATTTGTTACATAACTCTGCGTAGTGGCGCTACGCCAACTCTGCCCACCCCTAACCAAACTCCTACTACGCAGCGGAAAGGACTTAGCCAGGCACCTCCCCACCTGGCCCGGTCCCTGCTTCTGAACCCAGCCAGGTCAGGGGAGCCTCCCCTGGCCCGATTGACCCGATCACAGGCACTCGGACCCTCGCCAGGCCGCAGGACGGGGGCTCCCGCACCACAGGGCCACCTGGGGGTGGGCAGAGAACTCCGCTCTGCTAGCGGAGCGGCCTTAGCCAGCCACCCCCGCTCCCCGGCCTGGTCCCTGCTTCTGAAAGCAGCCAGGCCGGGGAGAGCCTCCCTGGGCCCTGATGGACCCCTGTCCCCAGCGCCCGGACCCTCCGATGGCTTGCAGGACCGGAAGGCTCCCGCACCCGGGGCCCGCCGGACGGAGCTCGAGCCCCGGGCCCGGTCCCAGCTTCCAAACCCTAGCCAGGACGGGGAGAGCCTCCCTGGGCCCCGGTGGACCCCGTCCCCAGCTCCCGGACCCTCGGCTGGCTTGCAGGACAGGGGGCTCCCGCACCCTGGGACCCGCCGGACGGAGCACAAGCCCCGGGCCCAGTCCCAGCTTCTGAGCCCTAGCCAGGCTGGGGAGAGCCTCCCTGGGCCCCAGTGGATCCCCGTCCCCAGTGCCAGGACCCTCGGCTGGTTTGCAGGATGGGGGGATCCCGCACCCCGGGTCCCGCCAGACGGAGCTCAAGCCCCGGGCCCGGTCCTAGCTTCTGAGCGCTAGCCAGACCGGGGAGAGCCTCCCCGGGCACTGGTGGACCCCTGTCCCCAGCTCCCGGACCCTCGGCTGGTTTGCAGGATGGGGGGCTCCCGCACCCTGGGACCTGCCGGACGGAGCTCAAGCCCCAGGCCCGGTCCCAGCTTCCGAGCCCTAGCCAGGCCGGGGAGAGCCTCCCCTGGCACTGGTGGACCCCTGTCCCCAGCACCCAGACCCTCGGCTGGCTTGCAGGACGGGGGTCTCCTGCACCCCGGGGCCTGCCGGACGGAGCTCAAGCCCCGGGCCCGGTCCCAGCTTCCGAACATTAGCCAGGCTGGGGAGAGCCTCCCCGGGCCCCGGTGGATCCCCGTCCCCAGTGCCAGGACCCTCGGCTGGTTTGCAGGATGGGGGGTTCCCGCACCCTGGGACCTGCCGGACGGAGCTCAAGCCCCGTGCCCGGTCCCAGCTTCCGAGCCCTAGCCAGGCTGGGGAGAGCCTCCTCGGGCACCGGTGGACCCCTGTCCCCAGCACCCAGACCCTCAGCTGGCTTGGAGGACGGGGGGCTCCGGCACCCCGGGGCCTGTCGGATGGAGCTCAAGCGCTGGGCCCGGTCCCAGCTTCTGAGCCCTAGCCAGGCTGGGGAGAGCCTCCCCGGGCCCCGGTGGATCCCCGTCCCCAGT